>CM053026.1:23418179-23687960 GCA_028564925.1 Lithobates sylvaticus
AGAGGTGATAGACTATGTAGAGGTAAGCCAATGAGAAGGAAGTTGCAGTAGTCGAGGCGAGAGATGACCAGCGAGTGAATTAAGAGCTTTGTTGTGTCATTGGTTAGAAAGAACAGAATATTACATAAAAATATCAGCAAAAAAAGTTTATTTTTGTCTTAACCACATACAGACGGACCAATTTGCAGCCAAAGGACCAGGCCCCTTTTTGCGATTCGGCACTGCGTCGCTTTAACTGACAATTGCGCGGTCGTGCGACGTGGCTCCCAAACAAAATTGGCGTCCTTTTTTTCCCACAAATAGAGATTTCTTTTGGTGGTATTTGATCGCCCCTGCGGTTTTAATTTTTTGCGCTATAAACAAAAAAGAGCGACAATTTTGAAAAAAAACGCATTCTTTTTTATTTTTTGCTATAATAAATATCCCCCAAAAATATATAAAAAAAACTTTTTTTTTCCTCAGTTTAGGCCGATACGTATTCTTCTACATATCTTTGGTAAAAAAATTGCAATAAGCGATTATTGATTGGTTTGCACAGAAGTTATAGCGTTTACAAGATAGGGGATAGTTTTATAGCATTTTTATTAATAATTTTTTTTTATTAGTAATGGCGGCGATCAGCGATTTTTATTGCGACTGCGACATTATGGCGGACACAACGGACATTTTTGACACATTTTTGGGACCATTGTCATTTATACAGCAATCAATGCTATTTAAATGCACTGATTCCTGTATAAATGACACTGGCAGTGAAGGGGTTAACCACAAGGGGGCAGTGTAGGGGTTAAGTATGTAAGTTTAAACTCAATCTCTCTGTAGAGTGAGGATTATGAATAAACAGCGGCGCTAAACATAAATCACCAAATTAATAAGTGACTATAAAAATTAACTAATTAGTATCACCTCTAAGTGCTCAGTGAAAAATGCAATGATATAAACTGTGCTTGAAAACAAATAAATATATGAAAATATATAACACAAATAATAAGTGCACTAAATGATGCAAACCAGTGTGACACTGGTTTTGCAAAACACAATACGTGAAAGCATATAAAAGTCCGTGTAATGTTCCATATGCAAAAAATAATGCAAAAAAAAATTATTATTTTTGTGAATATTCTTCCTTGAATCTTCCACCACACCACAGTGATCCGTGCTTCCACTCCCCCAAAAGAAACGCACTCACCGCATCTATCGCCCGCACTTTCGTAACAGGCAATTGCGCTTTTGAATTCCACCACAAGGAATAAGTGATCACTCCCAAATCAATCTGTGTCCGGATCTCTCCATATGTGAAAAAAGAGGATTGCTCCAATAGTGTAAAACCACTTAAAATTTATTCAAACCACATAAAAAGAACTCTCCAATAGTCTCACTCACATTTGATTAAGTAAAAGCCAGCATAGGTTTAAATTGCAACACAGCACAGCACGCTCCACTTCAAATAGACACACAGGTTTTAAAGCGCTTGCAGTCACGGCGGACTCGAGGTGCACACAAGCTGTGCAAGTTGTTGCTCACCCCCTCCTTCCTGATCGCGCTTCAAATCAGGGACCGATATCCTTCAGGGAATTCCTACTACTGTGTTTTCACAAAGCTAATTGCCGCTCAGCCACGCCCCCGACATGTTTCGTCATCAGAAGGACTTAATCATGGGGTTGGCTGAGCAGCATGGCAATCAATCGCTTTATACCCTCCCCGTAACGGCCATACTGCGCATGCGCGGCCATTCTTTACTCGCGCATGCGCCCAACACTTGTTGCGCCTGCGCACTCCTCGTGTCCCCGTACGTGCAGTTCACAGTATATTATGTGGGGCATCCATCAACACTGTGTCACATCGCGGCTATGTCACCTCCACCACTCCAAACAAAGCAGTCTATGGACGCTAGCAGCTACACTACATGGCTGGAAACGAACCAGCATTCCGCCGCAATGTAACACTGTGATTGAAAGGCATATGCCCCCATGTTACCATTAATATTACATATAGTACTACCAATTGTCTCACTATATGTCGGTAAACATAGTTAACCCCATAATGACACTCATATTGAACATCAGTGATAGTCCATATTAGTGAAGGTCATCATGAGTGGGATACATCATACAAAAAGGAGAACATATAAAATCATAAGTAAACCCGGATACATCATCCAGATCATATATACTATCAAATATAACTAATATACACCACCATACACCTGAACTATGCGTTCAATAATGTTCCAAAGTGTAAAAGCTTTTTTTAAACATTAAAACCATTTAAAATATTGTATAATTCAAATATATGCAGAGTGTATCTATAAAAATAAAATAAATTTAATTTAAATAATAAATGACAGTAAAGATAACGGTCAAGTAAAATAGATTAGACTACACAGATTCACTGACTGGGTTGGAATCATCATATTAAATGGCTCATCATTGCCAATAAATAATGATCCATATTTAAAAAATTAAAAAATTAATTAATTAATTTTAATGAGTGGGGCTGGGAAGTGAATAACTAGGCCGAACGCCTCACAGTTTCCCTTACTATCCGCATAAGCACATCTGATCACCAGATTGATCATATAATAACTACCAAGGGGTCAGAAATTGTTAATGAAACAGTTGAGATCTAATTCAATATTTAACCCTTTAGGCGTTAAACACTTGAAAAGGAAGATCCATTTAGTCTCTCTCTGTCACAAGTCCCTCACTCTGTTAGATCCCCTCCAGGCTGAATGTACCACATCAATTCCCACAAACTGTAGTAAGCTGGGATCCTGTTGATGTTTCTCTTTAAAGTGGAGGGATACGCTATGGTATTTAAAACCCTTGCGTATATTAGCCAGATGTTCGGCTATTCGGATTCTCAACAGCCTCTTGGTCCTCCCTATATAGAATAAGCCACAGGGACACCACATCAAATATACAACAAAGGATGTGTTGCAAGTTATAAACTCTTTGATGGGAAACGTTTCATTATCATTATTAGTTATTTCTGTTACTCCCCTATTCTGTACCTTCACTGTTCGGCAACATACACACTTCCTACAGCAGAAAAAACCTTTTAGGTCAATCCTCAGCCTTCCTTCACCCGGGGGGTCAAGAATCTTTTTTACTACCTGATCACCAAAGCTAGGAGCTTTTCTATATATGAACTTCGGCTGCTGTGGTAGGATTTCCTTCAGGTGCCTGTCCCTACAAAGGATGTGCCAGTGCTTTTTATATATAGCCTCAATTTCCCTGTACTGGCAATGGAAGCTTGATATGAAGCCTACTTGGTGTTGGTTAGAAGCTGGTTGTTTCTCTTTCTTCTTAAAGCAATCAGTTCTCGGTATTTTTGCAACATCATTAATTATTCCGTCTATGGTGTACTCATCATATCCCTTCTGAACGGCGGACACAACGGACATTTTTGGGACCATTGTCATTTATACAGCAATCAATGCTATTTAAATGCACTGATTCCTGTATAAATGACACTGGCAGTGAAGGGGTTAACCACAAGGGGGCAGTGTAGGGGTTAAGTATGCCTAGGGGTGTGTTTCTTACTGTGGGGGGGGGGTGGCTGTCAGCTAGTGAATGCTGATCTCTGCTCCAATCACAGGGAGCAGAGATCAGCGTCACTAGTTGCTAGGCAGAACGGGGAGATGCTGTTTATTTGCGCATCTCCCCGTTTAGCCTTCCCGTGAAACGCTCATGGGGGTCCCCGACCGGCGCGGGGGCGCGCCGCTCCCGGCGTGCTCCCAATGGCACGGAGGCATTAAAAAAGGGACTTATATATACGCCCTTATGCCTGTCCGTGCCATTCTGCTGACGTACATCGTCATGCGCCGGTCGGGAAGCGGTTAAAGTGTATGTAAACCCAAAAAAACATTTTTGTTGATGTCATAATGTAGAGAATAAGATTTCCTTTCACTTGAGCCCAGTCTTGCCACACAGATTTACTCCAGCCCCGAGAAATCCTCTTTTATTGTTTAGTTAGAAAATCTTGACAAAGTGCTGAAAACTTTGTCAAAAACACCCCCTTGCTGTGAGTGACAGGTGATTTACATATCTCATGCACTAGCCTGAGACAGGCACAGACCACAGATCCACAGACCAGAGTGAAAGAAAATGTATTCTCGAGTGAACAGCAAGAAGAATATAGGGGAGATGTATGTAGCCAGAGTTGGGCAGAGTAGAACATCCAGTGATCTGATGATTGTTATAGTGCAGTGTGTGTGTCTGAGGTCACCTGATCACAGATAACATTCCTTTCCATCACCAGGATTTGTTACGTGGGGGAGGGGTGGATTTCCCACTTTTTATAATTACACAGGATGTGCCTGTCTCAGGCTAGTGCATTAGATATGTAAATCACCTGTCACTCACAGCAAGGGGGCATTTTTGACAGTTTTCAGCACTTTGTCAAGATTTCTCTAACTGAACAATAAAAGAGGATTTCTCAGGGCTGGAGTAAATCTGTGTGGCAAGACTGGGCTCAAATGAAAGGAAATCTTATTCTCTACATTATGACATCAAAAAAAAAAAAAATATAGGGTTTACATCCACTTTAACATAAACAATATTAGACATGTGCACAACAAAAAAACTCGTTTTTTTTTTTCGTTTTTTTCGTTTCCGAAAAAAATTCATTTTTTTTCGTTTATTTTTTTTTCGTTTTTTTCGTTTCCGAAAAAAAAAATCGTTTTTTTTTTTCGTTTCGTTTTTTTTGTTTCCGTTGATTCATAACAATTCGTACATTCGTAAGTCGTCGGTGTTCGTATTTGTAACGATTCGTACATTCGTAAGAGTTATTTTTTCGCTGATTCGTTCTTTCGTTTTAATTTTCGGACGCATTCGTATTTATTCGTACATTCGTAACATTCGTAGATTCGTTATCGGAGCATAATTCATAATTTTATGTAATGTGTATGCTATTATTACATTTTAATAATTTACGAATCGAAAAAAAAAAAGTTACGAATCGAAAAAAAAAAAGTTACGAATCGAAAAAAAAGTTACGAGTGTACAAATTTTTTTGTTCAATAGAGACACTGAAAATGACAAATCGAAAAAAAAAAAAAAAAAAAAAAGTTACGAATCCAAAAAAAAAGTTACGAATGTACGAATTTTTTTGTTCAATAGAGACACTGAAAATGACAAATCGAAAAAAAAAAAAAAAAAAAAGTTACGAATCGAAAAAAAAAGTTACGAATGTACGAATTTTTTTGTTCAATCCATTCGAAGCACGTTTAGCAGCACCATTGTAAGGGACACGGAAAATTACAAATTCAACGAAAAAAAAAAGTTACCAATGTACGAATTTTTTCGTTCGTTTTTGTTTTTGCGGATTTTCTTCATTAGTACATTTGTTGTTTCTAATTTTTTTTTCGGATTTTCGTTGTTTTTCGGATTCGTTCGATTCGAACGATTCGTTAATCGGATTCGTACGATTCGAACGATTCGTTCATTCGTACGAAAACGAACGAACGAAAATAACGAAAAAAAAAGAAAAACGGAAAAAAAACAAAACGAATTGCACATGTCTAAACAATATATGCATTACTTTGTTATGACAAAGTTATTGCTGAATCAATAGGTTCATAGAGGAAAGTAAACATTGCCCTGGTCGATAGGTGGGGTACAGGTGGGAGAGTTGAAGTGGTTAAAAAGATTGAAGGTATTTATCCCTGTAGATGCATTTAGTGAACAAAACTCCCATATATATTACATAACCTTTCTTCACAAAGTCCATTATTCATAGTATGTATTGTAATTATTATTAGTAGTATTATTATTATTGATATTTTATTAAACAGTACATTTTATCCTTTATTATAAAATACATTTTCTTAATATTTTCCATTCTAATAACAATTACATTTATTTTTTATTCGTATCTGAATTTTAAATATAATATATACTGAATATCCAGCAAAATAAACTACTAAACTTTATAACTTTTATTCCTCGGCATTGCTGATCCTGGAAATCAGTTCTTTAGTAAAGTATTATTAGACATCTTCTTCAGGGAACAGCCGGAGTTTGTTCTATTGGATGAAAGTTTCTGTAGAATCTCTCAGAGGATGGAATCTGAATTTACTATTCTTCCCCTGATCACTGAAGTCACATTTAGAATGTTGTATTTCTTGTGTCTTATACAGAAAAACATCTTTTCATCTCGGTGTTGTGTTGGATTCCCCTGATAGGTGATATTCTGGAGGATGGTTACCGTATGATGACAACATTTCCAACATTGCAGCAGACTAGTAAAGCCGGTTACTGATAATAATATTTAGTTATATATATTTTTTATAACTAGCTTTATACAAATAAGTGATAGGATTGTACAGTGATGGTCAATGTGTACATTACAGCCCTAGTTTTCTATTGGTGTTGAACATCCAGTTATTTCTGATTTTATGCCTTTAACCCCATAAGGTGCAATACATAATACAGATCACCACACATTACATGGATTCAAAGAAAAAATAAAATAAATAAAAGAATGTGTCTGTCTTTCTGTGCAGTAGGATGTTTGTGATTTTTTCTTTTTTTGTATTGTTGTTTTTTTGTTTTTTTTAACCACTTGCCGCCCACCCTATAGGCAAATGACATCCGCAAAGTGGTTTCAGAATCCTGACCGGACGTCATATGATGTCCTCAGGATTTTGAGCCGCTGCGCGACGCTGACACCCCGCTGACACCCCACAACTTCGATCTCGTTAAAGAGTCTCCGACGGAGACTCTTTACCACGTGATCAGCCGCGTCCAATCACGGCTGATCACCATGTAAATAGGAAGAGCCGGTAAATGGCTTTTCCTCACTCGTGTCTGTCGGACACGAGTAGAGGAGAGCTGATCGGCTGCTCCTCTGACAGGGGGGGGTCTGTGCTGATCGAATATCAGCGCAGCCCCCCCGAGGATGCCCACACTGGACCACCAGGGACGCCACCAGACCACTAGGGATGCCCAGCACCAGGTATGCCACCCTAGACCACCAGGGATGACACACAGTGCCCACAATGGATGCCAATCAGTGCCCACAATGGATGCCAATCAGTGCCCACAATGGGCATCACTGATTGGCATCCATTATTGTTTGGCACTGATTGGCATTCATCAGTACAAAACAAAAAAATACAATGCTGCCTATCAGTGCCCATCCGTGCCACTTATCAATGCCCAGCTGTGCCATCTATCAGTGCCCATCCATGCCGCCTATCAGTGCCCATCCATGCTTATCCGTGCCACCTATCCATGCCCATCTGTGCCGCCTATCTATGCCGCCTATCCATGCCAATCCGTGCCAATTTGTGCCACCTATCAGTGCCCATCCGCGCCACCTATCAGTGCCCATCAGTGCCACCTATCGGTGCCACATATCAGTGCCCATCAATGTCACCACACCAGTGCCACTTCATTGGTGCCACTTCATTGGTGCCCATGAGTGCCGCCTTATCAGTGCCCGTCAGTGCAGCCCCACCAGTGCCCATCAGTGAAGGAGAAAACTTACTTATTTACAAAGTTTTGAAACTGAAACAAAAAAAAAACATTTAGTTTTTTCAAAATTTTCTGTCTTTTTTTTATTTGATTAACAAAAAATAAAAACCGTAGAGGTGATCAAATACCACCAAAAGAAAGCTCTATTAGTGGAAACAAAATTATAAAATGGTCATTTGGGTACAGTGTAGCATGACCGCGCAATTGTCATTCAAAGTGCGACAGCGATGAAAGCTCAAAATTGGTCTGGGCAGGAAGGTGTTTAAGTGCCCCCCCGGTATTGAGGTGGTTAAGGAGGAGTGAATCTGCCTGGATTTGGTTTGCTGGGGGCTCACAGACTCCAACCTCATTGAAGTCTATGGGAGGTGAATGTTGATACTAAATTCATATCAATCATAAATCAGGGAGAGGGTCTTCTCTTTTGACTTTAAATGCATAATTGAAAAGCACAAAACCTGTACATGACATGCTTGTGGGATACCTTAACCACTTACGGACCGCCCGCCGTTGTTATATGGTGGTACTTTGAAGAGGAATATCGTTGTGATGTCAGCAGCTAGCTGCCATAACCCCAGTATCTTCTTCTTCAGCGTGTGGTCCGCTTTCAGATAAAAGTGGTCTCTGTGGTGGATTCGCAGCAAGATCGCTTTTATTTGTGGCGGGAAAGGGGCCCTCCTCCCGCCGTGCTCCGATGCCCTCCACCGATAACCGGAGCCGCCAGTAGTAGCGGAGGCAATCGGGTTTTTCTCCCTGTTCGGTATGAAGATGAGTGAAGGAAGATGACCCCCACCCGTCTCCCTACCATTGCAGGGCAGAAGCCAAGTCAAAACGTCACTTCCGCCTATAGCTCTTAAAGAGACATTTTTTTTTTTTTTTTTTTCAAATGACATTACATTTTTTTTTTATTGCCTTTAAGTGTAAATATGAGATGTGAGGTCTTTATGACCCCAGATCTCATATTTAAGAGGACCTGTCATGCTTTTTTTTTCTATTACAAGGGATGTTTACATTCCTTGTAATAGGAATAAAAGTGACACATTTTCTTATTTTATAAGAACAGTGTAAAAATAAAAAAATAAAAGATAAAATAGATAAGAAAAAAAAAAATGTAAACGAGCCCCGTCCTACCGAACTCGTGCAGAAGCGAACGCATACGTTAGTAGTGCCCCCACACATGAAAACGGTGTTCAAACCATACATGTGAGGTATCACCGCGATCGTTAGAGCAAGAGCAATAATTCTAGCCCTCCTCTGTACCTCAAAACATTCAACCTGTAGAATTTTTTAAACATTGCCTATGGAGATTTTAACTGCTTCCCGACCGGCGCACACAAATATACATCGGCAGAATGGCACGGACAGGCATAAGGACGTACAGGTACGTCCCTTTGAATATGCCGCCGTGCCATCGCATGTGCGCTGCTGGTCGGGACCTCCGTGAGTTCGGTCGCGGGTCCTGCGGACTCGATCGCCGTGGGAATACCCGCGATTGTCTCACGGGGAGGACGAACGGGGAGATGCGGAAGTAAACAAGCATCTCCCCGTTCTGCCTAGCAACAAGTGACACTTATCTCTGCTCCCTGTGATTGGAGCAGAGATCAGTGACTGTCACACAGCCACACCCCCCACAGTTAGCAACACACCCCTAGGACACACTTAACCCCTACACTGCCACCCCCTGGTTAACCCCTTCACTGCCAGTGTCATTTACACAGGAATCAGTGCATTTGTATAGCACTGATTGCTGTATAAATGACAACGGTCCCAAAAATGTGTCAAAAATGTCTGATGTGTCCGTCATAATGTCGCAGTCACAATAAAAATCGCTGATCGCCACCATTACTAGTAAAAAAAAAATCTTAATAAAAATGCTATAAAACTATCCCTTATATTGTAAACGCTATAACTTTTGCGCAAACCAATCAATAATCTCTTATTGCGATTTTTTTTTACCAAAAATATGTAGAAGAATACGTATCGGCCTAAACTGAGGAAAAAAAAGTTTTTTTATATATTTTTGGGGGATATTTATTATAGCAAAATGTAAAAAATAGTGTTTTTTTTTTCAAAATTGTCGCTCTTATTTGTTTATAGCGCAAAAAATAAAAACCGTAGGGGCGATCAAATACCACCAAAAGAAAGCTCTATTTGTGGGAAAAAAAGGACATCAATTTTGTTTGGGAGCCACGTCGCATGACCGCGCAGTTGTCAGTTAAAACAACACAGTGCCAAATCGCAAAAAGTGCTCTGGTCTTAAGCCAGCAAAATGGTCCGGTCTGAAAGTGGTTAAAGGGTAAAAGTTTGTTGCCATTTCACGAGCGGGTGCAATTTTGAAGCGTGACATGTTGGGCATCAATTTACTCAGCCAAACATTATCTTTCACAATATAAAAAAAAAATGGGCTAACTTTACTGTTGTTTTATTTTTTTATTAAAACGTTTTATTTTTTTAAAAAAAAAGTGCGCTGGCAAGACCGTTGCGTAAATACGGTGCGACAGAAAGTATTGCAACAACCGCAATTTTATTTTACTAGGGTGTTAGAATAAATATATATAATGTTTGGGCATTCTAAGTAATTTTCGAGCAAAAAATTTGAAAATGTATTATCGATACTTACCGTAATTTTCCTTTCCTGATGGACTCCATGGCAGACTATGTGCGGGTTAACAACGCCTCCTCTCCAATGCTATAGGACCCCACTCCCATAAATTTGAGCTCACCACTAGAGTCTGCGTTCCATTACTAGCCAACTATTTGACTGATGGGTGGGAACTCCATCTGCCATGGAGACCATCGGGAAAGGAAAATTACGGTAAGTATTGATAATAAATTTTCAGTTTTCCTGACAGACTCCATGGCAGACAACGTGTGGGAAATAACTAGCAATCCACACAGGTGGGTATGCTGATCAAAATAAATAAAATTTAGCCCATCAACTGACAGGACTCTTAAACCAAAGTTCACAGAATATAGAGACGCAGGCTCTATGTAATAATGTGACATAAAGGTATTAATGGAGGCCCATGAGGCCGCTTTACAGATGACGTCTGGAGCCACATGCCGGGCCACTGCCCTTGACGCTGCCATACCCCTGGTGGAATGTGCTGTCACTGCCTCTGGAGGAGCCAAGCCCTTGGCCCTATAGGCTTACTGGATGGACTGGATGATCCAGGACGCAATCGTTCTGGACGAAGCTCGCTTCCCTCTGTTACTGTCTGAGTGCAAGATAAACAGGTAACCGGTAGACAGAGTGTCTAAAGGAGGAAGTAACTTGCAGGTACTCCTTCAGTATTTCGCCTACATCCAGAAGATGAACCTTAGAGGACCCCGGGGTCCTGAATGTAGGTAGGACAATTTCTTGGTTCTCATGGAACACTGATGTAATTTTCAGGTTTGAGCCAAGCATAGGGATGAGGACCATCCGGTCTGGAAAGAAAGTCAGGAATGGTTCTTAATGACCCAAGGACCCGATCTCCGAAACCCTTTTGGGCATAGTGATCACAACTAGGAAGGCAACTTTTGCAGAAAAATCTTTGATAGAAAGCGGAGCAGATCCTGCCGTAATGAGACCAGTCAGCGAGTCAAAAACAAGAGGAAGATCCCATTTGGGGAATCTTGGTCTTCTTTGGAGTCTTTTCACCCCATGGAAGAACTGCCAGATTAAAGGGTGAACCGCCCATGATGTACCGGAGAAGGCTGAGACTTGAACTCTGAGAGAGCTGATAGATAGAGACAGATCTAGGCTGGATTGGAGGAAGCCAAGGATATCCCGGACTCCTGGATCCCTGAATGATCTGCCCATAGAGGATGAGGATTCAATGAACTTGGCCCATATCCTCTCATAGACTTATTCGGGCTCGCTTTTCTCAAGCTCATGAGGGTGGAAATCACACTTGAAGAGCACCTGAAAGATTCAAGCCTTTGCCTCTCTAGAACCAGACCATCAGTCTTAGTTACACCGGACACTGGTGCAGGACTTCCCCCTGAGAAAGAAGATCCAGCCTGGTAGGAAGAACCACCGGGTCCCAGAAGCTGGGCTTGTTCAGGGGTGGAAACCCCGGCCTGTTCCGGTAGTAAGGTGCAATCACTACCACCTCGACTGCTTCCGCTTGGAGTCTCCAAACGAACTTGAAGATGATCGGAAGTGGGGGAAAGGCATATGCCCTGTTGAAGCTCCACTGATCTGTCAGTGCGTCTACTCCAAAGGCCTGGCTGCAACACCCGAGTGTAATATTTCTTGATTTTGAAGTTGCAGGGGGATGCAAATAGGTCTACTTCGGGATTGACTCCCAAGGACAGGATCCATTCGAACATTTTCACATGAAGAGACCACTCATTGTTGTCTAACTGTATGCGAGACAGGAAGTCCGCTTGGACATTCTGGACTCCGGGGACAAAGACCGCTAAAATATTGGTCAGGTTTTTCTTAGCCCAGGACATGATAGACTCGACTTCTTGGAGCAGCGTGGAGCTCTGAGTGCCCCCTTGCCTCTTCACATAAGAGACCGCTGTGGTGTTGTCCATTTTCAGTAAAACTGACTCCGCTTTCAGGAAAAGAGTGAAAAATTGAAGGAGCACATCAGGCTGCCCATCGTTTGAGCCCGGGTTGTGAAGACGTGCATCCCCCTTGAGAAAGTTCTGACCCGCAAAGAGCTCCCCAACCAGCACCACTGGCATCGGTCGTGACTGTGACCCATGAGAAGGGGGCAATGGAGTGGCAGATGAGCAGATTTCTGTGCTGAAGCCAGCAGAAGAGGCTGTTCCTCATTGAGGTTATGTGAATGGACTGACTGTCTCCTGAGCTCCACTGGGAAACCCTGTCTGGAAAGGACGCAACCTCCACAGGGACCATTTGATGGGGGGTTGTAGAGACCATAGAGGTCATAGAAGTTGTATTGTGCCAATAATTTTTAGGCACTGTAAGGCTTTTAGGCGTGAGGAGCTCAAAGCCCGTGAGATTCTCCCTCGGATGACTGGGACCTTCTCCACTGGGAGAGAGATGGTGCTATCCACCATGTCGAACTGGGCCCCTAGGTGCACCGAACTGGTTCCAGATGGCTTTTCTCTAAGTTTGGAAGCCAACCAAACTCGAGCAGTGTGGTGATAACCTGCTCTCTGTGGATCAATAGCTGCTTCTTGTCTTGGGACAGTAGCAGGAGGTCACCAAGATAGTGGTACAAGCGTATCCCATTTGTTCTGATGAAGGCCACTACGGCCAGAAGAACTTTTTGAAAAGACTCTGAACCAGGTGTTTGCAGAATTCTTCTGCCACGGGCACATGAAAATAGGCATCTTTTAAGTCGATTGAGATTAGCCAATCACCTGGCTGCACAGGTTGTTGGATGGTAGACATTTTCTGTCCAGGCTTCCAAAATCCTTGGACGTAGCCGCAAGGGCCAAGGTGGTTTGCAAGCCATACTGGCCACCCCGTAAATTCTCTTGAGGTCTTGGTCTATTCTCCTCTCAAGCCCATCCTTGAAGGATACAGTGTCCTCTAAAGGAAGAGTTACGTGTTTGGCCAGTCGCATCAATGCTGCATCTACAATAGGCACATTTTCCAGATATTTCACATCCTCTGCCTTAAAGGGGTTTAATCAGGAGTAGAGTTGAGCGGACACCTGGATGTTCGGGCTCGGCCGAACTTCACAAAAAAGTTTGAGTTCGGGTCAGAACTTGACCCCGAACCGAATTGAAGTCAATGGGGACCCGAACTTTTGAGGACTAAAATGGCTCTAAAAAGGTAATGGAAAGGGCTAGAGGGCAAATGGCAGCAGAATGTTGTTAAGAGGATGGCAAGTGAAAGGGAAATAACTTAAAATAACATAAAATACATAAAAAAATAATTATATGCTGAAGGCCCCCTTCTCAGAAGAAGAGGTACAGGAAGTCATTAAAGAGGAGCTGCACCTTAAAAAAAAATATTAAAAGTCAGCAGCTACAATATGCAATTGAAAAACAAAAAAAACAAAAAAGTTCTGGCCAGTGGTCCACCCTCAAGATCCAGTAACTCAGTGGATGCTCTATTGAAAAGGTCTCCAAGTCTGCTCTTGCCCCTAGATATTCCTGCACCATGTAATGCAGACGCTGCCGATGGTTGCTTGAACCGATCAGACCTTGGCGATGAGGACTGAAAAATTGTCTACAGGCATCGGTTAGCTGGCCACCTTTTCCACCGCTCTTCCGCTGACTGAATGAAGCCTCAACAACACGTTGTCCAGCACCAGGAAATTGTAACCTCCCAGGGTCTGAAAATGCATTGCACAAACCTTTCTTCAAGGCCTCCTGAAGATGTTTCATCGTCTGCTCCCTCTGCAAAGGCAGGATAAGTTCTGCAACCTTGTAACGTGAATCAAGAAGTGTTGCCAGACAGAAATGATCCTCTCCTTAAAAACCACAAATCCTAGGGTCCTTTCACAGGCTTTGCAGAATCAGGGAGGCCATGTAGCGTAAGTTTGCATAGGCATTCGATTCTGGGTCACTAAGGATCACATGATCCGTAACAACCTCTTCCCAGCCACGTACAACTCCTTGGGTTTCTGGGGACTGAAAACCATCCCTTGAAGACTGATGCTGAGTGTTATCCTCCACGTCCATGCTGACACAATCCTTCTCCTCTTCTTCCAGTGTGTTTGACGGTGTCAGGGCTGGGCTCAGCCCTTCCTTCTCTGAGCTGGCCAGCTCAGCTGTCGGCTAATTGCCAGCTCCCATCTCGCTCCACAGTTACTCAGCTGTTGATGATCCTGCTCGTCAGTCCTGCCTACTTAAGCCGTCCAGTCCAGAGAAGCTCTGCCTTCGCCATGGTCACATCACAATAAATTAACTCCTGTGTTCCTGTTTAAAGACTGGCTTTGCTGACATCCCTTCAGGCTCCAGATCATCCTTGCTGCTCCACTACTTTGATCCCTGACTTCTGGCTTGGCTGACTATCCGTTCCAGTTACTGAACTTTGGCTATGTTTTAACTACATCTGTTCTTTTTACTTGTATTATTAAATAAGTGTGATTTAACTTTACTTCTGTCTCGGTCTGATTTCATAGTTTCTGTCAGTAGGCAAAGGCCATGAGTTCAGAAGATACAGTCAATCCACTTGTTGGTAATATTTTTTCCAGGATGGATGAGCAAAATCCCCGCATGGATCAGTTTTTCATAGCATTACAAATGATCCTGAGTCACACAGCTCACCTGGAATCTCCCACTGTGGCTGCTCGAGTATTACCTCTATAAGAGGTATGTCTGGTTCCGCTACGCTTCCCCAGCGATTTGGGAGCTATACAGTTCAATGCAGAGGGTTTCTCAACCAGGTTGAGATATACTTTGAGATGCTGCCCCAGGCGTTTCTCTTGGACAGAAGCAAAGTAGGTTTTGTGATATCTTTGCTTTCTGAGAGAGCCTTGGCCTGGGCAAACCCTCTATGGGAGACGCAAAAACCTGTTGTCTTGAGTTACCCTGAGTTTGTGGCCTCCTTTAAAATGGTATTTGATGTTCTGGCATGCCCCGCTTCTGCTGCCAAGTACCTCATGTCCATCAAACAGAGTACGAGAACTGTTGCTGACTACACCATTAAAATTAAACGTTCTCTGGTAGCAGAGGTTGCTTGGAACAATGAGGCCCTCGCAGAGGTTGCTTGGAACAATGAGGCCCTCGTGGCTGCTTTTTCTCATGGTCTCTCGGATTCCATCAAGGATGAGATAGCAGCCTGACATATACCCACTGAGTTGGAGAAGTTGATCAGGTTTGCCATACTCATTGACTTCAAACTCAGAGAAAGACTCCTTTAAAGAGTACTTGTGGAAGCCTCCTGTACATTTGCCTCTGAGCTGACATTTGTCCCACCCGTGCCTCCCTCACCTCCCATGCCTCCTGGTACCGCATCGGTAAGTGAAGATGAACCCATGCACTTGGGCTTCACGCATTTCTCTCTGTGGATGAGAGAACCTTTAAGAGGAGGGAGAGATTGTGCCTTTATTGTGGCCAAGCAGGTCACTTTTTGAAGTCTTGTCCTACCCGTCCAGGGAACGCCCAAACCTTGAGGTCCTGTCATGGACAGACCTTAGGTGGCAATGTTTTGTCCCCAGTTATCCAGAAGGATAAGCCCCTGGTTTCGTTCACCCTTTATTGGGCTGAGTCGTCCATCAAGATACAGGCTCTAATCAACTCTGGGGCTGCAGGCCTGTTCATGGATGCTGCCTTTGTATTGAAGCACTCAATTCTGCTGCAGCTGCGTGACACTCCACTTGCTATTGAGGCCCTTAACGGGAGACTTCTATAGCCTGCCCATGTGACTCATGAGATGGTTCCATTGTCCATGGCTGTAGGGGCTTTTCACCATGAGATAACCTAATTCCAAGTTATTTGCTCACCTAAGTTTCCTCTGGTTATTGGTTATCCTTAGTTACAGAGGCATAACTCCTCTTTTGATTGGCTCCGTGCTGAGGTTCTTTCCTGGTCACCACAATGCAGTCAGACATGCTTCCAGAAGGTAGCCAAGGTCCTGTGTACATCTTCACTCTTCTCCCTGCCAGAGGAGTACCGCAATATTAGCGATGTCTTTGACATAGGTCAAGCCGGTAGTTTGCCTCTACACCGGCCGTATGATTGCGCAATTGACTTTCAACCTGATGCCATACCCACTCGTGGCCGGGTTTACCCTTTGTCGGTCTTGGAGGATAAAACCATGGAGGCGTATGTTGCAGACGCACTTTCTCAAGGTTTCATCCGCAAATCCTCGTCTCCTGCTGATACTGGTTTCTTCTTTGTGAAGAAAAAGAGTGGTGAACTGAGACCTTGTATTGATTATAGGGGTCTCAATCGTTTCATGATTAAGAATGTCTATCCAATTCCGTTGATTACAGAGTTATTTGACTGCCTCAAGCTTGATTTGAGAGGGGCACACAATCTCGTGAGGATTAAGGAGGGCGACAAGTGGAAAACTGCATGTGTTTAATACCCGAACAGGCCATTATGAGTACCTCGTAATGCCTTTTGGCAGGAATTTATTAACAATGTCCTCCGAGATTTGTTGCAGTTATGTGTGGTGGTTTATCTCAATGTTATCCTCATATTTTCCAAGTCCCTGGAAGGCCACCGCACAAATGTCTGTCATGTGTTTCAGAAACTAAGAGAGAACAGTCTCTATTGTAAACTGGAGAAGTGCGAATTCCACCGTGAAGAGGTTGAATTCCTGGGCTATGTCATTTCCACTGATGGTTTTTCGATGGACACAGAGAAACTTTCAGCAGACCTACAGTGGCCCCGACCCGTGGGTTTACGTCCTTTGCAGCGTTTCCTGGGCTTTGCCAACTATTATCGGAAGTTTATTCGTAACTTCTCGTCTCTGGTCAAGCCCCTGACTCATATGACCAGAAAGGACGGTAACCCACAGAGTTGGTTTCCGGAGTCCATTAAGGCCTTTGAGAGTCTCAAGGCTGCCTTTGTTTCTGCTCCTGTTATTGCACATCCTGATCCTGCGTTACCTTTTATCCTTTAGGTGTATGCTTCTGAGACTGGTGTTGGCGCCCTTCTGTCTCAATGTCCTACCTCTAAGAGCGCTATGCATCCTTGTGGCTACTTTTCCATATAATTGTCACCTGCGGAGTGCAATTACGAGATTGGTGACAGAGAGCTGTTAGCGAACATTTTAGCCCTGAAAGAATTGAGACATCTCCTCGAAGGTACCACTGTGCCAGTTCTCATTCTTACTGACCATAAGAATCTCACACTCTTGTTTGAGGCTAAATGCCTCTCTCCCAGAAGGGTGTGATGGGCTCTTTTATTGTCAAGTTTCAATTACATTGTCTCATTCTTACCCGGTACTAAGAATGTAAGGGCTGACGCCTTGTCACGACAATTTTCCTCCACTTCCAAGTTGGAGTCGGTTCCGGTTCCTCCTGATCGTATTCTGGCTGCGGTTCGCACCAGTCTAACTTCTCCTTTGGGTGACAAAATTCTTGCTGCTCAGGTCCATGCTACTCCTGAGAAACCTTGTGACCACTGCTTTGTTCCAGAGAGTCTCCGTACTGCCGTGCTCCAGACTTACCATTCTCCCAAGGTAGCTGGCCATCCTGGGAAGAATCGACTCATTTGGGCCATTTCCCAACAATTCTGGTGGCCTAGTCTACGTGACCCTTGAGAAAGTCACGTGACATGTGATGATACGCATGGGGAGAAAGCCTAGTGACCAGACTCATGCCGCGTACACACGTGCGGACTTTTGCCGGCGGACTTAGTCCAGCGGACAATCCCGCCGGACTTTCCAGCCTGGTCCGCTGGACTTTCCGAGCGTGTGGACTTGCCCACACACGCACGGACTTCTCCGGCGGATAATTTGCCGGCCAAAAGTCAGCGGGACTTTTGAAAATGAACGGACTTGCCCACACACGGAGCAGTCCGTTCATTTCGAACGTAACTTCAGGTACGTAGCTAGCGTAGGCAGTGCCGGCGCGCTAGCTCCGTCACCTAGCATGGATTTAAAGGGGTGGGGACGAACAAGCGCCCCCCCCCCCTCCTGAGCCGTACCAGGCCAAGTGCCCTCAACATGGGGGGTGCCCTGGGGAAAGGGGGGCCGTGCGCCCCCCCCACCCCAAGGCACCTTGTCCCCATGTTGATGAGGACAAGGGCCTCTTCCCGACAACCCTGGCCGTTGGTTGACGGGGTCTGCGGGCGGGGGCTTATTGGAATCTGGGAGCCCCCTTTACTAAGGGGGCCCCCAGATACCGGCCCCCCACCCTATGTGAATGAGTATGGGGTACGATGTACCCCTACCCATTCACCTAAGGTGTAAAATGTAAAGTACAAAAACACACACACTTTTGAAAAAATATTTTATTGCTCTGCTCCGGGGGTCTTCTTCCGTCTTGGGGGTCTTCTCGCCGGACTCCTCCGCTCTCTTCTGCTCTTTTACCTAGCTCTTTCACGAGCGGAAAAGTCCGGCTACCTTCTTCGTCGTCGCCGCCGTCGTCGCCTGGGGGTCTCGATCCGCCTTCGGTGGTGTTCCGCGGTCTCTTCTGTTCTTGCGGCGGTCGTCGTCTTCTGCGCTGCCGGCGCCTTCTTCTTCTTGTTCTTCTTCTTGTTCTTCTTCTTGTTCCGATGTTGACCCGATGCTCTCTCTGCCCGGAACATCGTACCCCATACTCATTCACATAGGGTGGGGGGCCGGTATCTGGGGGCCCCCTTATTAAAGGGGGCTCCCAGATTCCGATAAGCCCCCGCCCGCAGACCCCGACAACCAACGGCCAGGGTTGTCGGGAAGAGGCCCTTGTCCTCATCAACATGGGGACAAGGTGCCTTGGGGTGGGGGGCGCACGGCCCCCCTTTCCCCAGGGCACCCCCCATGTTGAGGGCACGCGGCCTGGTACGGCTCAGGAGGGGGGGGGGCGCTCGCTCGTCCCCACCCCTTTCCTGGCCTGCCAGGCTGCGTGCTCGGATGAGGGTCTGACATGGATTTGGAGGGAACCCCCACGCCGTTTTTTCGGCGTGGGGAGTCCCTTTAAATCCATGCCAGGTCACGGAGCTAGCGCGGCGGCATTTACTGCCTACGCTAGCTACGTAACCTGAAGTCACGTGCTAAATGCCGATTAGCGGCAAGTCCGTTCATTTCAAAAGTCCCGCGGACTTGCCTACTAACGGCGGGATTGTCCGCCGGACTGCCAAGTCCAGCGGATAATTTTAAAACCAAACTTAAAACTTTGGCGCCAAAAAGTCCGCCGGCACCTACACACGAGGGGATTATCCGCTGGACTTCAGTCCAGAGGATAATCCCGCGGGATTGTCCCTTCGTGTGTACGCGGCCTCAGTGTGTTCTGTGAGAGAGAGCAGCTTATGCGGTGTGAGGATTTTTACGCTACAGGTGACTGATCGTCAGCATTGAGCCTTGATTTAATCTCTACAAATGTGAGTGGATTTGTCTGTTTTCTATTATTCCTCTAGTGCTGATCATTGCGCAATGAAGTATTTCTCATGTCTTTATGTGATCAACTTCATGTTATGATTCCAATGAAGAGGAGCGGCAAGAGACACCAGCTGATTGCTATTTATGAACTGAAGCAGCGGGACTAGCTGTTTGGACTTTTTTTGTTTGGTGCTTAATTGTGGTATATTATTTTCATGTTACTTATCATGTTATAGGTACCACCAAAGGCTTGTTTCCAGTTTTTATTGGGCACCTAGGTCCAGGAGTGATTGTCAATCTATTTTGGTCGCCTGTTAGGTGACAGATTGTTTATAGGAACATTTTTGTGATTTTCAGCCTCACTTATTACACTCATTGGCTTTTTGGCCTTGTCAGCCCCGGATCACAGATTTTACTAGAAGGTTGATTATAGCTCACTATTATTACTATTTAATCCTTTATCAGTAGCCACTGGCATGGAGAAAAGATGACAAGCTCCCCTGGCCCTGTCTTGGTGCCATAATCACACAGGTACTCATTGATGTCTCTCTGCCGCGTGTGCAGCCGCTGCATCATTGCCAACGTTGAGTTCCACCTGGTGGGCATGTCACAAATGAGGCTGTTGGTGGGCAGGTTGCGTTCCTTTGAATGTCAACCAGCTGAGCACTGGCATGGTATGAAACAGCAGAAATGACCACAGACTTTTCTGGCCTGCCTCAGGAGATCCTGTAAGCCTGGGTACCTGCTAAATAACCGCTGCACCACCAAATTCAGGACGTGTGCCAAACATGGAACATGAGTCAAGTGTCTCTGTCGGAGGGTGGAGAGAAGGTTGGTGCCATTGTCGCATGCAACCATTCCTGGCTGAAGCTGGTATGGCGTCAACCACCTCTAAACCTGCCCCTGCAGAGCTGACAGAATCTCTGCCCCAGTGTGGCTCCTGTCCCCTAAGCAGACCAACTCAAGCACCAGATGGCATCTTTTTGCCTGACTGCTTGCGTAGCCTCTTGAATGCTTAGGGAGCACCGCTGTTTCTCACGGGAAGGCTGAACGGGGAGATGCAGAAAAAAACGTGATTGGAGCAGAGATCAGCATTCACTAGCTGACAGCCACGCCCCCCCCACAGTTACAAACACGCCTCTAGGTACATGTAACCCCTACACTGTCACCTAGTGGTTAACCCCTTCACTGCCAGTGTCATTTATACAGGAATCAATGCATTTAAATAGCATTGATTGATGTATAAATGACAATGGTCCCAAAAATGTGTCAAAAATGTCCGATGTGTCCGCCATAATGTCGCAGTCACAATAAAAATCGCTGATCGCCGCCATTACTAGTAAAAAAAAAATGATTAATAAAAATGCTATAAAACTATCCCCTATCTTGTAAACGCTATAACTTCTGCGAAAACCAATCAATAATCACTTATTGAGATTTTTTTTACCAAAACTATGTAGAGGAATATGTATCGGCCTAAACTGAGGAAAAAAAAATTTTTTTTTATATATTTTTGGGGGATATTTATTATAGCAAAAAGTTAAAAGAATGTGTTTTTTTTCAAAATTGTCGCACTTTTTTGTTTATAGCGCAAAAAATAAAAACCACAGGGGCGATCAAATACCACCAAAAGAAAGCTATATTTGTGGGGAAAAAAGGAAGTCAATTTTTGTTTTGGAAACCATGTCGCACGACCGCGCAATTGTCAGTTAAAGCGACGCAGTGCCGAATCGCAAAAAGGGGCCTGGTCCTTTGGCTGCAAATTGGTCCGGTCTGAAAGTGGTTAAAAAAAAAAAATCACACACACATAGGGTCTGCATCTTCACTCACTCATGTGAGGGGTGGATTAGGATTTATTTCATACCCTGTTAAAACTTGGACTCCTATGTCACCTTTTCTACAGATTCTCTGTTGACTAGGTTTTTTGGCCTCAACCAGGACAACTAGGGCATTGAGTCAGTTGTGGGGTACACGGGTTCAAAACAGATTTCAGCGCACATCTATACAAAAATTACATTTATCCTGCAAGGCTAGTTAAAAACACCTGAACATATTCAAAAATACGGGGGTTTGGTCACACTATGAATGAATAAATGAATGAATAACTTATATATGTAAATGAGGGGGAATTTTGGGACTTTAAATGAGGTACCCTAAGGTGCCTCCATCCCTATAATGAATGAAAAGCAGGGGGAGTTTGGGACTTTAAATGAAGCAAATAAATAGTGGAGGTAAGTTTGAGTATAAAGTATTAATTTAATAACATTGATATAAAAATGTTTGAACATTATTCATTTCATATATATACACATGGAGTATGCACCAAGGCTAGACACGGTAAGTATAGACATACATAGTAGTACATAATCAGAATATTAAGCATTGTTAAATAATAAATATAGCATGCAATTGCCAATAGCGGCATATCCCAAAGCTGGCACGTGCATCCACACGGTAATGTACATCCACCAAATGTTGCATGAACGACATCATGGAGTAAGATGATCGTAGGTAAATAAATGACAGTCAATATCAGGTGTAGCTGTGGCATCAAGTAAAGCTCTACGCGTTTCGTGGGTTTGCCCACTCGTCAGGAGCAGATGCGACAGACATTCCTATGGAATATATTCAAAAGTATAAAGGGTCATGCTCTAGGAAAAAAAACTCTCAAAAGAAGCTTTCATCTATGTATAAAGGGTTAACCAGCAGCACTCACCAACTCAGACAGCAAATGCAGCGTGGAATAGCTGGCGCGAGGCCGGCCAGGAACATGAAATCGCCTCGGGAGCTGAGGCGGCATAATGGAGGGACGCAGCAACAAGGAGTGCAAGGGTAGGCAAGGTATAGATAGAATCTCCATATGAAAAAAAGTTGTGTATGCTGCATGAGGCAGAAGTATCTAGAAATAAATGTGATAAAATAAATATATATGAATACAATGATCCATTAATATAAATGGTGATAGTATTGATTGTGAGTGAGCCCAATTTGATTTCACGAGGAGTGATACCGAGTAAGAGGGTGGTGCCAGAGAAAGTTGGAGTACCTACGTGAGAAATGGTATATAGCTGAGTTCTTGCAAAGGTGTACACCTGAAAACCAATAGACCAAGTGAAAGGGAACAAATAAATAGTGGACATAGAGACAAAGGCACCATAGGGGGAGGGAAGACTAGAAGGGAGAAACAGAAGCGTATGTGCAAAAGATATGAACTTACATTGCTGCTGCGTCAAAGCACCACCAACAAACAATAGCTGGTGTGCAGACACTCCGGAAGGAAGCTGGTCAATGAACAGCTCACTTCAAAGGGGAGTGTATATTAATGCCGCCAACGCCACGCAAGTGGACCAATAGGGAGAGGAGAACACACCTGAGCCTAGTCACCACTCAGCCCCAGCTGTGGGAACTCCCCCAAGCAGAGACACAGGATGTTGTGGCTTAACGTCGGCACAGTGTGGTCATGACTGACGTCACCCGCCCAACGTAACAGCCGTCACACATGGAGCGTGACACACGTGGCGCCGATGCGCAACGGGGCACCCGCCCGAGCCTCCCAAATATCATGTGCAAGGGGAGGAGGGGGAGGGGCCCACTGAGCGCATCGCAGCTCCCGCGGCGAGGACAAACCCCAGGCATAGCCGGACGCCAGCCAACCCACGCGGGGCAGATAGCTGGCCAGGCAGGGAAAGTGCGCTGGACATGTGGATGGAAATAGTTCATGTGGATGCACCAAGACAGCACAGGGAATGCTTTAAAAGAACGAGATATCATGTGTAAGACTCAAAGATCAAGGTAGATGAAAAACAGTCTAGCTGGATACTAATAAATAACAATGTATAAACCTTAGGAAAAAAAACCCTATAAATGAGGGCAAAACCTCACACAGGGATGGCAGGGGAACACTGCCAAACCTAATTATTTAAATGCTTCCATCCCGATATGTACGTGTAAATGAGGGGGGATTTTGGGACTTTAAATGAGGTACCCTAAGGTGCCTCCATCCCTATAATGAATGAAAAGCAGGGGTAGTTTGGGACTTTAAATGAAGCAAATAAATAGTGGAGGTAAGTTTGAGTATAAAGTATTAATTTAATAACATTGATATAAAAATGTTTGAACATTATTCATTTCATATATATACACATGGAGTATGCGCCAAGGCTAGACACGATAAGTATAGACATACATAGTAGTACATAATCCGAATATTAAGCATTGTTAAATAATAAATATAGCATGCAATTGCCAATAGCGGCATATCCCAAAGCTGGCACGTGCATCCACACGGTAATGTACATCCACCAAATGTTGCATGAACGACATCATGGAGTAAGATGATCGTAGGTAAATAAATGACAGTCAATATCAGGTGTAGCTGTGGCATGTCTGTCGCATCTGCTCCTGACGAGTGGGCAAACCCACGAAACGCGTAGAGCTTTACTTGATGCCACAGCTACACCTGATATTGACTGTCATTTATTTACCTACGATGCGCTCAGTGGGCCCCTCCCCCTCCTCCCCTTGCACATGATATTTGGGAGGCTCGGGCGGGTGCCCCGTTCCGCATCGGCGCCACGTGTGTCACGCTCCATGTGTGACGGCTGTTACTTTGGGCGGGTGACGTCATTCATAACCACACTGTGCCGACGTTCAGCCACAACATCCTGTGTCTCCGCTTGGGGGAGTTCCCACAGCTGGGGCTGAGTGGTGACTCGGCTCAGGTGTGTTCTCCTCACCCTATTGGTCCACTTGCGTGGCGTTGGCGGCATTAATATACACTCCCCTTTGAAGTGAGCTGTTCATTGACCAGCTTCCTTCCGGAGTGTCTGCACACCAGCTATTGTTTGTTGGTGGTGCTTTGACGCAGCAGCAATGTAAGTTCATATCTTTTGCACATACGCTTCTGTTTCTCCCTTCTAGTCTTCCCTCCCCCTATGGTGCCTTTGTCTCTATGTCCACTATTTAATTGTTCCCTTTCACTTGGTCTATTGGTTTTCAGGTGTACACCTTTGCAAGAACTCAGCTATATACCATTTCTCACGTAGGTACTCCAACTTTCTCTGGCACCACCCTCTTTCTCGGTATCACTCCTCGTGAAATCAAATTGGGCTCACTCACAATCAATACTATCACCATTTATATTAATGGATCATTGTATTCATATATATTTATTTTATCACATTTATTTCTAGATACTTCTGCCTCGTGCAGCATACACAACTTTTTTTCATATGGAGATTCTATCTATACCTTGCCTACCCTTGCACTCCTTGTTGCTGCGTCCCTCCATTATGCCCCCTCAGCTCCCGCAGCGATTTCAGGTTCCTGGCCGGCCTCGCGCCAGCTATTCCACGCTGCATTTGCTGTCTGAGTTGGTGAGTGCTGCTGGTTAACCCTTTATACATAGATGAAAGCTTCTTTTGAGAGTTTTTTTCCTAGAGCATGACCCTTTATACTTTTGAATATATTCCATAGGAATGTCTGTCGCATCTGCTCCTGACGAGTGGGCAAACCCACGAAACGCGTAGAGCTTTACTTGATGCCACAGCTACACCTGATATTGACTGTCATTTATTTACCTACGATCATCTTACTCCATGATGTCGTTCATGCAACTTGGTGGATGTACATTACTGTGTGGATGCACGTGCCAGCTTTGGAATATGCCGCTATTGGCAATTGCATGCTATATTTATTATTTAACAATGCTTAATATTCTGATTATGTACTACTATGTATGGCTATACTTATCGTGCCTAGCCTTGGTGCATACTCCATGTGTATATATATGAAATGAATAATGTTCAAACATTTTTATATCAATGTTATTAAATTAATACTTTATACTCAAACTTACCTCCACTATTTATTTGCTTCATTTAAAGTCCCAAACTCCCCCTGCTTTTCGAATAACTTATATAGCGCTACAATGCGAACTGAATCGCCTCAAGGCGCTGTATTCGTGCTTTGTTGTCAAGCTTCTAGAAGAGGTAGGTCTTAAGTTTTTTCCTGAAGGCCTGATGGTTTTCTTCCATGCGGATGTCGGTTGGTAGCGCGTTCCATAGCCGTGGTCCTTGGACAGCGAATCTCCGTTTCCTTTTTGATTTGTAATGGGATTTAGGAATGAGGAGGAGATTTTGATTAGCCGATCGAAGACTGCGATTGGGTATGTAGTGTTTTATTTTCTCGAGAAGGTATTCCGGAGCGTTTCCATAAGTGCATTTGTTGGTGATGCAGAGGGTCTTGAAAAAGACCCGATTCTTTACGGTTAGCCAATGTAGGCTCCTCAGGGAAGGGGAGATGGATTCCCAGGTTTTTTTTCCTGTTATCAGTCTTGCCGCCGTATTTTGGATAAGTTGTAAGCGTGCAAGTTGATATTGGGGTAATCCTATGTAAAGGGAGTTTGCGTAGTCCAGTCGAGAATTAATGACTGTTCCAACTACCACTGCTTTGTCTTCCTTTGGATTGAAGGGGATGAGTCTGCGTAGCAGGTGGAGCAGATGGTGTGAGCCACTAACTACTGCTTCTATTTGGGCATCCATTGACATTTCTGAGTCAAAAATGACTCCGAGACTCTTGGCCTTGGTCCTAGGGGCGATGGTCTGTCCAAAGATGGTGGGTGGTGTCCAAGGGATCTTGGTTCGGGGGTTTTGATTTGCATGTAGAATAAGAAGTTCTGTTTTTGATTCATTAAGGCCGCGTACACACGAAGGGACAATCCCGCGGGATTATCCTCTGGACTGAAGTCCAGAGGATAATCCCCTCGTGTGTAGGCGCCAGCGGACTTTTTGGCGCCAAAGTCCGGCGGACCAAAGTTTTAAGTTTGGTTTTAAAATTATCCGCTGGACTTGGCAGTCCGGCGGACAATCCCGCCGTTAGTAGGCAAGTCCGCGGGACTTTTGAAATGAACGGACTTGCCGCTCATCGGCAAGTCCGTTCATTTAGCACGTGACTTCAGGTTACGTAGCTAGCGTAGGCAGTAAATGCCGCCGCGCTAGCTCCGTAAGCTGGCATGGATTTAAAGGGACTCCCCACGCCGAAAAACGGCGTGGGGGTTCCCCCCAAATCCATGTCAGACCCTTATCCGAGCACGCAGCCTGGCAGGCCAGGAAAGGGGTGGGGACGAACGAGCGCCCCCCCCTCCTGAGCCGTACCAGGCCGCGTGCCCTCAACATGGGGGGTGCCCTGGGGAAAGGGGGGCCGTGCGGCCCCCCCACCCCAAAGCACCTTGTCCCCATGTTGATGAGGACAAGGGCCTCTTCCCGACAACCCTGGCCGTTGGTTGTCGGGGTCTGCGGGCGGGGGCTTATCGGAATCTGAGAGCCCCCTTTTATAAGGGGGCACTCAGATCCCGGCCCCCCACCCTATGTGAATGAGTATGGGGTACGATGTACCCCTACCCATTCAACTAAGGTGTAAAATGTAAAGTAAAAAAAACACCCACACTTTTGAAAAAATTGTTTATTGCACTGCTCCGGGGGTCTTCTTCCGTCTTGGGGGTCTTCTCGCCGGACTCCCCCGTCATTTACCAAGCTCTTTTACCGAGCGGGGGAAGTCCGGCTACCTTCTTCGTCGTCGCCGCCGTCGTCTGGGGGTCTCGATCCGCCTTCGGGGGTCTTCCGGGGTCTTCCGGGGGTCTCTTCTGTTCTTGCGGCGGTCGTCGTCTTCGGCGCCGCCGGCGCCGCCTTCTTCTTCTTGTCCTTCTTGTTCTTCTTCTTCTTCCGATGTTGACCCGTCGCTGTCTCTGCCCGGAATGCCTGTGCCGCGCTGCGCTGGGACTTATATAGGGGCATGGGGACAGGGTCACATGCTCATGTGACATGGTGACCCCGCCCCCTTGCGATGTCACAGTCCCAGCATCATCGGAAGAAGAAGAAGAACAAGAAGGACAAGAAGAAGAAGGCGGCGCCGGCGGCGCGGAAGACGACGACCGCCGCAAGAACAGAAGAGACCCCCGGAAGACCCCGGAAGACCCCCGAAGGCGGATCGAGACCCCAGACGACGGCGGCGACGACGAAGAAGGTAGCCGGACTTCCCCCGCTCGGTAAAAGAGCTTGGTAAATGGCGGGGGAGTCTGGCGAGAAGACCCCCAAGACGGAAGAAGACCCCCGGAGCAGTGCAATAAAATATTTTTTCAAAAGTGTGTGTGTTTTTGTACTTTACATTTTACACCTTAGGTGAATGGGTAGGGGTACATCGTACCCCATACTCATTCACATAGGGTGGGGGGCCGGGATCTGGGGGCCCTCTTATTAAAGGGGGCTCCCAGATTCCGATAAGCCCCCGCCCGCAGACCCCGACAACCAACGGCCAGGGTTGTCGGGAAGAGGCCCTTGTCCTCATCAACATGGGGACAAGGTGCTTTGGGGTGGGGGGGGCGCACGGCCCCCTTTCCCCAGGGCACCCCCCATGTTGAGGGCACGCGGCCTGGTACGGCTCAGGAGGGGGGGGCGCTCGTTCGTCCCCACCCCTTTCCTGGGGAACCCCCACGCCCTTTTTCGGCGTGGGGAGTCCCTTTAAATCCATGCCAGGTCACGGAGCTAGCGCGGCGGCATTTACTGCCTACGCTAGCTACGTAACCTGAAGTTACGTTCTAAATGAACGGACTGCTCCGTGTGTGGGCAAGTCCGTTCATTTTCAAAAGTCCCGCGGACTTTTGGCCGGCGGATTATCCGCCGGAGAAGTCCGTGCGTGTGTGGACAAGTCCACACGCTCGGAAAGTCCAGCAGACCCAGCTGGAAAGTCCGGCGGAATTGTCCGCTGGACTAAGTCCGCCGGCAAAAGTCCGCACGTGTGTACGCGGCATAAGTTTGAGGGAGCTAGTGGTCATCCAGTTGTCTATCATAGTGAGGCATTTTTCTAATTGCTGATGATGGTCTTTTTGTCCGGTGATACGAAAATATAATTGCGTGTCGTCAGCGTATGAGTGGAAGCAGAGGTCTGATCTTCTGATGATTTTGAGGAGTGGGCGGATGTATATATTGAAGAGCACTGGCGACAAGGGTGATCCTTGAGGGACTCCACAAGAGATTGCCCGGGTTTCAGAGGTGAAAGCTCCTAGGTTCACCGTCTGAGACCGATTTCCTAGGAAGGATGCGAACCATTGTAGATCTGAGTCTGTGACTCCTGCTACTTCTGTGAGGCGGATGAGTAGAGTATTGTGGTCCACGGTATCAAACGCAGCGCTGAGGTCCAGCAGTACCAGGAGACATGATTCTCCGTCATCTGCTGCTTCAAGGGCGTCGTCCCATATCTTCAGGAGTGCGGTTTCTGTCCCATGGCCTGGCCGGAAGCCTGATTGTAGAGGGTCCAGGAGTTTGTGTGTGTCCAGGTGGCGTTGTATCTGTTGTACTACCGCCTTCTCCATGATCTTGGAGATGTTGTTCAAGCTTGTTATCGGTCTGCGGTGGTTAGGGTCCCGGGGGTCGAGGTTGGGTTTCTTTAGCAGGGGTTTGATAATGCCTTGTTTGAGGGCGCCTGGAACAATCCCTTCTTTGAACGATTGATTTATGAGGCGCGTTAGAGTGGGAGCCAAGATGTCAGAGCATTCTTTCAGGAGTTTTGTGGGGATGATGTCAATAGGAGATGTGCTGTCTCTGAGGTTTTTGATGATGTGTTTAGTGATATCTGTGGTAATTGGAATCAGATAAAACTTTGGGGGTTGTGGGATGTTTGTGTTGATATCGGCTTTTTGCTCTAGTTGACTGCCGTCGGATGTTTTTTTCTGATGAATTATTTTCCGGATGTTGTCGATTTTGTTGATGAAAAAATCTGATAATTCATTGCAGAAATCTTGGGTTTCGTTAGCGGGGGGCTCTAAGCATACCGGGTTCATCGACTGAGCGACTATTTTAAAAAGTTCCCGAGGGCGGTTTAAGGCCGCTGAGATGGTATTTGAAAAATAATCTTTTTTTGCTTTGAAGATTGCTTTCTGATAATTCTCTGTGAGTCCTTTGTAGTTTGTATGGTTTTCCTTGGTAGGATTTCTTCTCCATGCTCTTTCCGCTCTTCTGCGTTCTTGCTTGAGTAGCGTGAGAGAGCTATTAAACCATCCTGCGTTTTTCCTCCTGATAAGTGTTCTGCGTTTTGGAGCCACTGAGTCTGCCGATTGTAGAAGTGCATTGTTTAGGGAGCTGAGCGTTTGCTCCGTCGAGTGGGTTAAATTCAGAGTTGCTATTTTATTTGATAAAGTGGTTTTGAATGTTTCGGAGTGCAGTTTCTTCTGCGATCTAGTCCAATGAGTTGTTGTTGCAGATTTCAGTTTTTGTTTTTGGTGGGTGGTGTTGGTAGAGATTTAAAATTTGATGGCGTGGTGGTCTGTCCATGGTAGCGGTATGTTGTCAAGTATGTTGATGTCCAAATTTTGTTTGAAGATGAGGTCCAGGGTGTGTCCTGACCCGTGTGTGGGAGTCTTTATCTGTTGCTGGAGATCCAGTTCTTCCAGTTGGTTAATGCAGGCGGTCGCGATAGGGTCTTGGGAAGAGTTTGCCCAGAGATTAAAGTCTCCAAGTACCAGGAAGTTTTTGGATTTCAGGGTGTGTGTTGAGATGAATTCCGTGAGGGGTGTAAGCAGATTGGTCTTTGGTCCTGGTGGTCTATAGCAAAGTAGAATGTGAGTGGTGTCATGGGGTGTTGATTGAAGATTTAGTAGCGTCAGTGTCTCCATAAAAGGCACTGGGTTCTGTAAGATCGGTTTGGTGATTGCCAGGTGCGATTTAAAAATCACTGCTAGGCCTCCTCCTTTTTTTCCTATCCGATGCTCAGTTAGGATCCTGTAGTTCTCCGGCACCAATTCGGTGAGGATGGTGTTGCAGTCAGGCGTTAGCCAGCTTTCTGTGATGAAGAGGCAATGTATGTTGTTTAGGGTGATGAAGTCGTGTACTTCTAGTCTGTGTTTGGCTGCAGATCTGGTGTTGATCATGGCGCATGCTAATTGTTGTGGTTGGGTTGGTATCTTCCTGTTTTTGCAGGTTGATCGTAGGTCGGTCTTAAATAGTTGTTCTTTCCGTAGGATTTTTTTGAATGGGGGCTGGCAATGTTGCGGTGGTATTCCTTAGTCTGTGGAGAACTTTTGCTGAGTATTTAAAGTAGCACATGACGAGAGGACGAGGTTGATGGTCCTAGGATGACTGAGCTGATGATCCAGATCCGGATCCGGGTTTGTCCTGTTGTCAGTCTAGGTATCCGACTTGCCGCCGCGTAGAGGCTATGAGGAAGCCAGCAAGTAGATCATGTAGTGCCCTATGTGTAAGAAATTGGTTGGTCGAGTAGCAGGTTCCTGGCTGTTCCAGCTGCCACTGCTTGTAGCGAAGATCCTGGACCAGGAGAGTACCGCTGATGACCGCTGCGGTGTGTTGCCGAGCTGGTGCGAATAATTCCGGTAGGGGTGATGGGGGCCTGTTGAACCTACCACCCTCTCGTTGATCCAGAGGAAGGCGAAAAAACCCCTAGTTGTGCTAGCCAATTGCTCAGTAGGGGAGAAAAAATTCCTTCCTGACCCCCGGAGGCGGTCGGACCTGGGGCCCTGGATCAACTGCTCGTGGGGGGGGAGGGGGGCCCCAAGGGCTTACCTGATTGGAAATGGTCTGGAGGTGGTTACTGTGTGGCCTGGTGCTTCTGCAGTGAGGTCGGCTTGCTGGGGCAGTGGTGTTCTGCGACGGGGGAGGCATGCCGGCATGCAGAAGGAGGTAGAGATAGCTGGGAGGTGACTGGCGTGGGCTGGGTCTCAGCCGCAGTCGCTTTTTCCCTCGTCTAGCGAGCTAGAACAGAGGGGACGGCGGCTGCGGATGTGGCCCACCAGGTGCTTGACCAGGGATGAGGGCAGGTCCCGTTTGTGTCTGCTAGGGGGTCCTGGGGCTGTCCTGTGTGGTATCTGGGTGAACTGGGTGTACCAAGATGGCTGCCGGGCTAGGCCCGAGCCACGGTCTGGCCTGATCTTGGCTTCCCAGCCGTTGTGGTGGTGATCGCGGGAGGGGGGGGGGGTCTGGTTGGCGTGGGTACCCGGCCTGCACTGGCCTGGTAGGGGCGAGTGGCTGGCCGACGAGCGGTGCTCCGGCGCCAGCCGCACTAGGCCGAAGCCTCTGTGTTTCCTAAACGCCTACCCGGCGGCTGTGATGTGGGCGGCGGTGACGGATGGCGGCGGTGGCGGGTGGCCCGATGTGATGATGGGCGATCGAGTGGGGGCCGGGGGGGTCGAGTACCTAGTCCCCGTACCAGGGGAGGGGGGGGGAAGGTTAACCTTAACCTTAACCCCTGTTTGGCTGCTGGGGATCCTAGGAGGCCTGGGCCTGAAAGGCCGGCGCATCTGCTGGAGCTGCTGACAGCACGTCTGTTCCACAGAGAGACACAGACAGATGTGCAGGTATATGATATAAGGACCATATAGTGCTAAGCCTACTTACTGTGACAAAGTACCCCGATTTGTGGGACCTACCCTAGTAATAGAATGAAAGAACCTGTGTCTCAACCAGAACCTGTTTGTTTGGTACATGGGTTCCACCCTCACATCACTCTGCAGCATCCTTTTACCACGTTCACTTCACATACGCAATTTGGGCTGCTCATCAGGCACCAGTTACTGTCACATGTTTCTTTGCACTACATTCTGTTTTCCCTTCACCTACACATACAAGGCCACAAAACATTGCGTTGGAAGGCCGAACATACATCACAAACTACAGAACGCAACATTCCTACATAGGCCGTACCAGACTTCAGCTTCTCGCCCCAGTACACCCTGGGGCTCTGGTCCACAGGTTTGTGCTTAGCGCAGACAGGCACCCGAGTATTGGTTACCTGGCCAGTCACCTCCTGGCTCACCTTGGTTGCCACGCATTCTTTTGAGTTTTTAAAGTTTCCACTTAACAGTGTTTGCGGCTTCAGAATGCAAAACGGCTTCACTGTGCCTGTTGTTCCTTTGTTATTCTTCTTCACCTTTTTCTCATCTATGTTTATGTACTCCATCTCTTCTCTTTTGTTCTTACCTTTCCGACTCTTCTTAAACATACACACTCCACGTCAGCCAATTTGAATCCCAGGGATTCTAATCTATTGCTAAAGATGGCACGTTTTTCTTTTACACACATCACAAGCTTCCACAGCTCGGCCTCCCCCTCGAGGCACCTGCCACAAGCAACCAGTCACTACTCATACCACTCACTCATACGTTCGCACACACTCACTGCTCATATGATGCTCTGGTTCACAGTGCCGTCACGAGTCGGCACGTTCCGTTCTCATTTGCCTACATAAAATCACAATACATGACTAGCATGGTCCATGGTTCCTCCCCACACTCGCTCCGGTTTCTCTACTTCCTTTTGTTTTTTGCCCCCTCACATTGCAACTCATCTACCAGTGGCATGGTTACGGCCACTCATCATCTACCAGTGGCACACGTTCACAGCCACTCATTCACATGTCTGTCTTTTCCCTCTCAGGTCAGTTGAGGTCAGCTTGACACGTCCATGTCATGTCATGGGACGACAGCGTAGATCTTGCCTCCATCCCTCCGACACAGCCCGTGGATTCTAAGCATGGCATGCTCAGTCTCTGTGGGGTTGGAGGCTTTGCTTTCTATGACTACCATCAGTTATTCACAGATGCAGCAGCAGCGAAACACTCTCAGTTCCAAGCGGCCCCAATCGGGGCATCTTGGACTCCAAACTTTTCTGCCGCCACTTGCGGGCTTATGGTGCCTGCTCTGCCCCATCTGCCAATCCTTCACACATAGGATTAATGGGTGTTCCAACGCAGATTCCAGACATCCTACCTCCCATACTGCCCAGGGCATGCCTGCCACTACTCAGCATTCAAAGCTGGACAAATTGGAGCAGCCTGCCCAGTCTCTGGGGGAAGCGCAGATTTGCTACAATTTCAACTACACTCCCCCTCGTACAGACAATACCATCTGCTCCACATCCTTGACCTAGCCATACAGCACTTCATCAGCACAGGCATGGGCACATGGCTGTCCAAAGTGGACATTTTGCATGTCTTCAAACTGGCAATGGCACAGCATCAAATGGAAGGCTCATACTACTTTGCCACTAAACTTACCTTCGGCTCTAAGGGAAGTTCATGGATCTTCAAAACATTTGCTTAGTCCCTCATCTGGATCCTAACTCACCAAGCGCAGTGCCAATATTCACCCACTACCTCAATGACTTTCTGCTGATTGAACGCTTGGTAAGCCCCCCTCAGATTTAGACAAATTAAGGGTTGTGTTTGGCAACCTCAATGTGCCCATAGCAGAGCATTAAGTTGAAGGCCCGGCCCAGTCCATCACCTTCCTAGGCATCACTCTTGACACCCGCTCCTTGGAGGCCAGCCTACCTCCCAAAAATTGTCCTATATCTGGTTGGTATTTCACACCTTCACCATCTCATTTTGTGATGAGGATTGTCCCTCGGGGCATTCCTTCATTTCACGCCTCCTGGTTTTCCTTTCTCAGGCACAGGACCCCCCCAAGCAAGTCCTCAGGCTAGACCAAGTAGCTACCACGGATCTGACAATGTGGAACAAGTTCCTTGCAAACTAGAATGGCTTGTCCATGTTCATCCCAATGGCATCAGCCTCATCACCTCATGTAGTAACAGATGCAGCAGCCTCCACAAGCTATGCCACAATATTTGGCCCTCATTAGTTCCCAACCCCATGGCCATAAGAGACCCTTTTGGTCCCCATGTTTAGGCAGACCTTCTCCTTATTTGAGCTCTACCCCATCATTGCAGCAGCTCAGGTCTGGGGCCACACCTGGGTAGGGCAGATCCTGGTCTTCTCCACAGACAATCTGGACACGGCTGAAATGACCAGCTAGGCAAGTCCAGGTCCCTGTCCATCATGTCCTTCCTACACAGGCTGGTGCAGATATCTCTTCACTACAAATTCAATGTGCACTGTATCTACATTCCAGGCAAGTGCAATCTCGCAGTGGACGCACCGTCCTGCCTTCATTTCCTGTTGTTTCCTACAGAAACCCAGAGCCAAACCGACCTCTTCTCCTATCTCACCTTGATCGCAGCTGACAATGGCCTGAAGGACCACCTTCAAAATGCAACCCTATTCAAAAAACGCTTACTGTCTCACAACACACTGAAGGCCTACCATGCCACCAGGAACACCTACCACAGGTTTCTAGCCACATGCCGGGGACAGGCGACATCAAGCATGTCCTTGCCTTCGTGTTATGCTGCCACACACAGCTGAGCCTGTCCCACAACACTGTCAGACTGTACCTAGCTGGCATCCAGCATTTCCTCTTCCTACAAGGCCCTTGGAAACCCTTTGTTGTTTGCAACCCATGTGGTCAAAGCCTTGCTGCATGGCATCCAGAAAAATCAGCCCATAGCCAGTAGCAAATGCTTGCCCATATCAAGTTCCACGTCCTAGGACATGTCAGCCATCCTGTCATGGTCCCATTTTGGATTGCTGTCCAGCCTGGTCATCGAAGCAGCTATCTACCTGGCCTTATCCAGCTTCCTATGGCCCGGTGAGTTCAGTGGCCCCGGTTGTCAGGTGCTATGCAGGTGACATCTAGCCCACCTTCAAGACCATTTTGTCCTACATCTGGCAGTGTCCAAAACTCATCAGTCCGGCACCAGGGTCAACATCAAATTCTTCCAGACCCACAATGAATAGTGTCTAGTAGCATTTTTTGCCTTTTCCTTCTAGCCCAATAACAGCTAGCCAGTTCATCAGGCATGTTTGCATCCTCCTGGCTAATCTAGGCCTCAACCCCAACCATTTTTCCGGGCACTCCTTCCGGATTGGAGCGGCCTCAGCCGCCTCCCAGCATGGATTGCTGGGTCATGTCATCAGAAGATTAGGCAGATGGAAATATTCCTGCTTTATCTGGTACATTCCGAATCCCCAGGTTGAGATGTTGCAAGCCTTCACCAAGCTTTCCCAATAAATTTCATGTATACCAATAAAACAGCTTTCCCTATACTGGTATTTTTGCCCCCTTTTTGGCATACCAACCAGCTAATCAACCTCTACTTATCTTGGGCATGGCCTCTTTTTGGCATACAGACCAGCTGATCATGGCACACCTCAGGTCTATATAAAGTTGTGAGTCTTGTGGCGTCTTTATGTGGTTTCATGTCTATCTCGGTTGGAGGGCTCCGGCCATAAATATTTTATTTCTTTGTTCGACCACCAGAGAAAAGCTAAAGTATCTTTGTGCACAGGAGGGAACAAAGGATTATTAAGTATATCTGCTAGGGGAAGATGTGGAGATATTAATCTGCTGGAATATTTGGTAGAGTCCCACTCTTTTAGGGACAATTGCAGAGTAGGGTCATCAATAGGAGGGTGACGTTTTGGGGGGACCAGATTAGGTTATAGATTGGTATAGGAGAGCAGTTCAAAATGTTGAGATGAGTCCAAATTGGTAACTCAGAAGTAGAGTGAAGAACTGCTATTCAAGCAGCCCTCTAGTATGTTTTCTTTTTTTTTTTTTAAAGACATTTTATTGGTATAAACAGGCAGTTACAGATATATGCAACAGTAACAGTTATCAGAAAAAAAATCATGTAGACAATGAAATGACCAAGGCAGATAAGGGCATAGGTATTCATATGAGTCCATAAATCGAGAGAGGTCACAACGCTGTTTACAAAAATGTTTATATAAGCAGCAAACAACGAACAATGCCTTGCATAAAAGCATAAGAGGTAAGTGCAGGGTGAACATATTTCGTAAGAAAGGTAGATGGGAAAGAACAAGGATATTGTAGGGGAATGGGGGTAATACGTATAGAGAAGTGGCGGTATGTTTTATTTGCGTGTAATACGGTGTCGCGCCCCATCCACCCCGTGAGGGATCTTGCTGTGGATGGGTGCGGTCACCAAAAGTCTATATGGGGATTTTGAAGGTTAAGTATTTGTGTGAGTCGGACCATCAGAGAGATCCATTCATCATTAGTGGTATGGAGAAGCCGAGGGGGGGGTGAATCATAGAATGAAGGGTGTCAGGTGTTGAGCCAGGAAAGGACCATTATTTGGCGATCCAGTGTCAAGCAAGTATCAGTAAGGGCATTTAGCATCGGGGAGATAGTGACATGGTGGTATCAAGTGTTAGATATAACATGCATCAAGGGGGATTTGGTAGGGTGGGGGATTGTTGTCTAAAGTGTTTCCAGCAAGCCCAAGTTTGTTCATGGGCGGAGGTGTCGTCTTTTGTTTGGTAAATCAGGTTTTCCATCTCTTCGACCCTATTGACTCTATGAATCCATTCTTCAATCGTCGGAGGAGACGTGCTCCTCCAATGTACAGGAATGCATTGGTTAGCAGCGTTGACGAGGTGTATGGTCAGGGATCTTTTATAGAATCCTGTGGGGGCAGAAGTGTGGTGCAGTAGGAAATGAGCAGGGGAGAACGGAATGGTATATGTCGTGATGCGAGAGATTAAAGTTTGTATTTCAGTCCAGAATGGCAGGAGCAATGGGCATGTCCACCAAATGTGGAGCAGGGAGCCGGGGGCGTTATTGCATCTCCAGCAGGCGGGTGAGAGACTGGGGTGAAATTTATGGATCCGATCGGGAGTTCTGTACCACTTGGAGAAGATTTTGTATCTATTCTCTTGAATAGAAACATTAAGGGATCATTTATGAATAAAGGTTAATATGCTTTCCCATTCTCTGGGCGATAAATCTAAGTTGAGGTCTGATTCCCATTGTCTGACCAGGCTGTCAGTTTTGATGTCGTGCGAGGAGAATAGGAGAGCATATACTTGGGAAATGATATTGGAACAAGGAAGGCTGCGCTAAATACTAAAAATTTATGTGAACAATAATAATAGTGACAAAAATTATGACAAATAGCAGTGAATGTGTCTCATTCGATATGGGTAGGCAAGGTGACTGGAGAGAAAATGAAGCTGCTATATGACCATGATGGACATAACCAGTCAGACGGCCCAACAAGTGTTAAACAAAAAATTGTGAATAAATGTCAAAATGTTCAAGTGAGCATAATAATGACCCAACAGGTGATATACACTAAAATAGATAAAAGTATCAAATGTGATAAACAAAGGAATTAAATTATCAAAGCGTGGAGCTTACCACTGGTGGTAATGGGTCATAGCTTCTGGGTTGTGAGAGCTAGTTCATGGATCTCCAGGAACGGGGGAGGTTAGCCCAAATATGAAAAAAGAGAAGGGGACACACCATGGGTAGAATCCGAGGGATTTATTAAATTAAAAAGTGCCTATAGGCACAAAGGTGAAAACGAAAGTTAGTAAATAATTTTAAAAATTGCGGCCGGCCGGCAGCAGCTATAGGAGGTAAAACGCGGTGACGTCAGCACGTCGCTCCTCCCTACGCGTTTCGTCAGAGAGTGACGTAATCATGATTACCACCAGTGGTAAGCTCCACGCTTACCTATATCTGAAGTGAGCAGTTTCCTGGATACCGCGAGGGGTGCAATTGAGCTACATCTGAAGACAAGGCCCTGGCTGGGTATTAGCCACATGCATGTTCCTTTCTACAGTCTGGTAAGCCTGCAATCTTTCTGGTGGAGGGATTACCACAAGCACTTGTCACCTTAATTTGAATTTCTGCAAAGACACCGTGTTCAACACGTGGAAGCCACTCACTGCTGTGCTTGACTGACCATTTTGCTCACTTGGACATTTTTACTTCATTTATTTATTTACTGTTTATCACCCGTTGGGTCAACATTCAGCTCATTTGGACATTTTGATAATTTAATTCCTTTGTTTATCACATTTGATACTTTTATCTATTTTAGTGTATATCACCTGTTGGGTCATTATTATGCTCACTTGAACATTTTGACATTTATTCACAATTTTTTGTTTAACACTTGTTGGGCCGTCTGACTGGTTATGTCCATCATGGTCATATAGCAGCTTCATTTTCTCTCCAGTCACCTTGCCTACCCATATCGAATGAGACACATTCACTGCTATTTGTCATAATTTTTGTCACTATTATTATTGTTCACATAAATTTTTAGTATTTAGCGCAGCCTTCCTTGTTCCAATTTTTCCATTTGCTTATCACATTCCGGTTGCTGCTTCTATTTAGTTTTATTTCGTTTTTTTGTCCAGCGCAATTTTCTTTTTGTATTACTACTTGGGAAATGATATGCCTCTGAGGTTCGGCCTGAGAGCAAAGGGTTTTGAACGGTGTATATTCAGAGTGCCACGGTATTGTGGGTTTAGTAGTTTGTAGATAGTGGGTGATTTGCATGGATTTGAAAAAGACGATCCGGTGTGCAGGGAAGGTCGCAGACATAGCCTGGTGGGACATTAAGTCACCATTGATGTGGAATCGTCTAGCCGTTAAACCACGGTTGTCTGATGGTATTGTCGGATCACTGACTTGGATGTTTGCGAGGAATCCCGGGTTGTCGGTCAATGGGGTCATGGGTCCGGGGCATTTAATATCTTGGCGTGCGCACCGGCGAGGTACAGTACAGTGTTGAGCCTATGAATGGATGATGTGTTACATGTTTGGGAATGTGGGATGGTTGGAGCCATGGCAGATGTGAGAGGGGGATTGAAGCGTTCGATTGTTCAAGATGAACCCAGTCCTTGTGTGCCTTATGTACGTGCCAGTCGACCACTCTGGTTAAGTGGCACGCTCAGTGATACTTAGCAATATCCTGCAAGCCCAGACCTCCTTTCAATTTAGGAAGAGTCAAGCGGTTCCAGCTTAGTCTTGGAGCTTTGTAAGACCAAATAAAGTTTCTACACGTGCGTTTAAAGGAGGAGAGGAAAGATGGTGGGAGCTTAATCGGTATCGCTTGGAGCAGATAAAGAAGTCTGGGTAATATGTTCATTTTTACGATGGCGAGTCTGCCAAACCAAGAAAAGGGGCCATGGTGCCATTTAAGGAGATCGGATTGGATGGTTTGTAGTATAGGTTGAAAGTTAGAGGCGAACAAGTCAGAAAGTTTAAGAGGAATTTTAATACCAAGGTAGGTGATTGCATGTGGTTCCCATGAGAACGGGAAGTTATGTTTGCATTGCGTTACTAAATTTGGTGGGAGGGATATGTTAAGGGCGTGTGATTTGCTGAAGTTAATTTGCAGATTCGATAGAGATTTGAAGAGGGCAAAGTCTTTAAGGAGGTTAGGGATGGTGGTCACAGGGTCCGTCAGGAATAGTAGGACGTCATCGGCGTATGCCGCTACTTTGTACATTTTCTGGTCAATTTGTAAGCCTTTAACATCTGGGTTACTCCTGAGTTTACAAAGAAGGGGTTCCATAGTCAGCAGGAATAATAGTGGGGATAGAGGACATCCCTGAGGGGTGCCGTTGGATACTGAGAAGGCATTTGACAGGCGGCCATTAACTCTGATTTTTGCAGATGGTGAGGAGTATAAGAGCATGATCATCTGGATAAGAGTAGGAGGCACTCCCACAGCTCGTAGCGTTGCTACCATGAAGTCTCTGGCCACTCTGCCAAACGCCTTCTCAGTGTCGAGGGAAAGGAAAAACCCTTTATTGGAGGTTGTGGTAAGCCAGTGGTGAATGTTTAATGCCTTGATGGTGTTATCTCTGGCTTCTCTACCAGAGACAAAACCTACTTTGTCTAAGTTAATTAATTTAGGTAGAAGGGGTTGCAAGCGATTGGCTATTATCTTGGCGTACAATTTGATGTCTAAATTAAGTAGCGAAATAGGCCTATAATTGGAGACCACGTGGGGTCCTTATCTGGTTTGGGTATTAGAGTCACATGAGCTTGTAATAGGTCTCTGTTCGTAGAGGCGTTGGAAGAGGTATTGTTAAAGGCTTTGAGGAAGTGGGGGAGTAGGACCGCTTGGAATGATTTGTAGTAGCAAGTGGTGAGGCCGTCCGGGCCCGGACTCTTTCCGGTCTTTAGTTGTTTCAGGGCAGTCAACGTCTCGTCCAAAGTAATTGGGAAAGCCAGTGCTGTAGTGTCGTCTGGGGGGAGGGGATCGGGAGAGTATTGTGCGAGGAAGGAGTCGATAGCCTCCTGTCGGGCAGTATTTTGAGACAATGGGCTGTTGGTGGGTAAGTTATATAGTTTGGAAAAATATTCAACAAAGTGTTGAGCGATGTCTTCAGTGTTAGTCAGGGATGCACCGTCGGGTCCTTTAAGCATGTGTACAGTATGTGAGGCTTTTTTATCTGTAGGGCTCTGGCCAACAGTCTGCCGGATTTATTGCTAAACTCATAGAACATTTTCTGCGATAGAGAATATTTCCAACTTAGTGATGCATTTAGGACAGCAAGAAGTTCCTCTCTAGCAAGGAGGAGCTCAGAATGAGTAGTACTCGCTCTAGATGCTTTGTGCGTTTTTGCGTTTTTTCCAGCATTCGTACCCGTTGAGTCAGAGAGTCTATGTGAGTGCGTCGTAGTTTAGCCTGTGCAGCCGCTAAGGAAATGAAGTGGCCTCTCAATACACATTTGTGAGCCGCCCAGACAGTGGTCGTGTCAGTGTCATAAGTATCGTTTTCCAGGAAGTAATGTGAGAGGAGAGTCTGAGTTTTCGTGTTTACGTCTAAGTCAGAGAGAAGGGGGTTGTCTAGGCGCCAGATGCGAGAAGAGGGCGAGGTGGGGGGCAGCGACAAATTCATGGTGATCGGGCAGTGATCCGACAATACCATAGGTTCGATGGTTGCATTAGTGAGATGAGAAAGGTCAGGTTGTGAAATAAAAAAGTAGCCCAATCTGGAGTGTTTATTGTGAGGGGCTGAAAAAAAGGTGTAGTCTTTACCGTTAGGGTTAAGCGTTCGCCAGGTGTCATGGAGTAATAGTGTGTGTAGTTCCAGTTTAATCGCTTTGAGAGCTCTATAGGGAAGGACAGAGTTACCATTGGAGGAGTCAATGATTGGGCAAAGAGTAACATTGAAGTCGCCCCCGACAATTAATGTGCCTGATTGGAATGCTGTCAATAGGTGGAAGGTATTACGGAAAAAGGTAACTTGATGGGAGTTAGGGGCATATAGATTGGCTATGGTGATTGGTTTGTTATAAAGGATACCTTTCAGAAACAGATATCTCCCTTTCGGATCCTGTAGGGTGGTAATGTCTTGGATAGGGCAATGTTTCGAGATAAGTATAGAGACCCCCTTAGACTTGGCCTCATCATTGGAGGCATGGTATGCTAGGGGGTAATGATTGTCACACAATTTAGGAATAGAGTCCGATCTGAAATGCGTCTCCTGAACTAAGGCAATATGGATTTTAGATCTATGTAAGGAGGAGAGCAGTTGAGCTCGCTTCTCAGGTGTATTAAGGCCCTGGATATTGACAGAGCATAATTTAAGTTGTGTGTGATGCTTTGAATCCCCTGATGGTGTGTGTGAAGGGCTCATCGTGTCTATTAGACTGTACCATAAAAGTGTCGGTCACAAGGGGCAGGCGGACAGATGGCGAGAGGTGATCAGTGCGATAAGGCGGGAGGGGTGAGCGGGGAATGGGATATACCCACTGAGAGAAACCGATGAGGGGGAAGGAAGAACCGTTCCTTCTTACCTCTAGGTGTGGAGGCAATCGGATTTGTACAGGGTGAGAAGGGATAGGCCCACAGAAAATTATGTGGGCGTATCCCTGAACACCACCGTGTGGGGGATGAAGCAAACCAGGCAAGAGGAGACGAGAGTATATAACATAATAGTATCTGAAAGAGACATAGTGTTTGGCACTTGGTCAGGGGAGAGGATGTTGCAATTCGGTTACCTAAAGATCAGTAAATAATCGTGTATAGAAGCCGTGCTCGACGGATACACAGGAGGACATAAGAAGGATGAGGCCATAGGGGTGTAGGGGAGAGCCTACCATATCACCTCATAACAGTTAACAATAAGAACCAACAGTATAGAAACCAGTATGAAAGTAATCCACTTATAAGGTATCATGTCAAACCGGGGTGTACACATATTTACCCAATGGGGACGGGGGGGTGGGTGGGACCTGGACCACTGAGATTAAGGCAACATGTAAGTAGTCCCGGGTGGTAAAGAAAGTACATACTAATCGGCGAGGCTTGCCTGTGGATAAACAGTACCTTGCAAGATGGTGGTAGCATGTAGCCGTCGGTGTGGCATAGTGGCATGGCGTTCAGCCAACTGAGGTCGACGGATGAGAGGCAGGACCCTGTGTGAGGTACAACTATGAGGCAGATCACAGAGCCAGCGTGCAAGGAGGCCGACATCGTTAAGGTAAGGCAGAATGACTGCAGGCCATTGGTAGTCAGGTGGTATCGGCAGATGGGCTCGAGGTCCGAGGCAATCGATTGAGGCGGGTTTAGTGATATGGTAGCCTCCGGTAAGTAAGATAGCCTGAAGAGGATCCGATGTTCCGGTGTCACGTCCATAGATGCATGAAGCCGCTAAGCGCAGTGCAGATGGCGGAAGTGCGGAGGTCCTCCAGGAGTGGCGGAAGTCGACGTAGAAGGACAACAGCGGGATATCCGGTGGAGGTCGAGTTCCGGTCGCGATGCCTCTTGGGGGATGTAGTCAGAGTCCCGAGTGTGGTAAAGCCGATGGGTGTCGCTGAGTCGTCCAGGAGAGGAGGAGCTGAGGAGCGTGGATTGGAGGTAAGGAACCGTGGTGGGTGGAATCCACTTGCTGCAGTAAGGGGGCAACAGGAGATAGCCAACTAGAGTCAACAGTTAGGTGTGGAGTTCCAAGTGGCAGTAACATAACTGAATAAAGTGTGAACAGTCAGATCAATACGTACAGTTGTGGTAGTTTCCAGATGCTAGTTTTCCCTCCTAGCTCTCTGGGGGTTTGGTGGGTTAAACGGGTTCCGATTGTCACAGGGACCCCTGTTAGTATTGCAATGTGGCTGAGAGGAAAGAGAAAGGTTCCTTCGGAGGCCAGGTCCCTGGGCATCCATGGGTTCAGGCGGAGAGGTGGTTCTGCTCACAGCGGAGCAGCGAAAGTCCGCAAACCAGTCAGGAACGACTGTTAGGGGGATATTGAGAGTGTGGCAGAAATTTGGAAGATCTTCCGGCACTTTCAGAAAGGCCGTGCGGCCTTGAGCCGTAGCGGTGAGGCAAAATGGAAATTTCCATTTGTAAGGGATACCATTTGCCTTGAGGGAGTCGAGTAATGGCCGTAGGTCTCTCCGATGCTGTCGGGTAATATTAGAGAGGTCTTGGTAAATCTGTACTGTATGACCAGCGTGGACTATCTGCTGCTTCCCTCTGGCCCTTCTGAGTATTTCCTCCTTAAGCTTAAAATCTGGTAGGCAGCAAACTATATCCCGCGGGTGATCAGTATCCCGTCCTCTGGGCCGCAATGCGCGGTGGATGCGGTCCATAGCTATGGGAGTATGAGTCGGTCTATCTAGGAGACCGTTAAATAGGTTGGTTACCTCAGCCGGAACTTGTGGTCCCTCAATGGTTTCTGGAAGACTTCTGACTCTCAGGTTATGGCGTCTACCCCTGTTGTCGAGGTCTTCCAGATGCCTCTGCATATCCCGCAGCTGGAGGGTGTGGGTATCGACGTGATGAGTAGTCTTTTTAAGCTGGATATCCTCTCTGTCTACCGCATCTTCCATGTGGAGCACCCTGTCGTTTAGTGCACGGATGTCTAAGCGGAGTTCAGAGATGGCCGCCGACAGCGTGTCTTTGATGTCCGAAGCTATGGTGCGGAGGTCCTGTATATTAAGATGGGGTTGCTGTGATGGTGGGGGTGCAATCGGTTCCAGATCCAGGGTGCACTCCGAAAGGTCTGGCGGAGGAGGGGTAGAGCGGGAGCTGTTTAGTGCCCGAGGGGAGCCGTGCAGCGCGGGAGCCGAGGCTTGTGAGGATCTCAGGCGAGTGGGCGCCATATTGTCCCTCTGAGAGCGGAACATGTCCGGGATATTGGTCAAAAGGCCTCTGTTGGTTCTCCGGGGAGAGCGGGAGCGAGAGGTAGAGGAGTTCCTTGAGGCAGTCCCCATCGTTTTAGTCTGTTATAGATAAAGATGTCTCGGTTAGGCTTGGTGCAGGTTGTGAGGCAGCGGGAGCAGAGAGATCAAGCAGCCATCTTCATGCCTGGTCAGGTCACGCCCCAGCCCTCTAGTATTTAGAATTGATGGGTGTATTGACTTATTCACCCCAACTGTACATTCACTTTCCATCCTGTGATGTAAAGATATATTAACAAAAAATATTTATTTTTACAGAAGAATATCGTGAAAATGAATAAACATCATTCTAAACTACTGAAAGTGTACTGAATATGGCATAAAGAATAAACCAACTTTATTAGATCAGCTACACTGATATAGATGTTATATTTTCAGACTGATGTTGCTATTATTCTGTTCTTTGTTCTGTAGTGTAAATCGGTCGCAGTCGATGTGTATAAAGCTCCGGTGATCGTGTCTCTTCCTTAGCAGATCTGCCGGTGACTGAGAGGATCTGCTGTGTGACATGAAATGTTCTTCGGTTTTCTGTGTCTTTTTACTGCTGATACTCTTCATTCCTATCACATCCTATATATTTCACTTGAGATCAACATATCGTTGTAGACTTAATCTAATAATGCCATTGTTTGAGTATGAATATTACAAGGAGGGAGATATTATTATCGGAGGATTGGTCTCTGCTCACATGAACAGCATATATGATACAACTTTAAAGAGAAAGTTTGGTTGGCCTAATACACCTGCAAGCTTTTCCTATTGTGACACGTAAGTCTCTTTTTATCATATTTGCTCTCTCTGTATGAGAAATATAATTCTTTATTTTCACTGTAATATTTTTTTAAAATGTACAAATGTTTCTACTGTTTCTACTGATAAGTTATATATTTTCTCATTGTTAAATTACAGTCTGTGTTTCACCAATATACAATGAATACATGGGGCTTCCATAACATTTGTCTTCAGGCCATGCTGGGATTTCAGATAAATAATCATGTCAGTACCTGAAAACTGAAAATCCATACGGTTCTGTTTCTGCCAGGAGAGAGGGAGGGAGGTGTGCTGTCTGTCATTTACTACTTGTGTGTGTGATCTTCTACTATTCATGGCTGTTCACAATAATGACTATTCACAGCATAGCAATTATTCAGCCTGGTGAAAACGTATGGGTACTGTATATGTAGACAATATGACATTCAACAAATATTAAATGCCGGTGAATATTCACTTCAGCTAAATGTGTTTTACAGTGCCTTGAAAAAGTATTTATACCCCTTGACATTTTCCACATTTTTTCATGTTACAACCAAAAACGTAAATGTATTTTATTGGGATTTTATGTGATAGACCAACACAAAGTGGCACATAATTAAGTGGAAAGAAAATGATAAATGGTTTTCATTTTTTTTTTTACAAATAAATATATGAAAAGTGTGGCGTGCATTTGTATTCAGCCCTCCTGAGTCAATACTTTGTAGGACCACCTTTCACTACAATTACAGCTGCAAGTCTTTTTGGTGGTGTCTCTATCAGCTTTTCACATCTAGAGAGTGGCATTTTTGCACATTCTTCTTTGCAGAATATCTCAAGCTCTGTCAGATTGGATGGAGAGCATCTGTGAACAGCAATTTTCAAGTCTTGCCACAGATTCTCAATTGGATTTAGGTCTGGATTTTGACTGGGCTATTCTAACACATAAATATGCTTTGATCTAAACCATTCCATTGTAGCTCTGGCTGTATGTTTAGTTGTTGTGTGTTTGTTGTTGTGAACCTCCACCCCAGTCACAAGTCTTTTGCAGACTATAACAAGTTTTCTTCTAAGATTGTCCTGTATTTGTCTCCATCCATCTTCCCATCAACTCTGACCAGCTTCCCTGTCCCTGCTGAAGAAAAGCATCCCCACCACATGATGCTGCCACCACCATGTTTCTAGGTGGGGATGGTGTGTTCAGGGTGATGTGCAGTGTTAGTTTTCCCCCACACATAGCATTTTGCTTTTAGGCCAAAAAGTTACATTTTTCAAACATCTGACCAGAGCACCTTCTTCCACATGTTTGCTGTATCCCCCACATGGCTTCTCGTAAACTGCAAACAGGACTTCTTATGACTTTCTTTCAGCAATGGCTTTCTTCTTGCCACTCTTCCATAAAGGGCAGATTTGTGGAGAGCATGACTAAAAGTTGTCCTGTGGACAGATTCTTCCACCTGAGCTGTGGATCTCTGCAGCTCCTCCAGAGTTACCATGGTGCCCTTGCCTGCTTATCTGATTAATGCTCTCCTGTCAGTTTAGGTGGACGGCCATGTCTTGGTAGGATTGCAGTTGTGCCATACTCTTTCCATTTGCAGACAATGGATTAAACAGTGCTCCGTGAGATGTTCAAAGCTTGTGACATTTTTTTAATAACCTAACCCTGCTTTAACCAATTCAGCCCTAGAAGGATTTGCCACCTTAACCACTTACGGACCGCCTGCCGCAGTTTTACGTTGGTACTTTGAAGAGGATTATCATTGTTATGGCAGCAGCTAGCCACCATAAGCCCTGTATCCTCTTGTTCGGTGGCGGTCCGCTTCAAGATAAAAGTAGTCTCTGCAGCAGATTCTCCGAAAGATCACTTTTATCGGTGGCGGGATAGGGCCCCCCTCCCCCCCACTCCGGTGCCCTCTGTCGCTTACCGGATCCGTCGTTAGCGGCAGAGGCAATTGGGTCCTTCTCCTGGCTAGACATGGAGACGAGTGAGGGGAAGATGGCCCCCACCTGTCTCCATATCATTGCAGGGCAGAAGCAATGTCAAAACGTCACTTCCGCCCATAGCTCTTAAAGGGACATTTTTGTTTCATTTTAGTGTTAATATGAGATCTGAGGTTTTTTTTGACCCCAGATCTCATATTTAAGAGGTCCTGTCATACTTTTTTCTATTACACGGGATGTTTCCCTTCCTTGCAATAGTGACACCATTTTTTTTTATTTTTTTTTAAGAAATATAAATAAAAGGTAAAATAAATAAGAAGATTTTTTTTCTTTTGCAATAAGAGTATATTGATTGGTTTGCGCAAATGTTATCACGTCTACAAACTATGGGATAGATTTAGGGACTTTTTTATTTTTTTTACTGGGGAAGAGCCTGATGTTTGAGTCAAAAGTAAGTTTGACTCGAACATTGGGTGTTCGCCTGTTCACCAAACAGCGAACATTATGCAGTGTTCGCGGAAAATTCGAAAGTGCTCATTCTAAAGGCTTATATGCAATTTATTGCCATAAAAAGTGTTTGGGGACCCGGGTCCTGCACCATGGGACATGTATCAATGCAAAAAAAAGTTTTAAAAACTGCCTTTTTTATCAGGAGCAGTGATTCTTTTTAATGCTTAAATTGAAATAATAAAAATGAAATATTTCTTTAAATATCGTGCTTGGGGGGTGTTTATAGTATGCCTGTGGTGTAGTTTTCCCATGTTTAGAACAGTACCACAGCAAAATGACATTTCTAAAGGAAAAAAAGTAATTTAAAACTGATTGTGGCTGTGAATGAATTGTCGTGTCTCGGCAATATAGATGAAACTCATTGAAAAAAAGGAAATGGGTTCCCCCCCAGTCCACTACTAGGCCTTTTGGGTCTGGTATGAATATTAAGGGGAACCCCCAAACCCAAAACAATTGCATGGGTTCCCCCCAAAATCCATACCAGGCCCTTCAGGTCTGGTATGGATTTTAAGGGGAACCCTGTGCCAAATAAAAAAAAAATGGCATAGGGGCCCCCCTAAATCCATACCTGAGCATGTAAACTGGCAGGCCACAGGAAAAGAGGGTGGGACTAGAGAGCGCCCCCTTCTGAACCCTACCAGGCTACATGCCCTCAACATGGGGAGGGTGCTTTGGAGTAGCCCCCCAAAGCACCTTGTTAAAGGTGTCTTCCAGATTCCGATAAGCCCCCTGCCCGCAGACCCCCACAACTACCAGGCAAGGATTGTGAGGATGAGGCCCTTGTCCCCATCAACATGGAGATAAAGTGCTTTGGGGACCCCAAAGCATCCTTTTGTCACCTCTTCCTGCAGCCTTTTTAAACCTTTTTTTTTTTTGCATTGATAGATGTCCCCTGGGGCAGGACCCAGGTCACCAAACACTTTTAATGGCAATGACTTGCATATAAGCCTTTAAGATTGGCACTTTTGATTTTTCATGTTCGTGTCCCATAGACTTAAACGTTGTTTGCGTGTTAGTCCAAATTTTTTGCCTGTTCGCATGTACTGGCTCATTCTTAGTTTTTACTAGTAATGGCAGCGATTTCGGTGGACAAATCTGACGCCAATAGACACATTTTGGGGACCAGTGACATTATTACATTGATCAGTGTTATAAAAATGCACTGATCAATGTAAAAATTTCATTGACAGGGAAGAGGTTAACACTAGCGGGTGATCGAAGGGTTAAGTGTGTTCCCTCAGTGTGTTATAACTGTAGGGGAGATGGGGTGTCAGGGACATGACAGAGATCACTGTCATGTCACTAGGTAGAACAGGGAAATGCCTTGTTTGCAGTTCCCCGTTCTGCCTGTATACAAGGTGATCGTGGGGTGCCGGATGACATCGAGTCCACGGGACCCGTGGGCAAGCTCCTGCTATCCTCCTTGTACAGACTGACATACAGGTACATCATTTCGCGCAGGAGAACCGACTTGCCGCAGTAAATTTTTTGGATATCGGGATTTACAAAAATGAGGATGGGAGTTTGGGTTCCACCCTCTATAGAAAACCATAATCAGGTAATACTATCCTTAATGTGAATAGTTCCCACCCGGCACCTTTGGTATCAAGTATACCATATAGTCAATACTTGCGCTTAAAGCGCAATTGCTCTAAACAGGAAGATTTTGTGAGGGAGTCCAAAGCATTACAACTATGTCTCAAAAAGAGAGGGTACGGTAAGAATCTACTGAAGTGAGCTTATAAGCAGGCCAATTGACAAGATAGAAACTCCTTGATGCATGGAAATAAAATAAAAGGTAGAGAATAATAATGTAAGATTAATTACCGTACACATTATTCTGGGCAGCAGAGTCAAGTTCAGAAAATAATAAGTAAATTCTGGTACCTTCTGAGGGCAGATGAAAAAGTTGCCAAACATATAAAATACCCAGAAATCACATTTAAGAGATCTGAATTCCTAAGAGATAAATTGGTCCACAGTCACCATGTACACTCTAGGAAGAAAGAACTTCCCAAAATTGGTGGTACTGCCTAATGTGGCAAAATCAACTTATGTCAGTACATTTGGGAGGCTCACGAAATTTTGTTGCCCAATGGCAGGTTGTATGGACCTCATTTCTTTGCTATTTGCCAATCGGTAGGCATCATGTACTATATGGAATGCCAATGTGGTATGTTCTACGTTGGAAAGACCAAGATGCCTTTTTTCCACACATCTAAGGATCACATGGGATTGGTAAATGCAAAGAAATTTGAGAGTTCCATAAGTTCTCACATGGGGCTTTACCACCAATTTGATGCTACTAAGAAGAGTTTTTTGCCTTGGAATACATCCCCCTAAAAGAGAGAGGGGGTGATGTAGACAAGTTGCTTCTACAACAAGAAACAAAATGGATTTTTAATCTTTCTGCCATCAAACATCCAGGACTAAATGATGCGTTAAGTTTCAAGCCATTCTTATAGGGTCAACCAGGACCTTGGAATGATTTTCAACCGTAAGGTGTCTTGGTTCTCTATTACCCTTGCCAACCATTATTCATATATCTATGAATTAAGAGGCCTAGGCAATGGTTAATCTGCATTTCAAATGTACAATTTTTTTTTTAATTGTTTTTGTGAAGTTCCTTAATGGTGTGTCACTCTGATTCCTGATGTGGGTTGGGTACTTGGTGTCCCTTTGTGGCCTGGTTTGGGCCTGGGGGGGTAGGTGGTCAAATGAGCACCTGGGGCACCATCCCGGATGCATGGGACCCCACTTTAGGTGTGTGGCCTGGCCTTCAGATGGCGTCCCTGTTTTGTTTTCTTTTTCCCCCTGTTCTCCTTTTTTTTGGCCTGTGTTATGATTTTTTCTCTGTTTTCTTTTTCTTCCTTTTGAAAATTCTGTAAACGCTTATGTTATGATACCCATTTCTGAACCACATCCAATTTGATGTTGTTCCATTTCTATTCTTGTCTTTATGACTGCCCTTCCCCTTTAAAATTGACTTTTTTTTTATAAGTGATTCATCATGCAGCCGATATCAAAGGACCATCTCTCTTCCTCTTCCCCCCAGGTGATCCGCATTGATTGGACATTATACAATTGTTGTGGAGATATTTGGACTTGGATCCACTGTCTGGTGATTTAAACATCTGAAGGTTGTTTGATTAGAAAAAGGAGTTAGTTTGTGTGGGTGTCTTCATTATTGTTGCTCTTCCCCTCCATGGTCTTGAGATCAGCGCGTGCCGGTTTGAGAATTGGGTGGTGTTGTAATGCGATCCCGATCCTACTGCACATGTGCGGGAACCGAAGTAAGGGAAAAAGGAGATTCTAAAATGGCCGCTGTGGGTTCGTGCATGCACATAATGCAGCCGCGAGTTAAGGGGAGAGAGTAAAGTAGTAAGGGAAGGGAAAGTGAAATTCCTAAAATGGCCGCGGCAGGTTCGCGCATGCATGGAACACTGCTGCTAGTGATTCCTCTTCTCCTCCTTGATGGCAAGCAGCTGGGGTTATTTGGAACCAACCAATGGGCGTGTGCATTAATGGAATATTTAACAGCCTCAGGGTGGAGGCAATGGTGCTGTAGCTATTCGCCCTGTATGGTACCTGCAGGATTTGAAAGGTGAAAAAGTAAGTTGCTCTTGTGTGAGATTATGGCAATTTGATTTTAGCTTATTGCTGAACATAGCCACGGTTTTGACACTAACCTATTACTTCCTCCATAGTGGATATTCCCTTGGGATTGATTAACCACTTGATGACCTCTGCACGCCAATATACATCGGTACAATGCCAGCGGTGGGCAAATGGGAGCACCTGTACGTCCCTTTTAATTTGCGTGGCTAGCGGGCGCGCCGCATACAGCGTGACCATGCCCGCAGTCCGCCGGTATCCCGGTGATCATGTCACGGAGCCGAAGAACAGGGAAGTGCCTATGTAAACTCATTGTCATGTGAGTTGAAGCCCATCCCCCCACGGTTAAAATCACTCCTTAGGACACACTTAAAGGGGAGTTCCATATAAAGTGGAACTTCTGCTCATCGGAACCCTCCCCCCCTCAGGTGCCTTTCAGGCGGGAGAGGGGTGCAGATACCTGTATAATACATGTATCTGCACCCACTTCTGGGAATTGACTCCCGTGAGAGTCACGCCCCTTCGCACCACCCCCGCTGTCTCCTGGGAAACACATAGGTCCCAGGAGATAGCAGGGACCACTTACGATGCGTAACGCGACTCGCGCATGTGCACAAGGGAACCGGGAAGTGAAGCCGCAACGCTTCATTTCCTGATTCCCTCAACGAGAATGGCGGCGGCAGCAGCCGAGAACCAAATTATTTCTCGGCTTTGTCTGCCAACATCGCTGGACCCTGGGACAGGTAAGTGTCCATTTATTAAAAGTCAGCAGCTGAAGTATTTTTTTTGACCCCTTGATCGCCCCCTAGTTGTTAACCCCTTCCCTGCCAGTGTCATTTACACAGTAATGAGTGCATTTTAATAGCACTGATCACTGTATAAATGACAATGGTGTCAAAAATGTCTGATGTGCCCGCCATAATGTCTCAGTCATGATAAATATCGCAGATCGCCGCCATTACTAGTAAAAAAAAAGTAATAATAAAAATGTCATAAAACTATCCCCTATTTTGTAGACGCTATAACTTTTGCGCAAACCAATCAATATACGCTTCTTGCGATTTTTTTTTACCAAAAGTATGTAGAATAATACGTATCGACCTAAACTGAGGAAAACATTTTTTTTGTTTTATATATTTTTGTGGGATATTTATTATATGCCAAACCAAGCTGCATACTCAGATTAAGGCATGCTATGCTTTTTTTTTCTGCAGATTTTTCTGGGATGTATGCTACATTTACAAATAAAAAATGATAAAAAAAAAAACATTAAATTGTGGGCAAGCAACATTTAATTGACAGCTTTTATATAAATTATAACAGCACACAGATCTCTGCGGGTCTGTGTGTTTTTTTTTTTTTTTTTAAGAAGAAGAAGCCGGCTATGAAATGTTGTTTACCAGCAAATTTAAACACTTATTCCTTTGTAAATGTCAGTGTAAAACGTTGTAAAAGTGGTGTCATTAAAGTGGTTGTTAAGCCACTATATTATATTTATACCATCCTATCTGTTATATAACGCTGTGGGGGTCATTTACCACTAGCACAAATTAGCCGACCAAAAAGTGCTAATTAGCACCCAAATGGAATTCACAATAGCGCTGGCGAACAAATACTCCCAAAATAAAATTCACTATAGCTCCCAGACAACAGAAGTCCTTACTCTTGCTAGGACCTGGAGAATTGCACATGGAAATGATGTTTTGAGCATGATAGGATCGCCCAAATGGTACTGAGATATGTGGTATATTGTTTAAAGATAACATGGCTCAACCTTCCCAAACTCCCCCCCACCCTACCCTCCCCCCGTCCCCGGAGGAGGGTTTGTATCCCATAACTACTGTCAGCCTTAGTGCTGAACATGGAGGCAATGAGCAAGAGGCAAGAGGCCCCTCTTTGGTAAACCAGTCAAAATAAAAACTTTTTTAGAATCCGGTGGAGGATATAACACGTGGATCTCCCGGAAATCTGGGGGTACTTTCCTTGGATCCGGGGGTCCGTCAGTGTCCCATACACGGGGAGGATTAGCAGCAAGTGCACAAGGGGGGGAGGGGGTGTCCCATAGGGAAATTTGTCACAATGGTGTGTGGTCCTAGCTAGTACAGCAGCGAGTCCCCTCCTCAGCCCTATGTATAGTATGGGTCAGAAAGTTCACTGGAAGGCATCAGGAGGAGGGGGAGGGGGGGAGAAGTGTTGCCTCTCCAAGGAGCATTGTCACTGTCCTCATCCAGTAAAAGTCACCATCCCCTGTGTGAAGCAGGAAAAGTGTCAGGGATGGCAGGTAACAAACAGGTGGGGTCAGTGACATGGGGGGAGGCTGGATGCATCAATCAGGGGGTTCATTCCTCAGTGGAAGAGCAATGGGTCCTGGCTGGGAATTGTGCAGTGCAGCAGTCATACGGGGCCCCCCAGAACATACTCACAGTTAGCAGTAGTAGGGAGAGAAGTTCATCTTCGGATTGACTCAGACCACGTCATTGCTTCCCTGGGTGAAGTGAAGAATTGGATCCGATCACCGTCCTGGACCCTCAGCTTGGCTGGGAAAAGCATGCTATATTTAATGCCCTTTCCTCTCAGGATAGTGCAGACCGGGTCAAACGACTTCCGTTGCCTTTGTGTTTCGAGTAGTCGGGGAAGATCAGTATCTTTGCATTTTCATATTTCAGCTCTCCTTGTATGCGGGCAAAGTGTAGGATCGTGTCCCTGTCCCTGTAGTGCAGGAGCTTAAAAATAAAGGTGCGCGGCGGCGCTCCAGGAGGGCCCCTAAGTGGCGGCATGCAGTGTGCCCGTTCGATGCAAAAGTGAGGTGAGAAGTGGGCCTGCGGGAGCAGGGTGGGAAGGAGCTGTTCCCTGAAGGCGACCGGGTCTGTGCCCTCTGCACCCTCCGGAAGGCCGAGGACCCGTAAGTTGTTCCGGTGGTTCCGGTTCTCTGCGTCCTCGGCCCTGACTTCCAGGGCCCTCACCTTAGATTTCAGGACCTGCAGGTCAGCATAGTGTTTGCGCTGTATGTCCTCCGCGCCCGATATCCATCTCTCAGCCTCCGAGACATGCTCCCGGAATTTGTCCATGTCCCGGCGGATCATGGTGGTTTCCGCCTGCACATGGTCAATCTTAGCCGCCAGCGCAGTCTGGCAGCCCGTAATGGCTTGCATCAGTGTCTCAAAGGCCGGTGATCCATCCTGGATTGAGCTGTCCGACGGGGAGAGCGTCTGAGTCTCCATGTGGCAGGTTAGGAGAGCGGTAGGCCCAGGCTTCAGGGGCGTGCGGATATTGTCCGTGGGGCATCTCTTCTGCGACCCCTTGCTACTTTTTCTCATTCCCCAGGTTGCGGGTGGGTTTAAGGCCGTTTTGGGTGTGATCCACTACAGGAGCAATAAAGGATTAGGATCCAGAGCGGGAGCTCAGTAATCAAGCTTTCGCACCCAGCGTCATCTTGGACACGCCCCCTCAAATCTTTAACCAAACTCACACAGGTGTCTTTAAAAAAACACAAACAATACTATTGCTGATACAAATTTAAAATGAGTCACACTTTTGTGTGTTTTTTATTATTTCCAAATCATCCTAATTTGAGCCCAAAAAATGTGATATGTGTACCAACATCAGAAATAAAAATGTAATTCCCAAAAATCAGAGGGTAACATCACTATTCTACACTCACACACTAAGAACCAAATAGCACAGAATAAATCAATTAGAATAACTCCTGACTAATGTAATTCCACCAACTATATGTCCAAAAAAAAAGCAGTATATGTGTATTTATCTGTAGGAGGGCTCCACATCTGGCAGAACAGTGGCTCACATGTTATCACTTCTGCCTAGCAGCACTGAGGTTCTGGGCTCAAATCCTGAACATGACTCTTCATGTAGAGACATTGTCAGTTCTGCTTATGTTGTTCAACATAACTCCTGACTCAGGGCCTTCCATAAATGATGTCTAAATGTAGTATTTATATGTAGGAGGTAGGGATGAGCTTCGAGTTTGAGTCGAACATTGCCTGTTCACCGAACAGCAAACAATTTGGGATGTTTGCGGCAAATTCGAAAAGCCGCCAAACACCCTGTAAAAGTCTATGGGAGAAATCTAAAGTGCTAATTTTAAAGGCTTGTATGCAAGGGGACATGTATCAATGCAAAAAAAAAGTTTTAAAAACGGACGTTTTTTCAGGATCATTACCGCCCACGTGCAGGACTAGTACATCAGGCAGCCTATCCAGCAGCTCAAATTTTTACACTTCTGGAACAGCCCACCCCCAAAGCATCCCAGGCACCCCCCCAACCATGTTATGCAAGCTTCCTGCCTGGCGATTCCCAGCTATCTCCCATTGTGCCGAACATCACCTCTCCTTGCCCCCCAACATACATATGAATGGCCCACTATCCACACCAGGCCCCTGGTCACTAACCTACCCAGCAACTCGAATGACACCGGGCGCCTGGAATCCTTTTTGGTCTGGGAAACTATAAAACTTAAACCAAAATACCAAACCAGCTAACTTCTTTTCTAACCCAGACACTGACACCCTCTGTTCCATATTCCTGGACACAAAATAAAGCACCAACAACCTAAAATCCTGTTCTTCATGCTCCTCCGTGACCTGCTGTATCATGGTAATCCATTTCATCCATACCCTGTTGTATGCTGACCACGTTGCCTCACTCACGACTGCCTAATCATTCCGGATACTCTTCCAAGGCAATCCTCCACATCCATTTGGGGCACGGGACCCCACCTTGCTCTGCCTCCGGTGCCAACTCCCGAAACCTGTCCCACTGAAAGCGAGACAAAGCATCAGCAATGATGTTGTCCACTCCCAGTAGGTGGACCGCATAAATGAATATATTCAGCTGCAGGCATCGCAAGACGAGTTGTCTTAACAATCTTACCACTGGCGGTGATGCCGCCGACACCTTGTTAATCACCTGTACCACCCCTAGGTTATCCCCATGAAATCTTACTTTTAGATTTCTAAAGGACTCACTCCATAACTCCACAGCCAGAACCACTGGAAACAATTCCAGTAACAACATATTCTTTACCAGCCCTGCCTCCTTCCACGACTCCGGCCATGGCCCTGCACTCCACTTACCTTGGAAGAAGGCTCCAAATCCTGCCGAACCAGCCGCATCAGTGTAAAGCCCCAAATCAAAGTTGCTAACTGATCCTAACATCCACAGCGCCCTGCCGCTGAAATTAGCCAGGAACGCGCGCCATATCTTAAGGTCCTCCTGTGTGCCCTCACCAAACGTATATAGTGCTTGGGGGCACTGACCCCTGCAGTACTTGCTGACAGCCTTCTGTAAAATACTCTCCCTATTGGCAATATGCGACATGCAAAGTTCAACTTCCCAAGCAACGACTGCAGAGTTTGAAGTTGCACCTTACGCAGTCCCATGATACCTTGAATCTCCGCCTTTAAAGCCCTCAACTTGTCCTCCGGCAGCCTACATTCCATCGCATCAGAATCCAGGATGATGCCCAGAAAACTCAACACCGTAGCCGGACCCTCCTTATTTTGAGGCGCCAAAGGGATCCCAAACTTATCTGCCACATGTTTCAGCGTTGCCAACAATATTGCGCAGACCTAAGATGATGCCAGACCCACGCAGAGGAAATCATCCGAGTAGTGAATGATTGAATTCACTCCCACAACGTCCCACACCACCTATTCCACGAAGGAACTAAACTGTTCAAACAGGGCACACGATATAGAGCAACCCATGGGCAGGCAGCGATCCACGTAGAAATCCCCTTGCCACTGGCAACCTAAAAGCCGGAAGGAGCAATCGGAAAGCCGACTTTATATCGGCTTTCGCCAACAGTGCCCCTTTTCCATATCGCCGCACCCAAAAGACTGCTGCATCAAATAACATATATGATACTGCGCAGATCTCTGGGTCGATTGCATCATTTAGGAAACGATAAATGATGAATCAGCCTAAACTTGTCCGGCTCCTTCTTTGGTACCACCCCCAGTGGTGAAACCACCTAATCTGGTAGAGGCAATGAAGGAAACGGACCCCCCATGCGGCCCATTGCCACCTCCTTCCTCAGTTTTTCCGTAACCACTTCCGGATGTTGCAAGGCCAACCTCAACTTTTTTGCCAAGGGGGGAGTATCCCCCAGTTTTGACGGAATCCTAAACCCCTCAGAAAAACCCCAGCCCCAACAACTGCGCCGCTCCACGGTCTGGGTATCTATCGAGGAAACTCTGCATCCTTTCCACCCTCACCGGTGTTGTCCCCTTTACTGCCAGACTCCCCTGCACACCCCTTTCCTTGTTTAAAGCAGCGGTATGGATTTTAAGGGGAACTCAACGCCAAATTTAAAAAAAATGGCGTGGAGTTCCCCCCAAAAATCCATACCAGACCCTTTATCCAAGAACACAACCTGGCAGGCTGCAGGAAAAGAGGGGGTAACATACAGAGCCCAGTGCACCTGCGCCGTTGTCTACGGCGTGCATGCATCGTAGACAGCAGTACCTGTTTTTTGTAAAATATCTCCTTAACCATGTAGGTTAAGGAGATATTTCTTGGACACACAGGTAAGCCTTAATCTAGGCTTATCTGTAGGTCAAAGTGTTCTGTAAGGGTTTACAACCACTTTAAATGTAGCCTGACTTGTGCCCTTTAAATGCAGCCTGACTTGTGCCCTTTAAATGCAGCCTGACTTGTGCCCATTAAATGCAGCCTGACTTGTGCCCTTTAAATGCAGCCTTACTTGGGCCCTTTAAATGCAGCCTTACTTGTGCCTTTTAAATGCAGCCTGACTTGTGCCCTTTAAATGCAGCCTGACTTGTGCCCTTTAAATGCAGCCTGACTTGCAGCCTTACCTGTGACCATTAAATGCAGCCTGTTCTGTGTCCATTAAATGCAGCCTGTTCTGTGTCTGGTGACTGGCGAGGACATCATTACAGTCACCTGTCCACCTGTCACTCAGAGCAGCCTGAGTGCCAGTACTCCATTCAGCCGCTGGGGCTGCTCTGTCTTCTCTCTTCTTTGAGTTACAGGAGATCGCCCGGCACTCGCGAGATACGGCCGCCCTGTATTGTGACATGGTGGCAGCGATGATGGGCGGGGGGGCAGTTCAGTATTCGCTCCATAAGACGCACAGGCATTTCTCCCCATTTTTTTTGGGGGGGGGGGGTGCGTCTTATGGAGCGAAAAATACGGTATATATGTAATATACAGTAGTGGGGCAATGTACTGTCCCTACTGCTACCCTGTTCCAAAATAAATCATCTCTTCAACCCTCTTCCTGCACTGCTCACCCTTGCACCACCTGAAAACCTTCTCCAACATTGCTCACTCCTTGGATTGCGGGGAGGTATTGTGCACATGTTGTTTATTCCTCTATTTCAGGGTCAAAACTTCTTTATTATTCAACTCACTGACCCTCCTCTTAAAACCTTTTGGTCACAGGATTTTGTGGGAAGCCCTTACTAGTTGTTTGTGCTGTACCACATGATAACATTTCTGGAGGTAAAGGTGGTGGAAAAGGGTCAGGCTTGTGTAAATGTTGTCAACATAGAGGAATAATGGCAACGCAAGGTCCCACACATTTTTTCTGCTGCTCCCCATATATAATAGGTTGGGCAGTCATCCTTCATAAACATTGTAGGCATAGATATACCCTTTGGCTCTCATCAAGTTTGTATAGCTTCACCCCGTATCTGGACATATTGTTTGATTCCCAGTCTACTGTAAAAATGGATGAGGGACTCGACTCACCAATGCAAATATGCTTCTCAGAAGTATACAACTGAGCAAATTTCTGGGGGAAAAAAACATAATAAGTGGGAAAATATTGTAAAGTTTATCATATCCATGGTGGTATCTGGGAAAGCACAGTGTATTCTCACTAAAATGGAGGAAGCACATGATCATATCGAAGTGTGTCCTTGACATAACAGATGAATATGGTGACATATGATGAATGAGGTTTGTGGATGAGTAAACGTGTACTTCATTTTTTTTTTTTTGTAATCCCATTTTAAGTGTGAGGACCAAAAATATATTGAATCCATCCACTGTGATAGGTTTTAACTCAAATGTATGGGCATAATATGAATTTGGGTTATTCATGATGTATTACTGGGCAAAAAGATTGCTCTGGTCCAAAATGAAATGGAATAAATCATTGGTGAAGAAAAAGAAAAAAAATTGAAATGGTGTAAAATGTTGGGTGTTGTCCTAAATGCCTGGGTATGCAGTAAAAGAGGGGGATACTAGCTGATGTTTGGTTACAAGGAAGCCATAACAGGTTTGTAGGTGCCTCTGGGAGACTTTTATGGGCTCTGATGGATGACTTGACACCCCACTACTAGTACTGTGGCTTTTATCCAGGGATACTACATTGCTAGTGGTCACCACTTCACCAGGATGATGTACAGCACTGATGTTGGTTGTCTGCTCTTCAGAAAGCCTCATCCTTCTTCTGGGCATCCTTTCCTCCAATTCAGTTATTGACCCACTGCTCTCCATGGGCTCATATTCCGAATCCAAATCTGACAGTGAGAGCTCCCCCTGCTCTCATCTGTCATTGTCAGAAACTGGAAGGTGAGAAAATTATAATTGAAGCTCTAAAATATCTGTTGCTGAAGCAAGTACACCAATGGCTTAAATGGATCAAATGACCAGGGATGTGGGGATAGGGACAAGTCCTTATTATGTGTAGTGGTCCATTAGTCCTAGGTTGTAACACACTTGGTAAGAAGCCCGCTATAGAGCAGAAGAGATTCGGTGAACACTGGAAGAGAAGGAGAGAGGGGCAGCGCTAATCTAAGTGCAGCAAGGATACAACCAGTTTATTAAGGAACGTAATACACTCACTAGAACGTACAGTTGATAACATGGGCTTATCAAAAGGTAGCAGCCTAGTGGTTAGCAGAGATCTGGAGAGTGCAGTATCATTGTAACCTCCAGTGGTTCCCGGGAACCCAGGTCAGAAAGGAAGGGTGCAGGAGGAAGCTGTCAGGACGATATCTGGATGAGAACGAGGCTGCACGGGTTCAGAGCATGCATGCTTCTTCATCAGGCAATCTCCGAACGTGTGCACGGACACAGCCTCATTCTCATTCAGACACAGCTTCCTCCTGCGCCCTTTCTTCCGACCTGGGACCCCGGGAACCACCGACGCCATCAGGTACGATGATACTGCGCTCTCCAGCTGCCTCCCTGGATCTTTGCTAACCAGAAGGCTGCTACCTTTTGATGTGCCCATGTTATCTACATTCTAGTGAGTGTAGTACTTTCCTTAATAAACCAGTTTTATCATTGTGGCACTTAGATTGACACTGCCCCTCTCTCCTTCTCTTCCAGAAACTGGTGTATAATATTTTTTGGACATGATGTATGCTGGCTCTAGTGACAGTGGAATAGGTGTGGCTGCAATCAGGGATACAGTGTATGGCTGCACTGGTGTGGCTGATCAGGACACTGATGGTGGCTGCATTGGTGTGACAGGTACACTGGCTTCACTCAGGGCACTGTCAGGTGGGTCTAAGCTCCCGTACACACGGTCGGAAATTCTGACCACAAAATCCGTCGGATTTTTTCCGACGGATTTTGTCCGACAAACACGGTCGGACAAAGTTGTCGGAAAATCCGATCATTCTGAACGTGGTGACGTTCGTTGCGTACAACGGAACTACGTAGAGGCTAGTAGCCAATAGCTTTGGTCTAGTAATTTTGTAATTTTGAGCAGGCGTGGTGCTTTGTCCATCGGTATTCTCTACACACTATCGGAAAAAGTCTGTTTGGATTTTGTTGTCTGAAAATTTGAGAGCAGGATCTCAAATTTTTTCTGTCGGAAATTCCGACGGAAAAAGTCAGATGGAGCCCACACACGGCCGGATTTTTTGACAACATGGTCCGATCGGAAATTTCCCGTCTGAATTTCCGACCGTGTGTACGGGGCATTAGTGTGTAACAATGTAATGTAGGGTAATGTAAAGATCACAGTAAATCACAATGGAATTGCTAAACTTACAGATCCTGGTACAGATCTCTCTCCTTCCTCTCACATGCGGTCTGTGTGAGTTAGGAGTACCAGTCATAGTTTACATCTTGTGGTCCACTGTGTTTGGGCACAGCGATCACATGGTAAAGGGCCACTGAGATTGGCCTTTTACCTAGATCTGTGATAAACTGTGTACAAAGGATATAACAATTACAGATCATGGTGCTGCATGCCCCCAGGGGCATGTACAAGTGCAAAGAATAATAAAAACTCCCCGCCCAGCCGTATTATTACAATAAGCCAAGTGGAAAGTGGTTACATGCCGATTTAAAGGTCTACACCAAAGTCTTAGTGAACCAAAAATTTCCAAACCTACCTAATTTGATACATGGGGATCAGGTGGGCTTTGTCCCTTGCTTTTGGGCCATAACCAAACATCTAACTGACACATCATTATGGGATTTCCAAACCAGGACATCCACACTTTAGTGGCTCTATCGATTTTCATTTTTCATATTATTTCTATTCCTTTCTCTTTACTTTGTTTTCTGTGAAAAACAGTTTGTGTTAGTTTTGTGGGATGTGACCAAAATGTAATCTCATAATTAACCATTTGGTGTTGTTTGAAAAACCTCTCAATATCTTGCAGCGTTGACTATGAAGAGTACAAAAGCCTCTTGCTGATGAAGATATTTATTCAGGTAATTAACAAGGAGCCCGATCTTCTGCCAAATATTACCCTGGGCTATCATATATTTAGTACATGTTCTGATCCGAAGAAAACATTGGCATATGTCACACATATATTGTCTAGAGAAAAGGAAGCTCCTAACTATTACTGTAAGGGACGTGGAGAAGTGGCTGGTTTTATTGGTGACAGTAATTTCCATTCAAGTCATGCGATGGCTCAGTTACTTAGACAGTATCAGTATACACAGGTAAGTGATCACTTCAATGTATTATATGTATGTAATATGATGTATCCAATAGATCAATAAGTACAGTCTAGGTGAATTTTTTTTTAGTTTTACTTTTCTAGTATGAGTGCAGATCATAATGAACAGAACTTTGAATAATTATTTTACTATCTCTCCATAATAGGAATTCTGTTATACTCTCACCCCTGAAGAAGGAGGAAACTATAGGTCTCTGAAACGCGTCGGGTGTGAGATAACCCTTATGAGATATATTTATATTTTGTATTCTGTATCTTTGAATACTGTTTAAACATTACAGTTTCTCTTTTATATATTTTTGTGTATGTCAATATCCCATATAACTCTCTTGTAATAAATTATTTTTATATACATTATTTAGTTTTCTATCTGGGGTTAAAACATTTTATGCCTTAAAAGTCCAACCCATAGGGGATCCCCCTTTCTGTTTTTCTTGAATATAGGATGTGGCATATATTTCAATTCCCCTCCCCATATATGTGTAATCCATGCTAAGCCTACAACCTTTTCTTTGAATAATTCAGGTACACAGAACAAGTGGTGCCATTTGTTGAAGTTGCACCCCTGTGGGGCCGCTGAGTGTAATAGTTCCACCTGTCACCCTGATCAGCCTGGCATTCACTTCCAGTCACTCTCCAGTCAATGAACAGTCCATCAGCTTTGTTTTTGTTGTTTTATTAACCGCTTCAATACCGCACACTGTCATATGACACCCACAAGGTGGATCTACCATCCTGGGTGGGCGTCATATGACGTCCTCGGATTCCCGGCCGCCTGGGGGGCGCGCGCGTGCCCGCGGCATCGCTCAGGACCCGGTGCGAGTGCCCGGCGGCCGCGATGTCCGCCGGGCACCCGCGATTGCCCGTTAAAACAACGGGACCGTGCGGGACCGTGGAGCTGTGTGTGTAAACACACAGCTCCACGGTCCTGTCAGCGGAGAGGAGACCGATCATGTGATCCCAGTACAGGGGATCACATGATCGGTCTTCTCCCCTTGAGTCCCCTCCCCCCACAGTTAGAATCACTCCTATAGGGACACACATTAACCCCTACAGCGCCCCCTAGTGTTAACCCCTTCCCTGCCAGTCACATTTACACAGTAATCAATGCAATTTTATAGCAACGATCGCTGTGTAAATGTGAATGGTTCCAAAAATGTGTCAAAAGTGTCCGAAGTGTCCGCCGCAATGTCGCAGTCACGAAAAAAATCGCAGATCGCCACCATTACTAGTAAAAAAATAAATAAAAAAATTCAATAAATCTATCCCCTATCTTGTAGATGCTATAACTTTTGCGCAAACCGATCAATATACGCTTATTGCGATTTTTTTTTTTACCAAAAATATGTAGAAGAATACGTATCGGCCTAAACTGAGGAAAAAAATTTTTTTTTTTTTTTTTTTTAAATGGGATATTTATTATAGCAAAAAGTAAAAAATATTGTGTTTTTTTTTCAAAATTGTCGCTCTTCTTTTGTTTATAGCGCAAAAAATAAAAACCGCAGAGGTGATCAAATACCACCAAAAGAAAGCTCTATTTGTGGGAAAAAAAGGACGTCAATTATGTTTGGGTGTAACATCGCACGACCGCGCAATTGTTAGTTAAAGCGACGCAGTGCCGAATCGCAAAAAGTGCTCTGGTAAGGAAGGGTAAAAAATGGCTCGGTGCTGAAGCGGTTAAGGGATTAAACTTGGATGGGGTAAAGGGAATATGCGATGCCCAGATCAATAGCATCTAATCAATCAAAATGTAGATTAAAACCTCAATTCACAGTCTCTAAAGCCCCAGACTCCTCCAGCACAACGCTTCTTGCATGAACTATTACTTCCTCTTCTGTGCAATACTTGGTTCCTATTGCAGCTAGCATATGGCTAGGCCCAACTCTGAATTAGGCCTAACTTTGTAGATACACCATTTGCTGGCAGGGGAACCCGGGTCCCTTTGTTGTAGCAACCAATGGCAATAGAAAATGTCCTTTTTGTGCTAGCTGTATCTAGGTGGACTACTGGTCCCAGTCAGTTGTAAAAAGGCAGGAATTAAAGGGAGAGAAGAGGAGGGAAAATAACTGAAAATAACATTTGGAAGAGAAGGTAATGTTGGGACTATAAAGGAGACAACGGCTAGTGATATATACCATAGTGTCCATCCCTGTTACTTGTAAGAAGGGGGAGTTGAGGGGGGAAGGGGGGATAGGGGGGAAAAGGGATTGTGGTACTTTGCATGAAACACACCACGAGAATATGATGAATCAATTATGAACTAAAATGGCATTTATTGGATACAATTGAGCATACTAGGCAATGAAAATTCATCACAGTAAATAACATACAAACTATAATAGACATGATTGGTAAACCACATAATGAATCACATAATAATTATTCTGACTCTGATTGTTGTGAAGTGATTTATCACTTGTGAGACCTCTATGCCTGGCTCGTAAAAGATATAATCACTGAGGACAATCTTCATCAGATAGTTTGAACTCACCAAATGCTGATTCTGAACATCAGGTTACAGCAGATGACAGGATACAAACAGGATACAAACAGATGAATAGGTTGTAGTATTTATGTGGTCAAAAGATATTGTCTGTAGCTTACAATGCAGAATACATGTGGCTTGTAGCTGCATCCATGACACAGGAAGTACAAACACAGGAAGGAGGGTGGAACATTACATATAAAGGAAGTCTGTCATAACATAAGGGAAAATAAAGGTGAGAAAACAAGTGCATTACCACAAAAGGTAACTAGATGGCAGCATGTGAACTAAATATAAACGTCCCGTTGGGGCAGCACACTCCCCGTCTGGCATTGTAAATGTCACTATATACATCAAAGCAGTAGTTATGCAACTGCAAATAACAAACAGTGTAATTTGCTAGATGTCTTAAAGACCTGAGAAGAGAGACATAAAAGACATAAAAAGACATAAAAAGAATATGCATATAATGCAATAACTCTTAATTCAAGACTTCAAGTTATGTCAACTAAAGTCCAAGACACTTTCTCCTTGAAGTCACAGGTAGGATCCAGCAGCGTAGGCAAACAAGTTCATTCTCCAAAGGGTAAGAACAGAATAAGTTCTGTGATAGGTCTGATAAAAGTCTTTACAGTCCCTTGTCTTGAAACCTTCACCTCCACTTTATGTACCTTACCGTCATCACTAGGAACGCTCTTTACAATAAGTCCGATGGGCCATTTGATTCTTCCAGCTTGCTGGTCCTTAAGCAGAACGAGATCTCCAACTGGTATATTAGGGTTCAGCTGTTGCCATTTCCTGCGTCCTTGCAGAGTAGAAAGATACTCCATTTTCCAACGATTCCAGAAGCAGTTGGCGAGGTGTTGTACTGGCTTCCAGGCCCACTGATAGGGCAGTACAACCAGCCCTGTTGTACCGGGCCTGGCCAGCAGGGGGGGCCCGAGCAGCTTTTAACTTCTAGCTAAAAAAAATTGGCTAAATAACTATATTAACCCACACCCACGTGATTAATAATGTATATAAGGAATATATATATATATATATATATATATTAATTTCCTGGACCCCATCAGGTTACCAGAGGGGCCCAGGAGGTGAAAGCAGAAGAGGGACTTTTTTTCCATTTTCGGGTGCAGGGATACAATGCCGAGCCACATGCTGCTCTCAGTATACCTGCACAAACTAAAGTTCTGCCTGCTCACTGTATGCCTCTTCGGCGGATGGATATTACTGTAATACGGCTCTCAATAAGTGCTGCAGCCTGAGAGAGAGACTTATCACTGAGGTAGCTGAGACAGACAGAGCAGCAGGAGTAATCTGGGCAGCGGCAGTGGTGCATAGGCAAGCAGTCCCCTGCCCACACACACTGACAGGTAACACAGGCTATTGTAGAATGTTAGACATGTGCAATTCGTTTAGTTTTTTTTAGTTTTTCTTTTTTTTTCGTTATTTTCATTCGTTCGTTTTCGTACGAATGAACGAATCATTCGAATCGTACGAATCTGAATAACAAATCGTAACAAATCGTTCGAATCGTACGAATCCGATTAACGAATCATTCGAATCGAACGAATCCGAAAAACAACGAAAATCCGAAAAAAACTAATTAGAAACAACGAATGTACTAATGAAGAAAATCCGAAAGCACGTGCTGCTAAACGTGCTTCGAATGTATTGAACAAAAAAATTCGTACATTCGTAACTTTTTTTCGATTCGTAACTTTTTTTTTTTTCGAATCGTAACTTTTTTTTCGATTCGTAACTTTTTTTTTCAATTCGTAACTTTTTTTTTTTCGATTTGTAATTTTCCGTGTCTCTATTGAACAAAAAAATGTGTACATTCGTAAAAAAAAAATTCGATTCGTAACTTTTTTTCGATTCGTAACTTTTTATTTTTTCGATTCGTAACTTTTTTTTCGATTCGTAACTTTTTTTTTCAATTCGTAACTTTTTTTTTCGATTCGTAAATTATTAAAATGTAATAATAGCATACACATTACATAAAATTATGAATTATGCTCCGATTACGAATCTACGAATGTTACGAATGGTGCTGCTAAACGTGCTTCGAATGTATTGAACAAAAAAATTCATACATTCGTAATTTTTTTTTTCAATTTGTAACTTTTTTTCGATTCGTAACTTTTTTTTTTTTCGATTCGTAACTTTTTTCCGATTCGTAACTTTTTTTTCGATTCGTAACTTTTTTTTTTGATTAATAACTCTTACGAATGTACGAAACTTTACGAATACGAACACCGACGACTTACGAATGTACGAATCGTTACGAATCGGAAACGAAAAAAACGTTTTTTTTCGGAAACAAAAAAAACGAAACGAAAATAAACAAATTTTTTTGTTGTGCACATGTCTATAGAATGTGCAGTCCCCACTCTCATTGTGTGCTCATGGTCATTATTATGATCAGAGCACAGTAGGTGCTCTATGGCTCTGTCAGTGTAACATGGCTGTTGGGTGCTGACTTTCCTAATATATGGCCATACTGTGTGTTACAGACTATAACACTGTACAGCCATAACATATTCAGCACCACACAGTCATGTTACACTGACAGAGCCATACAACACCTGCTGTGCTCTGATCATCATAATGATAATGACCATGAGCACATAGTGAGATGCTACTTTACACATGTGATGGGGGAAGGGGCAGTAAAAACACACAGCCAAGCTGCATTTTTACCACCCCCAAAGAACTCCCCTTTGATAACCTTTCACCTAAGCTTTGCAATTACGTCCTTTTTCTTGCAGACCTGATTGAAAGCTCCATGTAGGTTTACAGGTATGAATTAACTTGTGTGAATTTAGATCCGCCTACCTCCGTGTCCATTCAGGTGAAAAAAAAAAGGAAAAGAAAAATTTCTATGTTTCCAGACCTAAATGTGACAGAGCAGAGGCAGCCTGATGTAAATGGACACAAGTCTGTGGTGTATGTGGACACAAACTGAATGGGCACAGATGTCAAAACACTGACATCTCTCCCATTCAGATCCAGTTATGATTGGTGGGGTGCTGTAAATGTTACATGTTCCAGCTCCTGCCACCAGTCCCCCAGATAACCCACCCCCCCTGGTGACAGCGTGGAGGCAGGGGCGGAGCTAGGGGTGGGCTGTGGGTGGGGTCAAGGGGGGACCCGTCAGGTAGGCTGTATGGAGCCCCATGATTTCCAACAGCAGCCCTGCTCGCTTCCACTGGTTATAGCCAGTGATGTAAGTAACTGAGTTAAAATAAACGGAGTTACCTAACGCAGTTACTTTAGAGGGTAACTAGTAATCAAACTGATTACTTTTCCCCTCATGGTAACTCAGTTCCTATTACTTTGGCTTAGTTACCCCAATTACATCTACCACCACTAGATGGCAGTAGTGTAATTCCGGTGTCCTGCCGAAAAAGTTCCCCCGCCGGATAAGGACCCCCTGTACTGCTCAGGCGCAGCGCTTGCGCAGTACGAAGGACTACGGAGCTTCCGAAAATTCCCGAACCTAAACAGCTCTGAGTGAACTCTACACCGCGCAGTTGCAGTTAACATGTAATTGTACAAGGCGATGCCGCACGCTCCTGATGCTCGTGCTACTCTGCAAGGGGCATCTATCATGTAAGTAAGGGGCGGGTCTAGTATTACTGTAACCAAGGGGCGCATTTATTTTTATTGTTATATATCGAGCTCTGCCCATTAATTTAACATTCGCCCTCTTCTGTAGCCGCCCCTTACACCATATAATAATAATAGACCCGCCCCTTGCTTACACGCTATAACAGATCTGCCCCTTGGTTAGAGTAATAATAGAGCAGCCCCTTGGTTACACGATATATAACAATAATAATAAATACGCCCCTTGGTTACAGTAATACTACACCCGCCCCTTAGTTACACGTATAGAATATTTAAAAAAAAGTCAGTTACTTTGCTGAGTAACTAATTACTTTTCCAATGTAGTAACTGAGTTACTAACGCAATTACTTTTTGGGAGAAGTAATTTGTAACTTAACTAATTACTTTTTTAAAGTAAGATGACCAACACTGGTCATAGCACAGATTTCCTGTTTTAAAGTTTCCAGGTGGAAGGAACAGACCCAAGCTTCTGGGTAAGAAGAGTAGCTAGGGTAAGGATAGTTGGGGTCTCTGGATCTTTGGACACTGGAACAAGTGATCTTGAATTGATTATGGCAGATGCCTCTGCCAGGAAGGTGGTTAGAATCTCGTGGGTAAGTCTTGTGGAGTTAAAGTCCATAAGCATAGAGTCCAATATTTTACATGTGATGCCTATCATTCTCTCCCATGAGCCACCCATGTGAGAAGAATGAGGAGGATTGAAAATCCATGTACAGCCTTTTTTCAGCTAAAAGGTCTTGGATTGGCCTAGAGTTGAGCTGCAACTCTCGACAGGCTTCAACAAAATGAGTTCCACAGTCAGATTGTAGTGTCTTGACTGGTCCTCTGATGGCTAGGAATCGTCTTAGAGCATTGATGAAACATCCATAGATTCCATTACTTCAATGTGTACTGCACGCACACTCATGCAAGTGAACAGCGCCGCCCATCGTTTGGTATTTGCTTGGCCACCTCGAGTTCTGTGGGCTTTTACTATCCATGGCCCAAAGACATCCAGACCAACATGAGTGAAAGGTGGGCCAGTACTTAACCACTTTCAGACCGGACCAATTTGCAGCCAAAGGACCAGGCCCCTTTTAGCGATTCGGCACTGCGTTGCTTTAACTGACAATTGCGCGGTCGTGCGACGTGGCTCCCAAACAAAATTGACATCCTTTTTTTCCCACAAATAGAGCTTTCTTTTGGTGATATTTGCTCGCCCCTGCGGTTTTTATTTTTTGCGCTATAAACAAAAATAGAGCGACAATTTTGAAAAAAATGCATTATTTTTTACTTTTTGCTATAATAAATATCCCCAAAAAATGTATAAAAAAACATTTTTTTTTCCTCAGTTTAGGCCGATACGTATTCTTCTACATATTTTTGGTAAAAAAAATCGCAATAAGCGATTATTGATCGGTTTGCGCAGAAGTTATAGCGTTTACAAGATAGGGGATAGTTTTATAGCATTTTTATTAATATTTTTTTTTTATTAGTAATGGCGGCGATATGCGTTTTTTTTTGTGACTGCGACATTATGGCGGACACATCGGACATTTTTGACACATTTTTGGGACCATTGTCATTTATACAGCAATCAATGCTATTTAAATGCATTGATTCCTGTATAAATGACACTGGCAGTGAAGGGGTTAACCACAAGGGGGCAGTGTAAGGGTTAAGTATGCCTAGGGGTGTGTTTCTTACTGTGGGGGGGCGTGGCTGTCAGGTAGTGAATGCTGATCTCTGCTCCAATCACAGGGAGCAGAGATCGGCGTCACTAGTTGCTAGGCAGAACGGGGAGATGCTGTTTATATTGGCATCTCCCCGTTCAGCCCTCCCGTGAGACGATCGCGGGGGTCCCCGCGGTGATCGTGTCTGCGGGGACCGCGACCGGACTCACGGGGGTCCCGACCGGCGCGGGAAAGCGCCGCTCCCGGCGCGCTCCCGATGGCACGGACAGGCAGAAAGGAGGGACTTATATATACGCCCTCCTGCCTGTACGTGCCATTCTGACGACGTATATCGTCGTGCGCCGGTCGGCAAGTGGTTAACCTGTCAGCTGGCAAATCTGACATTTGCTGTTGCTGGTGTTTCCCTCTCAGTTTGGGGCACCGAACACAGCTGTGCAGTGTAGCTGTGATCTGTATAATCCAAAGGCCTGCAGCTCCTATGGCACCCTCTGTGAAGTGTCTACCTTGGTGCTTAACCCCTTGATGGTAGTGCCGTATGAGAAAAGTGGTGATGTGATGGCGAGCAGGTATAATGAGAATCTGTTCCTGCTCACTTAAAGTGGTGGGACACCCTGAAAATGAAAACTTGAGAAAAAGTTAGTAACAATTAAAAAAAAAAAAAAAATATATATATATTTTTTTTACTTACCAGAAGTGGCTGTTGCTAGGCAGATCATCCTAATCTGCCTCCTCCAGCGCCGCGGTGATCTTCTCTTCTTCCGTCTTCAGGTGAATGGGGCGCGGTGTGTTGTGGGAACTGTGTCCCACAACACACCGCGTTCCCCATTCACAAATAAGCCGACTCGCGCATGCGCAGTAGGCCGCGCGTCGACTTGCGCATGCGCAGTAGGAAACGAGAAGCCGTTTCCCTTACTGAGGATGGCGGCGCTGGATCCGGAAAGCCGAGGGACATCTCGGCCTCCACGAATGACATTGCGGGCGCCCTGGGAGGGTAAGTGTACTTATTAAAAGTCAGCAGCAACTTTTTTTTTTAGCTGCTGACTTTTAAAATATTTTTTTTTAAGGTGAAACCCCGCTTTAACTCAGCCTGGTTTAACCACTTAAGCCCCGGACCATTTGGCTGGCCAAAGACCAGAGCACTTTTTGTGATTCAGCACTGCGTCGCTTTAACTGACAATTGCGCGGTCGTGCGACGTGGCTCTCAAACAAAATTGACGTTCTTTTTTTTCCCACAAATAGTGCTTTCTTTTAGTGGTATTTGACCACCTCTGCGGTTTTTATTTTTTGCACTATAAACAAAAATAGAGCGACATTTTTTTTTAAAAAAAGCATTGTTTTTTACTTTTTTGCTATAATAAATATCCACAAAAAAATATATAAAAAATTTTTTTTTTCCTCAGTTTAGGCCAAAACCTATTCTTCTACATATTTTTGGTGAAAAAAATTGCAATAAGCGTTTATTGATTGGTTTGCGCAAAAGTTATAGTGTCTACAAAATAGGGGTTAGTTTTATGGCATTTTTATTAATATATTTTTTTTACTTGTAATGGCGGTGATCTGCAATTTTTATCATGACTGCGACATTATGGCGGACATATCGGACAATTTTGACACATTTTTGGGACCATTGTAATTTTTCCAGTGATCAGTGCTATAAAATTGCATTGATTACTGTAAAAATGACACTGGCAGTGGTTAACCACTAGCTGGCTAGGAAGGGGTTAAGTGTGTCCTAGGGAGTGATTCTAACTGTTGGAGGGCGTGGCTACGAGTGACACATCACTGATCATCGCTCCCGATCACAGGAAGCTGTGATCATTGACAGTGTCACTAGGCAGAACAGGGAGATGCTTGTTTACATCAGCATCTCCCCATTCTTCCTCTCCGTGAGATGATGGCGGGTATCCCCGTGGACATTGAGTCTGCGGGACCCGCGATCCTACTCAAGGAGCTTGCGGCGGGTGCGTGCGTGCGCTGCCGGCGGCACGTACGCAATGGCATGGAGGAAAATTTTTGGGCAATTGGACTTTTTGTAATTGATTTTTGTAATGTCCCTCTTGTCACGGATACATTTAATTTCTGAGCCAAAGACACTCTGTTGTACACTGCGTATTATGATCAGTTCACCTTCAGCAATGTCTTTTGCAGATAGAAGCTTTTGGCACACGTGCCAACCTTGACAGTGAGCATCTGTGGGTTTTTTGTGGAAGCCATCTGCAATATGAACTAACCTTTGCGATGGTGTGTACAAGCCTTCTCCACTTGGGAAACGTTCAAAGCATTGGCAGCCCAAGACGAGTCTTTGTTCAGTTCTGGTGACAAGGGTTTTAACTTCAGGACGAATCTCTGGATCCTTGTCAGGTTCTAGAAGACTGATCTGTGGTTTCTTCTGGATGATCCAGCAGGAATTCAGGACCTGTTAACCAAGAAGAATTTGAAAAGACACTTGGAGATGCCTGGTGGCATGATATGCAGGGTTAATTTCAGATGGAACATAAAGCCATTGTTCAGGTTTAGATGACTTCCTGATTCTCTCTACATGGTTGCTGACATAGACATAGAAACGTTTAGTCTGGTTCTATATGTAGCCCAAAACAACTTTGCTGCCTGTGTAGAATCTGACGTCATCTATCTGAATGTCTAGCTCACGCAGTATGAAATCTGCTATTTTTACAGCTAGCACAGTCCCACAAAGTTCAAGCATGAGAATTGTGTGTTCAGGCTTAGGTGCTAACTTAGCTTTCCCAAACAGAAACCCTATGTGGGCTTTATTAGAAGAATCTCTTACCTTGAGGTAAGCAACGGCTGCTATGGCCTCAGTGGATGCATCTGAGGAGATGTGAAGCTCTTTCCTCTGACTTGTAGCAAGGGAGGCAGAAGTGTAGCAGTGTGGTATATGGATTCCATCTAAGGCATGTAGAGATTATTTCCAGGATTCCCACTTTGAAAGCTGGTCTATCGGTAGTGTTCGTTGAAGTGAGTTGAATCTGGATAGAGCCTGTTCACGATTGCTGGGAATTTAACCTTTGCAGCACACAGATGTAATGGTGCAACCCAGCTGTGAGACTCATCCTGGAAGAACTCCTTGTCCATTATTTTTATGAACTCTCTGTCTTCGACTGACAAGGCTATTTTGTTTTCATCGCTTGTAGTACAAAAAACTGTGGTACCTAGGTTGTCATCACAAAGGTTAGGAGTGACATCAGGTACTTGGATGATGTCAATAGGCTTCTCTTTTACTTTGTAATGGCGAGGGCACTGTTTGAACTGGGATGCACGTCCGTTTCCTAACATGTAAATTTTGAAGGAGTGGATCTCGGATGACGTACGCATTCTATCCAAGCATACGACGCCCACGATAACCCAGCCTAGATCAAGTTTTTGTGCGTAATGGGTAGGGATGAGCCGAACACCCCCCTGTTCGGTTTGCACCAGAACCTGCGAACAGACCTAAAGCTCGTGTGAACTTTAGAACCCTATTAAAGTCTATGGGACTCGAATGTTCAAAATCAAAAGTGCTAATTTTAAAGGCTAATGTGCAAGTTATTGTCATAAAAAGTGTTTGGGGACCTGGGTCCTCCCGCAGGGGACATGCAATTTTTTTTTAAAAAAATGGCCATTTTTTCAGGAGCAGTGATTTTAATAATGCTTAATGTGAAACAATAAAAGTGTAATATTCCTTTAAATTTCGTACCTGGGGGTGTGTATAGTATGCCTGTGAAGGGGCGCATGTTTCCCGTGCTTAGAACTGTCCCTGCACAAAGTGTCATTTTTGCAGGAAAAAAAGCTATTTAAAATCACTCGCGGCTAATGAATTGCCGCCTCCCGTAACACAGAGAACAGTCATTCATTGAAAGTCATTAATAAAAAAAAAAAAGTGTGGGGGTTCCCCCAAATTCAATTACCAGGCCCTTCAGGTCTGCTATGGATATTAAGGGGAATCCCGATTCAAATTTTAAAAAAACATTACGTGGGGGTCCCCCTAAAAATCCATACCAGACCCTTCAGGTCTGGAATGGATTTTAAGGGGAACCCCAGCCAAAAAAAATGGCGTGGGGTCCCCCTTTAAAATCCATACCAGACCCTTATCCGAGCACGCAACCTGGCAGGCCGCAGGAAAAGAGGGGGGGACGAGAGCGGCCCCCCTCCCTCCTGAACCGTACCAGGCCACATGCCCTCAACATTGGGAGGGTGCTTTGGGGGTCTGTGACCCCTCAAAGCACCATGTCCCCATGTTGATGGGGACAAAGGCCTCTTCCCCACAACCCTGGCCATTGGTTGTGGGGGTATGCGGGCGGGGGGCTTATCGGAATCTGGAAGCCCCCTTTAACAAGGGGACCCCCAGATCCCGCCCCACCTGTGTGAAATGGTAAGGGGGTAAAAAAGTACCCCTACCATTTCACCAAAAAAGTGACAAAAATTTAAAAAATTACAGGAGACGGTCTTTGACAATTCCTTTATTAAAATCTTCTTTCATCTTCTTTCTTCTGGTCTTCCTTCTTCCTTTCTTCATCCTTCAGTTTCTTCATCTTCTTCTTCCATCTTCTTCCATCTTCTTCTTCCATCTTCTTCTTCCTCCGATCCGCTTCTTCTTGCTCTGGTCTTCTTATCCGGCATCTTCTTCCATGGCGTTGGCGTCTCTTCTTGGGCCGATCCACGCAATGGGAGGCTCCCGCTGTGTGAGGCTTTGCTGCGTCTGACAGCTCTTTTTATAACGGAGGGCGGGGCCACCTGGTGACCCCGCCCCCCTCTGATGCACAGGGACGTCGTGGGGACTTCCCTATGGCTTTCCCCATGACGTTAGAGGGGGGCGGGGGCCGTCCCATGGAGACCTGCAGTGACTATGGGGCGAGGACAACATAGGGGCAGAGGGCACCCTCAGAATAGGGGACCCCCTTTACCCACTTATAATTACTATGCCCCGCTTCAGGATCAATGGGAAAGCCAACCAGCAAGTAATAATCATTTTTTAGGACAGGAGAGGATCCCTTGGAGGGATCCTCCACCACAAACCCCCACTTGGGCAGGGGATTAGAGGGAACAACCATACCCGCAAGGACCACAAGTAAATACCCAGTCCACTCTAAAAAGAAAAAACAGAGAGGATGTGGGGGGGGGGGGAGACGAGCCCAAAAGGCAAAGACCCCGATAGGAGCAGGGATCTTTAATCTTAGCGGAGTAACACTGACGGATGATGAGACTAAGGTCCTTGATAGGGGTCTGAAATTTGCCCCGATCCGCAATTTGAATAAATTTCAAACCTATGTAAATGTACAGAAATTTATTCGTACATTAAAGATGAAAAAATATTTTTTATCAGACCCTATTCAGAGGAATTCATCCCAGGGTGCTACAGACACTCATTCAAATATCAGGAACAAATCTGTTTTTAACCCCCCTTGTAATGACAATAGACATTTAGATGTTTTTAAGAATATGGTCTGTAGCGACCTGGATAAACTTAAAATCAAAAAAGTCTGAGACTCTCAGCAAATTAAACAAGGTATCACTTCCCTAGAACCTGCGAACAGACCTAAAGCTCGTGTGAACTTTAGAACCCTATTAAAGTCTATGGGACTCGAATGTTCAAAATCAAAAGTGCTAATTTTAAAGGCTAATGTGCAAGTTATTGTCATAAAAAGTGTTTGGGGACCTGGGTCCTCCCGCAGGGGACATGCAATTTTTTTTTAAAAAAATGGCCATTTTTTCAGGAGCAGTGATTTTAATAATGCTTAATGTGAAACAATAAAAGTGTAATATTCCTTTAAATTTCGTACCTGGGGGTGTGTATAGTATGCCTGTGAAGGGGCGCATGTTTCCCGTGCTTAGAACTGTCCCTGCACAAAGTGTCATTTTTGCAGGAAAAAAAGCTATTTAAAATCACTCGCGGCTAATGAATTGCCGCCTCCCGTAACACAGAGAACAGTCATTCATTGAAAGTCATTAATAAAAAAAAAAAAGTGTGGGGGTTCCCCCAAATTCAATTACCAGGCCCTTCAGGTCTGCTATGGATATTAAGGGGAATCCCGATTCAAATTTTAAAAAAAACATTACGTGGGGGTCCCCCTAAAAATCCATACCAGACCCTTCAGGTCTGGAATGGATTTTAAGGGGAACCCCAGCCAAAAAAAATGGCGTGGGGTCCCCCTTTAAAATCCATACCAGACCCTTATCCGAGCACGCAACCTGGCAGGCCGCAGGAAAAGAGGGGGGGGCGAGAGCGGCCCCCCTCCCTCCTGAACCGTACCAGGCCACATGCCCTCAACATTGGGAGGGTGCTTTGGGGGTCTGTGACCCCTCAAAGCACCATGTCCCCATGTTGATGGGGACAAAGGCCTCTTCCCCACAACCCTGGCCATTGGTTGTGGGGGTATGCGGGCGGGGGGCTTATCGGAATCTGGAAGCCCCCTTTAACAAGGGGACCCCCAGATCCCGCCCCACCTGTGTGAAATGGTAAGGGGGTAAAAAAGTACCCCTACCATTTCACCAAAAAAGTGACAAAAATTTAAAAAATTACAGGAGACGGTCTTTGACAATTCCTTTATTAAAATCTTCTTTCATCTTCTTTCTTCTGGTCTTCCTTCTTCCTTTCTTCATCCTTCAGTTTCTTCATCTTCTTCTTCCATCTTCTTCCATCTTCTTCTTCCATCTTCTTCTTCCTCCGATCCGCTTCTTCTTGCTCTGGTCTTCTTATCCGGCATCTTCTTCCATGGCGTTGGCGTCTCTTCTTGGGCCGATCCACGCAATGGGAGGCTCCCGCTGTGTGAGGCTTTGCTGCGTCTGACAGCTCTTTTATAACGGAGGGCGGGGCCACCTGGTGACCCCGCCCCCCTCTGATGCACAGGGACGTCGTGGGGACTTCCCTATGGCTTTCCCCATGACGTTAGAGGGGGGCGGGGGCCGTCCCATGGAGACCTGCAGTGACTATGGGGCGAGGACAACATAGGGGCAGAGGGCACCCTCAGAATAGGGGACCCCCTTTACCCACTTATAATTACTATGCCCCGCTTCAGGATCAATGGGAAAGCCAACCAGCAAGTAATAATCATTTTTTAGGACAGGAGAGGATCCCTTGGAGGGATCCTCCACCACAAACCCCCACTTGGGCAGGGGATTAGAGGGAACAACCATACCCGCAAGGACCACAAGTAAATACCCAGTCCACTCTAAAAAGAAAAAACAGAGAGGATGTGGGGGGGGGGGGGAGACGAGCCCAAAAGGCAAAGACCCCGATAGGAGCAGGGATCTTTAATCTTAGCGGAGTAACACTGACGGATGATGAGACTAAGGTCCTTGATAGGGGTCTGAAATTTGCCCCGATCCGCAATTTGAATAAATTTCAAACCTATGTAAATGTACAGAAATTTATTCGTACATTAAAGATGAAAAAATATTTTTTATCAGACCCTATTCAGAGGAATTCATCCCAGGGTGCTACAGACACTCATTCAAATATCAGGAACAAATCTGTTTTTAACCCCCCTTGTAATGACAATAGACATTTAGATGTTTTTAAGAATATGGTCTGTAGCGACCTGGATAAACTTAAAATCAAAAAAGTCTGAGACTCTCAGCAAATTAAACAAGGTATCACTTCACTAGAACAGAGGAATGACATTGTTATCCGTCTGGCTGACAAAGGAGGTGGGTTAGTTGTGATGAGTAAAGCCCCATACACACGGTAGGATTTTCTGATGGATTCTGTCCTATCGGACAATGTTGTCGGAAAATCAGACCATGTGTAGGCACCATTGGACAGTTTCCATCAGATTGTCTGACGGACAAAGTCCTATCTCCTGCTGGATAGATTTTTTGACAACAAAGTCCGATCACACCAAATCCGATCGTGTGTAGCGAATTCCGAACGGACAAAGTGCTACGCATGCTCAGATCACATTACAAGACCAAAGCTATTGGCTACTAGCCTCTACGTAGTCCCGTCGTAGGCAACAAACGTCACCACGTTCAGAATGATCGGATTTTCCGACAACTTTGTCCGACCGTGTGTACGCAAAACCAACATCAGACAAAGTACGACGGACATGGTCTGACGGACCTGGTCCTCGGATAATCCGTGCGTGTGTATGGGGCTTAAGACATACTATCAAACAGAAATGATGAGACTATTAAGTGATCAGGATACTTACAGATCATTATATGATGATCCTATGTTTTTATATAAAAATAAACTTCATGTACTTATAGATAAAGGTAAAAATATGGGGATATTAAATAATAAGGAAGCATCTTATCTTGACCCTTTTTATTGTAGAACTCCTATTATTTATTTTTTACCAAAATTACATAAAAATGCTGAACCACCACCAGGACGCCCTATAGTCAATGGTATAGACTCTGTCACATCACGCCTGGGCCAATATTTAGATTTCTTTTTACAGCCTTTAGTAACCAAAATGAGAGCGTATCTGCGTGACACTAAACAAATGAATCAGATTTTAGATACATTATCATGCACTGATAACAGTATACTCATTACTGCTGATGTAGGGTCACTTTACACCATAATGGACCATAAGGCAGCCATAGAACCAGTCAAATGGGCTTTGGCTGAAACAGATTTAACAGTAGAACATGTACAGTTTTTACTAGAGTGTTTAGATTTCTGTTTGCTACATAATTGCTTTTGGTTCGACCGCAATTTCTTTCTACAAATGCGAGGCGTAGCGATGGGTGCTCGTTTTGCTCCCAGTGTGGCCAACTTGTTTATGGCCCACTGGGAGGACCAGGTAATATTTTATGATCACCCACCTCAGCTACTATGTTTCAAGCGATATATTGACGATATTATTATGATATGGGAAGGTGACATGTCTAGCTTGCAGCTCTTTATGAATAAACTTAACCATAATGATAAAAATATTGAACTTACTTGGACAGTTGATAAGCAACAGGTCACTTTCCTTGATCTGGAGATTAAATAAGAAAGATAATAAATTCCAGACAAGGAATCATTTTAAAATGACGGATCGCAATGCCTACATCCCGCTGAGCAGCTGTCACCATCGGCTCCGGCTTTGTAATATACCTAGGGGACAATTTATCCATCTCCGTAGGAATTGAAAAGAGGAAAATGAATTTTTAATACAGTCAAAATTTTTATCCGAACGTTTTAAACAAAAGGGTTACACTCAGGTAGAGATTGATGCAGATATTGAAAGGGCAAGAAAAACAGACAGGAGTCTGATTGTGGCTGACAAGACAAAAAATACAGATATTAAGGATTGCACACAAGGATTTAAAATAATCATGGACTTTAGCATTCAACATAAAAAAGTTGAAAGAATTGTTGCTAAACATTGGCCCATTCTAAAACATGATCAAGTCCTTGGACCTTCCCTTCCGGACTGTCCAGAGTTTATTTACCGTAAGGCCCCCTCCTTGAGAGACAGTCTGGCACCAGGTGTTATAGATCCTCCTAAAACTAGTGGCAATAAGCTTTTTAACTTTTTATGTGGTTTTTATGCATGCGGCAGATGTGCGACTTGTAAGCATGCTAAAAATAACATCAAAAAACACAAAGATTTTATTTCCAATACTACAGAGCAACAATACACTATTAACCACTTCCCTACCGCCCACCATCATATGATGCCCACAAGGTGGATCTCCCATCCTGGGTGGGCATCATATGACGTCCTCCCATTCCCGGCCGCCTGGGGGCGTGCGCGCGCGCGCGGCGTCGCTCGGGACCCGTTGCGGGTGCCCGGCGGCCGCAATGTCCTCCGGGCACCCGCGATTACCCGTTAAAACAATGGGACCGCGCGGGACCGTGGAGCTGTGTGTGTAAACACACAGCTCCACGTCCTGTCAGCGGAGAGGAGACCGATCATGTGATCCCAGTACGGAGGAACACTGATCGGTCTCCTCCCCTTGTGAGTCCCCTCCCCCCACAGTTAGAATCACTCCTATAGGGAACACATTAACCCCTGCAGCGCCCCCTAGTGTTAACCCATTCCCTGCCAGTCACATTTACACAGTAATCACTGCAATTTTATAGCAACTAGCGCTGTGTAAATGTGAATGGTCCCAAAAATGTGTCAAAAGTGTCTGAAGTGTCCGCCGCAATGTCGCAGTCACGAAAAAAAAATCGCAGATCGCCGCCATTACTAGTAAAAAAAATAAATAAAAAAATGCAATAAATCTATCCCCTATTTTGTAGACGCTATAACTTTTGCGCAAACCGATCTATATATGCTTATTGCATTTTTTTTACCAAAGATATGTAGAAGAATACGTATCGGCCTAAACTGAGGAAAACATTTTTTTTTTTTTTTTTAAATGGGATATTTATTATAGCAAAAAGTAAAAAATATTGTGTTTTTTTTCAAAATTGTCGCTCTTCTTTTGTTTATAGAGCAAAAAATAAAAACCGCAGAGGTGATCAAATACCACCAAAAAAAAGCTCTATTTGTGGGAAAAAAAGGACCTCAATTTTGTTTGGGTGTAACGTCGCACGACCGCGCAATTGTTAGTTAAAGCGACGCAGTGCCGAATCGCAAAAAGTGCTCTGGTAAGGAAGGGGGTAAAATGGCCCGGTGCTGAAGTGGTTAAAGATCTGATTACATGTACAACAATAGGAGTTGTGTACATGTTAGAATGTGATTGTGGCCTGCAATATGTGGGTCGCACATCACGAGCTATACATGTACGCATTGGGGAACACATTAGCAATATAAAGCGAGGTATAAAAACGCATAGTGTGTCTAGACATTTTAGAAATTGCCACCAGAGGGACCCAAAATGTCTCAAATTTTGGGGAATAGAAAAAGTTCCTAAACATTGGAGAGGTGGGCACTATGTACAACAATTGAGTCGCAGAGAATCTTTCTGGATCTATGAAATGAAAGTTATGGCTCCCGTAGGGTTGAACATTGATTTCGACCTGAATTGTTTTATTTCTAATAGATAATTATTTTTAATATATTTTTTAATATATTTTATATCTCACATATATTATATATTAATTGTTTGTTTATATATATATATATTATATATATATATATTATCATTTTTTATTTTTTAATATCCTGTCCTTTTTATGTATTTTAAAGATTATTCTTAAGATTTTATGGATCATGCTGATATTTATGTATTCTGGTCACATTATCATGTATTCATTATTTTAGTATGGTATTTATTTCTATGATGGTTGCAGAATGACGTCACTCCTTTTTATATTTTTAATACTTTTTAGTAAAAAGGTATAATTTCCCCTTATATTTTAAGGGTGTTTTTATCTATGTGTAGATTTTCTGTTTTTAATAGTGTGGAGTGCCCCTTTAAACTAGGCATGTCTTACTGAAACAGAACCAAATGTGAGCAGTCAGTGTGGTATCCACTGAAATTATTTTCTTTAGGCGTATTACTTACTGCTGCTCATTCTGGTTCTTAATCTGGCTTAGTTTACATGTTGCTATGCCGCCCACTCTATTATTTACAACTGCGCCACAGCGGTATTCAATTTACTTAATTGACAAGTGTTTTTCCCATTAGTGCTGTTTCTCACTAACTTAACCGCGGGACCCGATTGGTCCGTCAGCGGTTGTTATGGCTATATTTAGATAAAGCGGGTCCTCTTGTTGCTACCCTGCCCCACGCTGAGGAAGTCTTGCCTGGACATAACGCGTACGAGGATCAGGGATCACGAGTGACGTCACCCGTGGCCATCTTGGATTTACTATACACACATCGCCAGCACTCGAGACTGAGTGCTGGAGAATGTGAGTTCAATTTATGTTATTTCTTGTGTATATTAAATTACTTTTGAAACAGAGAGCACTAGGTTGTCCCCTTCTTTACCTTTACATATTTATGCTGGATACCACTTGGACCTGGTTGTTTCCTTTGACATTTGAGATGAGATCCTGACGGTGGAGACCAGAGTTTTAAGTAGCTACATATTGCTTTGTGACCTATTGTAGGTCGAAGCAGGGAGGTGAGAGGCCATCCTTACTTTCGGTGAAGGGACCACCACCACAGTGATTTGTTACTGGATTTTGTCACCATTTCCTACTTGGAGCTGCTGTAGTTTTGCACATGCACTTTATACTGGAACTTTCATTGACTGTATTCTGGGACTATTTAAAATCACATTGATTTATTCATTTTACCATTTATTATTTTTTGCGCTGCACTATCTTATTATATTTCCTAACAAAATTTACATCATTTTTTTCCCACAAATAGAGCTTTCTTTTGGTGGTATTTGATCACCCCTGCGGTTTTTATTTTTTGCGCTATAAACAAAAAAAGAGTGACAATTTTGAAAAAAAGGCATTATTTTTAACTTTTTGCTATAATAAATATCCCTCAAAAATATATAAAACATTTTTTCCCTCAGTTTAGGCCAATACGTATTCTTCTACATATTTTTAGTTAAAAAAATTGCAATAAGCGATTATTGATTGGTTTGCGCAAAAGTTATAGCATTTACAAAATAGGGGATCGTTTTATGGCATTTTTATTAATATTTTTTTTTTACAAGTAATGGCGGCGATAATCAATTTTTATTGTAACTGTGACATTATGGCGGACACATCGGACATTTTTGACCAATTTTTGGGACCATTGTCATTTATACAGCAATCAGTGCTATACAAATGCACTGATTCATGTGTAAATGACACTGGCAGTGAAGGGGTTAACCAGGGGGTGGCAGTATAGGGGTTAAGTGTGTCCTAGGGGCATGTTACTAACTGTGGGGGGCATGGCTGTGTGTTAGTGAACACTGATCTCTGCTCCAATCACAGGGAGCAGAGATCAGTGTCACTTGTTACTAGGCAGAACGGGGAGATGCTGTTTACTTCCACATCTCCCCGTTAAGCCTTCCCGTGAGACGATCACGGATATCCCCGCTGGACCTGATCGAGTCCGTGGGACCTGCGCCGGGACTCACAGGGGTCCCAACCAGCACGTGCCGCTGGTGGCGTGCACGTGATGGCACGGCGGCATTCTTAAAGGGACGTACCTGTATGCCCTTATGCCTGCCCATGCCATTCTGCATGGCGTTGGGTTCCCCCCAAAAATCCATACAAGACCCTTCAGGTCTAGTATGGATTTTAAGGGGAACTCCATGCCAAGGGAAAAAGTCACGTGTCCTGTGATGCAACATGTCGGGAGGAGGAGCCTAAAGTGACACTGTGTAAGTCACAGATCTCAGCTTGGAGGAGAAGGGCGGACAGCCCCAGCTAAGAAGCCTGACCATTAAATACAGTTAACCGCGATCTGATTTCTTGGGTACACGTGAGTGTAACAACATACACAGGCACTTCATGTTTTATTCAGTTCAGGGAGGCTGCGCAATGGTTTTTTTGTATTTTCTTTTTTTCAGCACTTGAAAAATAATCCTTTTTTCAGAAGAACATACCCACAACAAAAATCAGGAAAAGTTAAAGGGAAGTTTCACCTGTTTCCTTTTTATTTTATTTAGCTGTATAGCAGCAATTCAACATTCCCCACTGCTTGCATTAACTGCATAGATGATACATAGTAACATTAATGTGATACATACAATTGTTTTTGTTACTAAGTATATGTTTAGCTGATTGTCTGCAGACTACACATCAGCTGTTTTTACTCACTCATTGATTTAAGGAAGTAACAGTGCCTTTTGTTACTAATCACCAGCTGCTCTTCATTCACAGAGCACACACACACTTCCAATCCTTTATTGTTTAAAGGAAGTAACCAATATTGATTGATCAATTTATTTATTATTGTATCAAATATTTTAATACTGGTTTGTTCACCTTTGAGCACATCTTTTCACCACACATATGAATGACATTAAGCTGCCTAGTGTCATTTTTTGGAGTATTTTATATCTGCACGTTTGATTTATTTTATTTATTTATTCACTGATCTTATTCATCAGTCACTTGGATCACTTATCCACTTAGACTATATATATTTTCTTCATATATTATTGACCACTTTGGACCTGCTGGCAATAGTGTATATGCATTGGATGCATTAACATCGTTATACTTATAATTTCGATCTATTACATCAATAAGGTTGATTTTGCGCACCATCTATACAAACTTTGTATATTTTACTATATCTTTTTAAGTGTGGGAACACTTTTTTTTTGGGAGCTGCATTTCATTTAGCCATCTTAATTGATTTTATCAGGTTTTATGGTCTTTTTATACATACTAGCGCTTTAGTATCTTTTTTTACTATTTAATAATCTCTATGATTTAAATTCTGACAAGTACTACTTTTTTTATTAGAACAGAATATGATGAAGGGACCTCGGTCCATCATTTATAAATTGCATTTCTAATTTTTTCATTGTCTGAATAATAACATCCCAATAAAATATTTCCCAACATGTCAACCAGGTCAGTTATCGAGTCACAGACCCTCAACTGAGTGATGGAAAATTGTATCCAAATTTATTCCACATGACACCAGACAATCGTATCCGTTATGCAGCTATTATAAAATTGTTGCAGTATTTTGGGTGGAACTGGGTTGGAATAATTCTATCAGATGATGGCAGAAGTGACGAGGAGTCCCAAGAACTGAGTAAAATATTGAGCCAACATGGAATCTGCGTAGATTATATCATTAAACTAAAACCAGATATTGTACATATTACTGAAGGATTGATGATTATTAGTAAATCAAAAGCTAAAGTTATCATAGCGTGTGAAACTTTCACATCAGAATTTTATTACTTTTCTCAGCTCATGCCCTCTACTTTAGAAAATATTACATTTATTTTCCCGCCTCCATGGAGTAAGATACCTAGTTACAAATTTAACGACTTAACAGCAATCAACTGCAGCTTCATATTTCTGTGGGCATACAGAATAAACGTAGAATTAGAAAATGAACATGGTATCAGCTTCTCTCGTTGCCTTCTTGACCCAATACTGGAAGATATTTGGATTTCTAGGTTTTTATGCCTTTCCCCTCACCCACGGAAAAATGACTTTTTTAATTTGTTTTATAACATTTCTGCAAAACCTTGTAGAGGTGTAAAATATTGGAATGCATTTGAAGGTTTTACAACTCTGCCTTTCTATGCATACAGGGCTGTGTATGTTCTGGCCAACGCTCTACACTGGATGTACATGACGAAAAATAAATCGGAACAAAATGGATTCCAGCACAGAGTAAGTTGGATAATAATGTTTATATTACTATGATCCTATCCTATATTATATAATAATTATGTGAATGGACAGCTATCTCCACCCTCCATCTAATTTCCTGGGCAATCAGATAAACATCAATCCCCCAAAATCTTTGATTTCTCTATACAGGTTTTAAATATAGATAAATAAATGTTTTTTTCTTTAAATGGGGGGAAGGATTGATGGTATTTTACTAATTGCTTTGTTTTTGCCATCTTAAGAGACACATTGAAATAGTTCATATTCCTATTTCATATATTTTATCTGTGTTGTATATATTTATATGCAATTATATTCTATATATTTATATTATTTATGCAGTATCTCACAAAAGCGAGTACACCCCTCACATTTTTGTAAATATATTATTCTATATTTTCATGTGACAACACTGAAGAAATGACACTTTGCTACAATGTAAAGTAGTGAGTGTACAGCTTGTATAACAGTGTAAATTTGCCATTAATGTCTAAACCGCTGGCAACAAAGATGAGTACACCCCTAAGTGAAAATGTCCAAATTGGGCCCAAACTGTTGAATATTTTGTGTGGCCACCATTATTTTCCAGCATTGCCTTAACCCTCTTGGGCATGGAGGTCACCAGAGCTTCACAGGTTGCCACTGGAGTCCTCTTCCACTCCTCCATGATGACATCACAGAGCTGGTGGATGTTGGAGACCTTGCACTCCTCCACCTTCCATTTGAGGAGGCCCCACAGATGCTCAATAGGGTTTAGGTCTGGAGACATGCTTTGATAGTCTATCACCTTTACCCTCAGCTTCTTTAGCAAGGCAGCGGCCATCTTGGAGGTGTGTTTGGGGACATTATCATGTTGGAATTCTGCCCTGCGGCCCAGTCTCCCAGTCTCCGATGCTCTGCTTCAATATGTCACAGTACATATATGTGGGCCCACTGCTCTAATAAAAAACATATGTTTGTGCTGCCACTTAATATTCAATAAACATGCAAATGAGATGAAACAAAAGTCAATGTAAAAAAGAAAGGCAAATAATTTCACAGTAGCACACTAAATTAATCTCCTAAATATTAAAACAAAACACCCATACATAATGAAAAGTGTCAATATGGCATAGCCAAATATATATATATGATCCAACATATGCAAATCAAAAATGTAATACAGTCCAACTTAAAGTGATGAAAAGAAAGTGAAACAAAATCTTGTTGATCCACCAAAATCCTTTACCAAAGTGTGTGTGTGCCAATTCCACTACCTTAAGAATAAATCTCACCAGATGCTGTTGTCATTCACTCTCGTGTCTGGCAAATATCGCATTATTAGATGTTATTGAAAAGCCGCATTTACACGCCAATCTCCATCCAGGTTAATAAAGACACTCTCCATATGTGGGGATAGAAATTGAGACAGAGCCTCCAATAGTGTAAAAACACCTTAAGGTAATCAGTTTATTAAAAGTAATAGCTAGAAATGCATAGAAACATAAGCATTCACAAATATATACAGTATATCATAAAATATTCAAAATCACCTTGTTAAAATTCCAAACATTCCAGGTGACTTAGTGTTGCAATCTCTTTATAGCTTCCTTCATACATGTGGAGTCACTGTATCAGCGTTGCCGTGTAACCATGCCCCAATGTGTTTCGTCACTTCAGACTTCATCACAGGGGGTGGCAACAAAGCTTAAGTTTGCCTCTCCTCATCACTTTAACTCATAGTGAGCAAATTTGGTGGACCTTTAAGTCAATGGACATGGGCCACCATAATATTGTCCATCTGTCCAATTAACCTGCCTTCTGCCACTTAAAATCAAAAATTTTCACCAATTGTAAGTTTCACCAATAAAACACACTACTCATGTGAAATGAAAATGGACTAACCTGATCGTCCAACTGTTCCATTAACCCCAGATTGCCTTAAGCCCCATACACACGGTCGGATTTTCCGATGGATTCTGTCCTATCGGACAATGTTGTCGGAAATTCCGACCGTGTGTAGGCACCATCGGACAGTTTCCATCGGATTGTCCGACGGACAAAGTCCTATCTCCTGCTGGATAGATTTTTTGACAACAAAGTCCGATCACACCAAATCTGATCGTGTGTAGCGAATTCCGACCGGACAAAGTGCTACGCATGCTCAGATCACATTACAAGACCAAAGCTATTGGCTACTAGCCTCTACGTAGTCCCGTCGTAGGCAACAAACGTCACCACGTTCAGAATGATCGGATTTTCCGACAACTTTGTCCGACCGTGTGTACGCAAAACCAACATCGGACAAAGTACGACGGACATGATCCGACGGACCTGGTCCTCGGATAATCCGAGCGTGTGTATGGGGCTTAAGAGAGTTTGAAATAACCATTAAATCATGCAGGAGGAGGCTAATAGTCTCTCCAATTCTAAAATCTGCAGCACACAATATATAAATTAAATAATGGTAAATACCGAATTAATTGTCACTACCAATTTAAGGTTTGTAGGAGTGATACTGTTGCTTTTACAAGCTTGATTATCATTTTTTTTTAAGTCTATGTAAAATATCCCTAAATAATATATACTGTATATATAATCATTATCTCATCTCCAAAAAATAAAGAATAAAAACTAAAATAAGGTATAGCCTCAAAAAATTCTCAAAATATTCAGTTAGAACCCAACTAATAAGTATTAATCATTAATAATCACTAATGAAGCAGTTAATATACAGTTCAATGTTTAACCCCTCAGGGCTCATCGTCTGTACTAAATGAATCCACTTTGTTTGCCTTCTGGAGAGGTCTGTAACTCTATTAGAGCCTCTCCATGCAGGGAGGACCCTATCCACACCCCAAAATTGGAGAGAAGAGGGATCTTTTGCATGATAACACCTGTAGTGTTCTGAGACACTCTGATATGTATATCCTTTTAATATATTGATAATGTGTTCACCTACTCTTATTTTCAGAGTTCTTTTTGTATGTCCAATATACATTAGTCTGCATGGGCAGACTAGTGCATGTATGACATGAGTAGTTTTACACGTTATGAGGTCAGTGATTTCATACTCTGTACTTGTAGGGTTCGAATAAAATGTGGATAATTTCTTTGCATTGCAAACTGACATGCTCTACATTTCATGCAGGCTACAAAACCCTTTTGACCCTGACAGAAAGATAGTTTGGATGGAGGATCTAGAATTTTTTGAACTACATTGTCAACAAAATTAGGAGCCCTACTATGAATAAAGGAGGTTTTTTTGGGGATTACAGATTTGAATACCTTATACATCCTGAGACTATGCCAATGTCTGGAGAATATGCTCTCAATTTCCTTATACTGGAAATTAAAATCTGAGATGAAACACCCCTGCTTAGTATCATCTTTATTTTTTTTTTAACATAAAGTTTATTTATTTGTCATAGAACAAAAAAGAAACCAAAACAGAACAGCAGCTTTTTCAGCGTATCATACAGGCATTGCGGATAAGACATTTGTACATATATTACCTTTTACAGACCAGGAAGTAAAGACAAGTATGAAGGTTTTTCGTTTATTCCCCATTACCATCCTTATCGTGGTTGAGCAGATGTATTACACCTTTTATGTCCCTTGGGGGGGGGGGGGGACAGACCGGGTTAGTACGGTTGTCTTAGTAGCTCATCTGCCCTTCAGAGAAGCTATTGGAAGGATTACATGGACCAGTATCTGTCATCCGTCCGAGACGGAGTATTTTGTGCTCTCAGTCTAGGGTCAACTCTCTTGCCGATACCCAGGGGGCCCAGATCTTTTCAAATTTAGTTGGACAGTTCCTACCTAGATAGGTGAGTTTGTAGAGGGGTAGGGCATTGTTAATTAAGGTCATCCATAGTTGTTTGGTGGGGGGTAGGGTTTGGTTCCACTGCATGAGAATTGCTTTCCTAGCATAGAAGGATGCATAGAAAACGAAGAGCTTTTTCTTTTGGGGGGCTTCAAGGTTGTCACAGACCCCCAAGAGGAGGATAGTGGGGCTGTATGGGACCCTAGTCTTCCCTATGGAGTTGATATCAGTGAGGACTTCCTGCCAGAAAGCCACTATGCGGGGACACGACCAGACAACGTGGAAAAAACCCGCTTCATCTTGCCCGCATCTGGGGCATACTGCTGAGCGACCAGGGAAGATTCTTGAAAGGCGGGCCGGAGAGTACTGGGTGCGGTGTAAGAATTTTAACTGTGTAAATCTATCTCTGGCGGAGATCATTAGTGGTAAGTACTGTTGAATACCCTCCTCCCAGTCATCGTCGGCCAGGTCCGGGATGTCTGTCTGCCAAGCATTATATAACTGTGTGACCTTAGATGTATCCAGCCCTGCCAGCATATTATAAAGAGCAGAGAGTGTGCCCTTTTGCTCCTCTGATCTCAAAATGTTTTCTAGCTCCGTTGTTCGTAACACAATTCCCTGAGGGAATTGGGACCTGTATGCGTGGCGTAGTTGGAGGAATCTGAAGAACATGTGATTTGGCAACCCCTTATCACGCTTCAAAGTGTCAAAAGGGGCTAGTTGTCCAGCGGTCACTACGTCCCTTAGTTGTGCGATTCCATATCTGGTCCATATACCTGGATCAGGAATGGTGCAGAAGTGGGGTAACTCTGGGTTTCCCCATAGGGGGGTGTTGGGAGACCACGTGTCTGGTTGCTGTGTTAGAGTGTGGACCCTGTTCCACACCCTGAGGGTGGTTCTCATTGGGACAGAGACCCTTGTGCTAGATTTGGGGCCTTTAAAGACCAGGTTCCCAAGCTCTTCTGGGGAGCCCAGGATCTCCGCCTCCAATGCAGAAGCTGGGTTGCCTGTGTTCTGGGCGAGCCACCATTTAACTGTGACCAGCACCGCTGCCCAATAATATTTAAGAAGGTTCGGTAGGGCAAGTCCTCCTAATGTGAGTGGGAGTTGGAGGGTCGCTTTTGATATACGTGGGGGTGTTCCTTTCCATATAAAGTTGGTCAGTATACCGTCCACTCTCCTGAAGAAGGATACGGGTATGTGTACTGGGGTCTGTCTAAAGAGGTAGGTGAATTTTGGAAGTATTGTCATTTTGATCAGATTGACCCGCCCCACTGGGGACAGTGGGAGGGACTTCCAGGCTGCGCATCTCTGGGACAAGTGGGACACCACCGGGTCCAAGTTTAGTCCAATAAATTGGCCCAGGTCTCGGTGGATCTCTACCCCCAGGTACCTAAGTTGCGACACCCTTTTAAGTTGCGTGTCTGGAGGGTTAGACTCCTTTTCCGAGTGTAAAGGGAGCAGAGTCGACTTTCCCCAGTTGATGCACAGCCCAGAGTAACCCCAGAAGTCGTTAATTACCGATAGTGCCGTCTGGAGAGAGACCCCATCGTCTTTAAGGTATAAAAGGGTGTCGTCGGCATAAAGTGACACTTTTTCGTGGAGTGCGCCTACCCTAATACCCTGTATGGCTTGAGTGGAGCGTATAAGGATCGCCATTGGTTCTATCGCCAGTGCGAACAGCCCCGGCGACAGAGGGCATCCCTGTCTTGTTCCCCTGCCCAAGCTAAAGGGGGGGGAGAGGACGGTTCCCGTTCGTACCCTGGCTACTGGTTGGGTGTACACTGCCGCAACCCAGGAGATGAAGGTTGGTCCGAAACCGAACCTGCGGAGGACCTCCCACAGATAGGGCCACTCGACCGAGTCGAAGGCCTTCTCTGCGTCCAGAGAGGCCACTACCGCCGGCTGGGCCCCTTCATCCCTCAAGGCCAGGACCGCATACAGCCTGCGCAGGTTGATGTCCGTCCCCTTACCGGGCATGAATCCCGATTGGTCCTCATGGACGAGAGTTAGTATCACCTCATTTAGGCGCTTAGCGAGAATTTTGGTGAGGATTTTTGCGTCTGCATTTAAGAGGGAAATAGGCCGGTAGGACGAGCACAGCTGTGGGTCCTTGCCCGGCTTGGGGATAACTACTATTATGGCCTGGGCCATTGACGGGGGGAGGGCCCCTTCCTTTAGGGTTTTCGTGAACATGGCGTGGAGTTTAGGAGCCAGTTCCTCTGCGTACTGTTTGTAAAACTCCGGGGGTAATCCATCTATCCCGGGAGTTTTTCCCGCCTGCATAGAGCCAAGTGCCATTTGTACCTCTTCAATAGTGATCGGGGCGTCCATGAATGCTCTCGCTGTTGGTGTAAGGGTCGGGAAGGTCACTCCGTCTAGGTATGCTGCAAGTTCTCCCTCTGTGCGCTGAACCCTCGGGGAATATAGCTTAGTGTAGTAATTTACAAAGCATGCATTAATAGCCCCTGGATCCAATGCCATCGTACCATCCTCCCGCCTTATCCTGGAAATAGCAGAGACCATGGACTGCTCTCTGGAAATCCAGGCTAGCATCCTTCCTGTTTTATCGCCCTGTTCGAATATTCTCTGTGTTTGGGCTAATTGTCTCCTGTCGGCCTTCGCCGTTCTAAGTAGCAACACCTCCCTATATGCCACCCTCATGTCCCGTGCTGTGGCGGGGTTAGCCGTCTGGGCAAAGCTCGTCTCCAGTGCTTGAGCCCTCTGCTCCGCCTCTTCTAGGATTATTTGCCCATTCCTGCGTTCCCTGTTTATGGAGGACATGTAGCTTCCCCTAATATAGGCTTTAAAGGCATCCCAGTCTGTAGCCGGGGAGGTAGAGCCTTCATTCAGTGACCAGTACTGCGCTATTTCTTTGGCCATCTCAATTTCTATTGTAGGGTGATTTATCCAGTACTTAGAGAGTCGCCAGATTCTGTCTGCGTGTGGTGTTTTGGTTTGTATTGAGCAGAGCAATGGGGAGTGATCCGAAATACCTCTAGGAAGCATTTCTACATCCTGAATTTTAGGTAGTAGACTGGGGCTACTGTACATCAGGTCAATTCGGGATAAAGTATTGTGCGACGAAGAGTGACAGGAGTAGATGCGTTCCATCGGATGCTTCCATCTCCATATGTCCATTAGCCCATAGTTCTGCGCCCATCTCGCTAGAGGTGAGTCAGTGGCAGGGTCCGGGGAGAGTTTGTCCAGGGAGGGGTTTGGAGGCATGTTGAAGTCACCTACCAGTAGTATGTTGTCTGTGGGGAATGTCGTCAGGAGAGTGGCGATATGTCTCAGGAGCGTGAGGGTGGCCTGGGGGGGGGTGCATAAAGTCCCACCAATACCATATCTATCATGTCTATTACTGCGTGAAGTATCACGTAACGCCCCTCCGGGTCTAGTTTGACGGCTATTAGTTCAAATGCCAGGGACTTGTGGACTAAAACACTAACACCCCGGGCATGACTAGAGTAAGTGGCATGGTAATGATGATTCACCCAAGGGCGTTTGAGGCCCATGATCCTCCCACCCACCAAATGTGTCTCTTGTAGTACACATATGTGGGGGTTATATTTTTTCATGTAGGAAAAGACTAGGGAGCGCTTGATCTTGTTATTTAGTCCCCTCACGTTCCAGGACAATATTTTCAGAGGAGCCATGACGTATTTGGATCTGAAAAATTGTTCGGATAGTGCTTTCCCCGCCTAGTCTTAGGGGTACCCACCTCCAGGGTCTTCCTATCTGCGGTGGTTAGTCGTTGGTTTGGGGCGTTAGAGTGGATGGAATACGTCCTCGTCTGTCTAGAGCACATGTCTGTATGAAGTCGTAAATAGCCATTAGGACAGTGGGTCTGAAAAAGCCAGAACATAAAACAACCAAAATAGAAAAAAATAAAAGCATGAACCATTAAACAAAATACCCAGCCCATCCCTCCCCACACCTTGAATAACGTATCACAAGGTGTTTGTGTACCCATGTCCCAAAACTTTTTTAGGTTAGTAACCTAGGAGATGTTCCCGTGGGGGCGGTGCGCAATGACAACACACCAAGGACTCTGTCACCCTCCTACCGGAGCAAGGCGCTCCGCGTATTAGGGTGCTAGAGGCGTACATAAAAAAGGAACCAAATAGAAAAATAACATATACATAAATGATTTAAAGAAAACTACTGCATCCGGGTGTGTAACACCCAACTCTTAGAGTCATCTAAGGGCACATACTTAGTTGCAAACGTGAAAGGCCAACAACCATTACAACCATCGGGGCCTATGTCAGGAGAAGTCCAACTCCCGGGCCAGTCCCTTATGGAGGATAATCCAAGCGGTGCAACCCGGAGGATTATAATCAGAGCCTCCATCGCCCACCAGTGTAAAGGAGGGCAGGGGGGGGGGAGAGGCATCCGGAGAGCCCTGAGGCTACACAGAAAATTCCCCCACCCTCAGGTCCATCACCCGTCCCGGTTTCCACCCTTGAGTAGCGACCTTGCATTCCAAGCTCATGTCTTTAGCAAACCTGGGGAGGGGGGGCAGTGAGGAGGTATACGTGAGAGTGGCAGCACGGAGGTTTCTGCGGCTGGAGGGGGGAGAGGGGGAGAGGGACGGGTCGCAGGGTCCCCCGTTATTCCCAGCCGGGAGACAGCTTACAGTTACAGTGGGGTGAAGGAACATCGGGGGATATCCCAGGATGTGGGCAGTTCAAGTTCAGTCCCCTCGGGAGGTCCCCCAGCTAGATTCCTTGTCCGTGGAGGAATGTACGGGTATTCCCTCTCGGCGTACCCCCGTGCCATTAATGCCTGGTATAACTGCCCCCCCCCCCAAAAAACCCGAGGGCAAGTACCTGATTGTCGAGCTAGCCAGCTCTCCGGGTGTCATCAGGGTGGTCATCTTCTCATTCGTGGAGGGTTGCCGTGGCGTGGTGATGGATCACGGAGTGGATCGGTAGCGGCAATGGCGGGTGGCACCGGAGGATGGAGGAGGAGATTCGGGTTGCGGCGGTCAGCGTTCTCTGGGTAGGGATTCCGCCCATCGGGAAGCTTCTTCAGGGGAGGTAAAGAATCTGGCGGTTTCTCCATCCAGGACCTTGAGGCGTGCCGGGAACAGCATGTTGTATTTGATTCCTCGTGCACGGCGTGCTGCTTTGACGTGGTCAAATGTTCTTCTCTGCCATTGGGTTTCAATGGAATAGTCCGGGAACACCATTAGTTTAGCATTCTCGTGGCGTATGTCACCCAGCTTCCTTGCCTCCCTGAGGACCAGGTCCCGGTCCCGGAAATTAAGTAGACGGAAAATAAATGTCCGTGGGGGAGCTCCAGGTGGGCCTCTAAGCGAGGGCATGCGGTGGGCTCTCTCAATGGCGAAGTGGGGGGAAAATGGCGCCTGGGGAAAAAGCGCGCGAAGGAGCTGTTCCGTAAATTGCACAGGGTCGCGGCCCTCAGCCCCCTCAGGCAGTCCCACCACCCGGAGGTTGTTCCTCCGGTTGCGGTTCTCCTGGTCCTCGGCACGGGATTCCACAGCCCTCATTTTGACCTGGAGGGTGCGGATGGAGGAGTCATGTTCCCGGAGAGTGTCTTCAGCGTCTCCAACTCTCCTCTCCGCCTGCGTCAGGCGGTCTCGCACTTTGTCGATGTCTTTCCTGAGCAGGCCCATCTCCAATTGTACCTGCTCGATTTTGGCCGTGAGGGAGGTCTGGCAGCCCGTGATCGCCTGCATTAGGGCGTTGAACTGGTCAGTCCCAAGTGTGGATGGGTCGGCCTGGTCGGTCTGCGACGCCATATCTGTAGCGCAGAGTACACGCGGACTCCAAGATGCAGCAGGGGCTTTCTGGGCTGGAGGGCGCTTACGGTGGGATCCGGAGCTGCCCCTTCTCATGCCCACACCTCTCCGGGTCAGTTCGGTGGCAGTAGTTAGTTGTCCCGTAGAGCGGATAATAAGGCCTCTAGACGCGGAGCTCCTGTCCCACACGTCCTGCTAGGTTGCCATCTTGGCCACGCCCCAGTATCATCTTTATTAACATGGATCCTATTCTCCAAGCATGGGTCCCTCCCAGATGAATAGCAAATCATCAATGAACCTCATGTAGAATTGTAATTCCGGTCTAGATCTCCCACTTGGCTACAAAAATATTAGCAAGCCTAGGGGCAAATTTAGCACCCATAGTTACACCGCTTTTCTGGCCAACGTACATATTCTAATATCAGAAATAATTAAAGGACAAATAGAAGTCTAAAGATTTTTTGGAAATATAATATTGTACATGAGGTAAATCATCTCTCTGGTTAAGTGCCCAATTAAGGACCAGCAGGACGTCATCGTGCTGTATAATAGTCTACAGCGACGATACGGACACTGTTACTAAATAAGTTGACCAGTAGGGATGAGCCGAACACCCCCGGGTTCGGTTCGCACCAGAACCTTCGAACGGACCGAAAGTTTGCGCGAATTTTCAAACCCTATTCGTTATAATGGACGCGAACGTTCAAAATCAAAATTGCTAATTACAACGGCCAATATGCATGTTAATGTCATAAAACAGGTTTGGGTACCCGGGTTCTGCCCCAGGGGACATATATCAATGCAAAAAGAACTTTTAAAAACTAACGTTTTTTCTGGAGCAGTCATTTTAATGATGCATAAAGTGAAAAAAAAAAAGTGAAATTTTCCTTTAAATATGGTACCTGGGGGGTGTCTAAAGTAAGCCTGTGAAGTGGCATGTGTTTCCCGTGTTTAGAACTGTCCTTGCACAAAATGACATTTGCAAAGGAAAAAAATAAGCCATTTAAAACCACTTGCGGCTTTAATGTCATGTCTTGTCCTGGCCGCCATATGGCTGAAAATCCTTGAGAAAAATGGCATGGCCCTGCTGTGAACTATTAGATCAAGATTTGTAATTACACGCCCCTGTTAAACAGGGGCTGAAAAATTGTGCCTTAGGCACTGGTGTGGTGGCATGGATCATTGAGGAGGAGGAAGAGGATAGTCAGTGAACATAACAGGACAATCACTCAGCATCAGCATAGGCAGTCTTGAAGGGATGTGACATTATAAATTATTCCGTTATATCCGCTTCAGGTGCCTGGTAGCTGGAGGTGATCCAAGACTGATTCATTTTTATGAAGGTCAGTCGATCAACCGAGTCGGTGGACAGGCGCACCCTATGATCGGTGACAAATCCTCCAGCAGCACTGAATGTGCGTTCGGAAAGAATGCTGGATGCAGGACAGGCCAGTAGCTCAATTGCATACTGTGCAAGCTCTGGCCAGTGATCCATCCTCAGGACCCAGTAAGCCAGAGGATTTTCGGTGGGAAAGGTGTCCAAGTCTGACTATGCCCCTAGGTATTCCTGCACCATGTATATCAGACGCTGGCGATGGTTGCTGGAACCGATCATACCTTGGGGCTGCGGACTAAAAAATTGTCTGAACGCATCGGTCAGACGTCCACCTTCCCCACCGCTCCTTCTGCTACTGACCGAAGCCTCAGCAACTCGTCGTCCAGGACCAGGAGTTTGTAACCTCTCAGTTTCTGGGAACGCGTTGCACAGACCATTCTGCAAGGCCTCCCTGAGATGTCTCATCCTCTGCTCCCTCTGCGATGGCAAGATAACCCTTACCCTTGTACCGTGGATCAAGGAGAATGGCCAGCCAGTAATGGTCCCTCTCCTTGATCCGAAGAACACGAGGATCCTTCCGCAGGCTTTGCAGGATCAGGGAGGCCATGCAGCGTAGGTTAGCTGAGGCATTTGGTCCGGAGTCTTCTAGGTCACTGAGGATGACATGATCGCCAGCCACCTCCTCCCAGCCACATACAAGTCCACTGGTTTGTTGGGACTGTACATCATCCCTAAAAGAGTGCCAGGCTCCACCTCCATGCTCACACAATCCTCCTCCTCCTCCTCCTCCTCATCCTCATCCTCTTACTGTGTGATGGGTGGGACAGAAGGAACACTGTCTGGATAAAGGGGGTCTTGAGAGGCAAGGAAGTCCTCCTCTTCCTGCCTCTGTTCTGCCTCAAGTGCCCTGTTCATAATCCCACGCAGCGTATGCTCCAACAGGTGGACAAGAGGTACAGTGTCACTGATGCATGCACTGTCACTGCTCACCATCCTCGTGGAAGCTCCCCTGATCCTGTCCTGGTGCCGTAGTCGCAAAGGTACTCATTGATGGCCCTCTGCTGCGTGTGCAGTCGCTGTAGCATGGCCAACGTTGAGTTCCACCTGTTGGACATGTCACATATTAGGCGGTTCTTGGGCAGGTTCAGCTCCTTTTGCAGCTCAGTCAGCCGAGCACTGGCATTATAAGATCGGCGGAAATGCACACAGACTTTCCTGGCCTGCCTCAGGACATCCTGTAAGCCTGGGAACCTGCCCAAGAACCGCTGCACCACCAGGTTGAGGACGTGAGCCATACAGGGCGCATGGGTGAGCTGCCCCTGTCGCAGGGCGGAGAGGAGGTTGGTGCCATTGTCAGAAACGACCATTCTTGGCTTAAGCTGGCGTGGCGTCAACCACCTCTGGGCCTGCCCCTGCAGAGCTGCCAGAACCTCTGGCCCAGTGTGGCTCCTGTCCCCCAAACACACCAGCGCAAGCACGGCATGGCATCTTTTTGCCTGCGTACTCGCGTAGCCCCTTGTACGCCTACGGAGCACCTCTGGTTCCGAGGACAGAGCACTGGAGGAAGAAGAAGAGGAGGGGGTGGAGGAGAGAGGTGTGTCACAACCAGTAGTAGCATTTTGGAGGCGTGGTGGCGGAACAACCTCCAACACTACTGCACCTTGTTCTGCATCCCTCCCAGCTGCCAATAGAGTGACCCAATGGGCCGTGAAAGAAAGATAACGTCCCTGTCCATGCCTGCTTGACCATGAGTCAGCGGTAATATGCACCTTACCGCTGACCGCCCTGTCCAGCGAGGCATGGACATTGCCTTCCACATGCCGGTAGAGAGACGGAATCGCCTTCCGTGAGAAAAAGTGGCGTTTGGGAACCTGCCACTGAGGAACCGCACATTGAACAAACTCACGGAAGGGGGCCGAGTCTACCAACTGAAAAGGCAGCAGTTGAAGTGCTAGCAATTTAGCCAAGCTAGCATTTAACCGCTGGGCATGTGGATGGCTGGGAGTATACTTCTTTCGACGGTCCAGCAGCTGGGGCAGGGAAATTTGCCTGCTACAATCGAACGTCGGTGTACTGCAAGTACTTGGTTGTGACACACCTAATTCTACACCTTCAGTCCTCTCAGAGCAGCTTTCAGAGAGGACTGAAGATATAGTGGGGATGGAGATCCCAGCTGATGAGGAGCAAGGAGAGGTCCGCTTTGTTCTTTGGTGTGGGTCTTTTATGTGTGCTTGCCAACGAGCTGCATGGCAGGTCGACATATGTCTGCTTATGCTTGTGGTGCTCAAGCGGCTGATGTTTTGGCCACGCGAGATACGCTTGAGACAAATATTGCAAATAGCAGTGGTGCGATCTGATGCACTCGTCTCAAAAACGGCCCACACCAAAGAACTTTTGTGATAACGTGCAGAGGCAGCGCCCTGCACAGGCGGAGCTCTGCGGTATGGTACAGTTGCTGTGCTGGCCTCTAGCTGGCCTCCAGGGGGCATCCTGCCTCGTTGGACATGTGACGCCGCATCCTCCTCCTCCTCCTCCTCCTCCTCTCTCCCTTCAGGCACCCACGTGGAGTCAGTAACCTCATCATCCCCTCCCTCTTCACCACTAGAGCAAACCTGGCAGTAAGCTGCAGCTGGTGGAACAGTACTGCCAGATTGCTGTCCTTCAGCATCCCCTCTCTCTGCGCGCACACTACTGCCTTTCTCAAGCTGGGTATCATCATCCGAGCCTTCGAATCGTTGGGCATCCTCCTGGAGCATGTACCCAACACTGTGCTCAAACAGTTCGGGGGACTCCTCAGGAGGACATGGTGGGTCTAGGGAAGGGGTGGCTGATGATGCCATTGAGTACGCGTTGGCAGCTGCTCTGCCAGTACCCTGAGCCTGGGTGAGAGAGGATGAGGAGGATGAGGAGGGCTTGGTCATCCATTCTACCAAGCCTTCGGCATGATGCGGCTCCACATGTCCAGCTGCCGAAAACAAAGACAAGCGTGTCCCATGGCCACGTGCTGATGACGATGCACGACCACATCCACGGCCAGCACTGTTGTCTCTAGAAACAGAGCCTGCCTGCCCTGTGTTCTTGCCTCGGCACGCTCTGCCTCTCCTTGGCGGTCTTCCAGCCATTGTAGTCGGTAGTATATATAGTATAAAACATAGAGCTCCTATGTGTGCTCACAACACACTGTAGGTCCTATGGGTGCTGACACTAACACACTATAGGTACTATGTGTGCTGCTGACAGGAAAATATAGGAGCTCTGTGTGCTGCCACTAACACACTAGAAGTCCTATGGGTGCTGCTGACACAATAGGTAGTATATGTGTGCTGCTGTCAAGAAAACATAGGAGCTCAGTGTGCTGCCACTAACACACTAGAAGTCCTATGTGTGCTGCTGACACAATAGGTAAAATATGTGTGCTGCTGTCAAGAAAATATAGGAGCTCTGTGTGCTGCCACTAACACACTAGAAGTCCTATGGGTGCTGCTGAGAAGAAAATATAGGAGCTCTGTGTGCTGCCACTAACACACTAGAAATCCTATGGGTGCTGCTGACACAATAGGTAGTATATGTGTACTGCTGTCAAGAAAATATAGGAGCTCTGTGTGCTGCCACTAACACACTAGAAGTCCTATGGGTGCTGCTGACACAATAGGTAAAATATGTGTGCTGCTGTCAAGAAAATATAGGAGCTCTGTGTGCTGCCACTAACACACTAGAAGTCCTATAGGTGCTGCTGAGAAGAAAATATAGGAGCTCTTTGTGCTGCCACTAACACACTAGAAGTCCTATGGGTGCTGCTGACACAATAGGTAGTATATGTGTGCTGCTGTCAAGAAAATATAGGAGCTCTGTGTGCTGCCACTAACACACTAGAAGTCCTATGGGTGCTGCTGACACAATAGGTAAAATATGTGTGCTGCTGTCAAGAAAATATAGAAGCTCTGTGTGCTGCCACTAACACACTAGAAGTCCTATGGGTGCTGCTGACAAGAAAATATAGGAGCTCTGTGTGCTGCCACTAACACACTAGAAGTCCTATGGGTGCTGCTGACACAATAGGTAGTATATGTGTGCTGCTGTCAAGAAAATATAGGAGCTCTGTGTGCTGCCACTAACACACTAGAAGTCCTATGGGTGCTGCTGACACAATAGGTAAAATATGTGTGCTGCTGTCAAGAAAATATAGGAGCTCTGTGTGCTGCCACTAACACACTAGAAGTCCTATGGGTGCTGCTGAGAAGAAAATATAGGAGCTCTGTGTGCTGCCACTAACACACTAGAAGTCATATGGGTGCTGCTGACACAATAGGTAAAATATGTGTGCTGCTGTCAAGAAAATATAGGAGCTCTGTGTGCTGCCACTAACACACTAGAAGTCCTATGGGTGCTGCTGAGAAGAAAATATAGGAGCTCTGTGTGCTGCCGCTAACACACTAGAAGTCCTATGGGTGCTGCTGACACAATAGGTAGTATATGTGTGTTGCTGTCAAGAAAATATAGGAGCTCTGTGTGCTGCCTCTAACACACTAGAAGTCCTATGGGTGCTGCTGACACAATAGGTAAAATATGTGTGCTGCTGTCAAGAAAATATAGGAGCTCTGTGTGCTGCCACTAACACACTAGAAATCCTATGGGTGCTGCTGAGAAGAAAATATAGGAGCTCTGTGTGCTGCCACTAACACACTAGAAGTCCTATGGGTGCTGCTGACACAATAGGTAGTATATGTGTGTTGCTGTCAAGAAAATATAGGAGCTCTGTGTGCTGCCTCTAACACACTAGAAGTCCTATGGGTGCTGCTGACACAATAGGTAAAATATGTGTGCTGCTGTCAAGAAAATATAGGAGCTCTGTGTGCTGCCACTAACACACTAGAAGTCCTATGGGTGCTGCTGAGAAGAAAATATAGGAGCTCTGTGTGCTGCCACTAACACACTAGAAGTCCTATGGGTGCTGCTGACACAATAGGTAGTATATGTGTGCTGCTGTCAAGAAAATATAGGAGCTCTGTGTGCTGCCACTAACACACTAGAAGTACTATGGGTGCTGCTGACACACTAGGTAAAATATGTGTGCTGCTGTCAAGAAAATATAGGAGCTCTGTGTGCTGCCACTAACACACTAGAAGTCCTATGGGTGCTGCTGAGAAGAAAATATAGGAGCTCTGTGTGCTGCCACTAACACACTAGAAGTCCTATGGGTGCTGCTGAGAAGAAAATATAGGAGCTCTGTGTGATGCCACTAACACACTAGAAGTCCTATGGGTGCTGCTGAGAAGAAAATATAGGAGCTCTGTGTGATGCCACTAACACACTAGAAGTCCTATGGTTGCTGCTGAGAAGAAAATATAGGAGCTCTGTGTGATGCCACTAACACACTAGAAGTCCTATGGGTGCTGCTGAGAAGAAAATATATGAGATCTGTTTGCTGCCACTAACGCACTAGAAGTCCTATGGGTGCTGCTGAGAAGAAAATATAGAAGATCTGTTTGCTGCCACTAACACACTAGAAGTCCTATGGGTGCTGCTGAGAAGAAAATATAGGAGCTCTGTGTGATGCCACTAACACACTAGAAGTCCTATGGGTGCTGCTGAGAAGAAAATATAGGAGCTCTGTGTGATGCCACTAACACACTAGAAGTCCTATGGGTGCTGCTGAGAAGAAAATATAGGAGCTCTGTGTGATGCCACTAACACACTAGAAGTCCTATGGGTGTTGCTGAGAAGAAAATATAGGAGATCTGTTTGCTGCCACTAACACACTAGAAGTCCTATTGGTGCTGCTGAGAAGAAAATATAGGAGCTCTGTTTGCTGCCACTAACACACTAGAAGTCCTATGGGTGCTGTTGGGGTGCAATGCTGTGCTAACAGCACTGCGGTTGGTACTACTGCAATACTGTACTAACAGTAAGCACGCACCAGACTAATCCCCAGCAGCAGCTAATAACACACTAACTGTGCAATCAGCAGCAATGAACGATCAATGACTTAGGTAGCAATGGTTTAGCAAAGAAATAGCCAATGGTTTAGCAAAGAAGAGCAAATCTTTCAGTAGCAATCAAGCAAAGACAGAATCAGCAGACTGATCTCTCCTAAAGCCGGAACTCATGTGACCGGGGCTGACGGCGTGGCGGCCTTTTAAATGGTGGGGCGTGTACTAAAGCCCATGAGCTTTATTTGGCTACAGGCGTCCTGCCTGTAGCCAATTATTGCTCTCCGAGTTTCCGGCGCTGTGATTGGCCAAGCATGCGGGGTCACAGTGCATGCTTGGCCAATCATCAGCCAGCAATGCACTGCGCCGGCCGCACGAATGTGATGCGAACGGCCCAAATAGTTCTGGGCTCGCCGAGCGAGCGAACGCCCGGTGCTCGATTCGAACGTGGGTTCGAATCGAGCACCGGGCCCATCCCTATTGACCAGTCATCACTTAGTTTAATATCCCTTAATGCCACTAGTAGGTCCTTTTGTGTCTTTCAAATAAGCCCTAGTTTTCAAGACACTGTGTTGTAAAAACCTGTCAAGGTCTTGCTGTCACTGATCCTATCCCATTTTTTGGGCAAAATGTATATTTGTATTGCATCTGATGTGTTTTTTATGTATATAATATACATGGAGTAAATGATATGTGTGTGTGTGTGTGTATATATATATATATATATATATATATATATATATATATTAGGGATGAGCTCTGTGTTCGATTTGAACCCATGTTCGAATCGAACATCGGCCGTTCGCCTGTTCGGCGAACCCAGAACTTTGTGGGCCGTTCGCGCCAAATTCGTGTGACACGAACGGCCCACAATGCACTGCGCCAGTCGCAGTCCATTGCTGGCTGATGATTGGCCAAGCATGCACTGTGACCCCGCATGCTTGGCCAATCACAGCGCCGGCAAGGAGGAGACCAATTATAGCTCAGGGGGTTTAGTACATGCCCCACACTTTATAAGGCCGCCAGAGAGGTGGCCTTGTGTAGTGTGTTGGCGTGCAGGGAGAGAGCAGGATAGGCAGGGACAGTGTCAGCTTTGCTTTGCTTCTTAACCTAGCGCTGTTACAGTGGGTGCAGTGTGCCTCCTGCACAGTATACACCTGAAGCTACCCCTCATTGCTGGTGTTGTTCTGTAGTTCAGTTGTGCAACACAGGCATCTGCAGAATATTCAGTGTGCCTCCTGCACAGTATTCCCCATCTCCCTGCAGGCCATTAGTATGTCTGGAAGGCCAACAAGGAGAGGCAAACAGTCACGAGCCAATAAAAGAGGTCAAGCAGGCTCTGTGTTTTTAAAGCGGGATTCCACCCTAAAGTGGAACTTACGCTTTTCGGAACCCTCCCCCCTCCGGTGTCACATTTGGCACCTTTCAGGGGAGGGGTGCAGATACCTGTCTAAGACAGGTATTTAAACCCACATCCGGGGCATAAACTCCCACGGGAGTTAACGCCACTTCCTGTTCCGGCTCGCTGTCTGCTGCGACACACACGGGTCCCAGCAGACAGCGTGGACGATTCTCTTTGCGCTGCACGACTCGCGCATGCGCAGTAGGGAACTGGGAAATGAAGCCGCAACGCGACACTTCCTGATTCCCTCACCGAGAATGGCGCCGGCAGCAGCAGAGAGACTAGCGATTGATCGGCCTCTGCTAACGACATCACTGGAACCTGTGACAGGTAAGTGTCAGTATTTGCAGTATTGTAGCTGCTGGCTTTTAAAAAAATGATTTCAGGTACAGTCCCGCTTTAATGGCAACAGTGCTGTTCGTGGATGGGTGCATTGTCATCAGCACGTGGCAATGGGACACGCGTGTTCTTATTTTCGGCAGCTGGACGTGTTGAGCCCCATCATGCTGAAGACTTGGTAGAGTGAATGACCAAGCCCTCTTCATCCTCCTCATCCTCTCACACCCAGGCTCAGGGTACTGGCAAAGCAGTTGCCAACACATCCTCTTCCCTCGCCTCAATGTCATCAATCACTCCTTCCCTAGACCCACCATGTCCTCCTGAGGAGTCCCCCGAGCTCTTAGTTGGAACACATGAGGAGAGGTTACAGAGGAAGCTGTATCTGGTCCCAGGATAGTGATGAACATCAACAGTAGCAAGGGACAAGCTACATTTTTGCTGCATTTGGTGTCAGGCGATGGTGGCAAGCAGAGCCGATCGTCCCTATAGGCACACTATGCAAGCTGCTTAGGGCCCCGCCGCTGTAGGGGGGCCCCCAAGACCCAGCATCCCTCCCTGCACCTCTGGCTGGCCGTTTAGAGTGCAGTGAGGAGAGGTGAGAGGAGGTGGAAGGCGGTGATCGGCAGCTCTATGGTGCCTGAGTGGGCGGCGGGCTCTCCCTGGGGTTTGTAGTACTCTCAGTGTATACAGTGGAGAAGAGAAGGGAGGGGCCTCTGACCCAGGCAGGTATCAGTTTCACTTTCACTCTGCTTGAACACTGTTGCTGATGCCCGGGTCAGAGGCCCCTCCCCTCTCCGCTGTATACATTCGGAGATAGAACTACTTGCCCCAGGGAGATCCCCCTGCCTGTTAACACCATATAGCTGCCGATCGCCGCCTCCCACCTCCACCAGCCAGGTACAGGGAAACCTCTGCAAGGGGGGGAGTCAGCTGTTTGGGGGCCCAAATGTAAGAGGGGAGGTTTGTGGGGACACTAATGTAAGGAAGGGGGCCTCTGGGGACACTAATGTAAGAGGGGGGCTCTCTGGGGACACTAATGTAAGGACGGGGCCCTCTGGGGACACTGATGTAAGGACAGGGCCCTCTGGGGACACTGATGTAAAGACGGGACGCTCTGGGGACACTGATGTAAGAGGGGGCCCCCTGGGGACACTAATGTCAGAGGGGGGCTCTCTGGGGACCCTGTGTAAGGAGGGTCTCTCTGGGGACACTAATGTAAGAGGGAAGGCTCTCTTGGGACACTAATGTAAGGGGAGGCTCTCTTGGGACCATGGTGTAAGGGGGGGGGGCTCTCTGGGGACCCTGGTGTAAGGGGAAGGGGCTCTCTGAGGACCCTGATGTAAGGAGGGGCTCTCTGGGGAGCCTGGTGTGAGGGGAGGCTCTCTGGGGACCCTGGTGTAAGTGGAGGCTCTCTGAGGACCCTGATGTAAGGGGAGGCTCTCTGGGGACCCTGATGTAGGGGGATACCCTCTGGGGACCCTAAAGTAAGTAGGGAGGCTCACTGGGGACCCTGATGTAAGGAGGGGCTCTCTGAGGACCCTGATGTATGGGGGGGCTCTCTGGGGACCCTGATGTAAGGAGGGGCTTTCTGGGGACCCTGATGTAAAGGGAGGCTCTCTGGGAAACCTAATGTAGGGGGGGGGCTCTCTGGGGACCCTGATGTAGGGGGAGACTCTCTGAGGGCACTGATTTAAGGGGGGCTCTCTGGGGACCCTGATGTAAGGGGAGGCTCTCTGGGGACCCTGATGTAAGGGGAGGCTCTCTGGGGACCCTGATGTAGGGGGAGGCTCTCTAGGGACCCTGATGTAAGGGGGGGCTCTCTGGGGACCCTAATGTAGGGGGAGGCTCTATGGGGACCATGGTGTAAAGGGGGGGCTCTCTGAGGACCCTGATGTAAGGGGAGGCTCTCTGGGGACCCTGATGTAGGGGGATACCCTCTGGGGACCCTAAAGTAAGTAGGGAGGCTCACTGGGGACCCTGATGTAAGGAGGGGCTCTCTGAGGACCCTGATGTATGGGGGGCTCTCTGGGGACCCTGATGTAAGGAGGGGCTTTCTGGGGACCCTGATGTAAGGGGAGGCTCTCTGGGAAACCTAATGTAGGGGGAGGCTCTCTGGGGACCCTGATGTAGGGGGAGACTCTCTGAGGGCACTGATTTAAGGGGGGCTCTCTGGGGACCCTGATGTAAGGGGAGGCTGTCTGGGGACCCTTGTGCAAGGGGGGCTCTCTGGGGACCTTGGTGTAAGGAGGGGCTCTCTGAGGACCCTGATGTAAGGGGGGCTCTCTGAGGACCCTGATGTAAGGGGGGCTCTCTGGGGACCTCATTCTGTTCTATATTGTTGTACTTATTCTTTGTCTGTTTTGTTTAAAGGAGGGAGGATTGTTTTGGGAGCACTGAAGTGTCAGGTGTGACTGTGTGGCAATGGCAAATGGTTTACATAGCTCACTGCATCACGGGTCAAGTAGAGGGCCCCTTAGCAGAATTTTGCTTAGGGCCCCAGGGAGGTCAGGATCGGTACTGGTGGCAAGTGACATGCTCCTGATTCCTACTGATTCTGCATTATGATGATGCACAAAGAGAGTGACCACATATCCTGGGAGATCGTGACTCAATGCTGTTAATACTAAAGATTGCGGTGAGTTTGAACCCCAGAGGGGAGTGTGGAACACGCACGGGTGAAGCAAATTGGTGGAAGTTTAACAAGCAGACAACATTCCTGTCTTCACTAGTCCTATAATATATGGACTTTATTTTCACTTTCACTGAGATATTAACGCATTGTCATATCAGATTGCCTGTGATAAGTGTTATAGGATCCCCACAGCACAATATTGTTTATTTTATATATGCTTTATTTTAAATAATAGTGTATATATATATAAATTCTTTCTGGTAAGATAATCACCCAGAGGAGCGCCGCTAAATGGTGATAAGATTTTAATGTATTTACAATTGAGAATTGTATTTACCGTTTTAAACTAGTCCCCCGAACTGTTTGACCACAGTGTTGGGTACATGCTCCAGGACGATGCCCAGCGTTTTGGAGGCTCTGATTATGATACTCAGATAGAGGAAGGCAGTAGCATGAGCGCAGAGAGAGGGGATGCTCAAGGACAGCAATCTGGCAGTCATGTTCCACCAGCTGCAGCATACTGCCAGGTTTGCTCCAGTGGTGAAGAGGGAGGGGATGAGGAGGTCACTGACTCCACGTGGGTGCCTGCTAGGAGAGAGGAGGAGGAGGAGGAGGCACATCTCTAACGAGGCAGGATGCCTTCCGGGAGCCAGCTTAAGGGCAGCACACTGACTGAATCACACCGCAGAGCTCCACCTGTGCAGGGTGCTGCTTCTGCGCATTATTCCAAAAGTTCTTTGGTGTGGGCCTTTTTTGAGACGAGTGCAGCAGATCGCACCGCTGCTATTTGCAACATATGTCTCAAGCGTATCTCGCGTGGCCAAAACATCAGCCACTTGGGCACCACATGCTTGACCAGACATATGTTGACCTGCCATGCAGCTCGTTGGCAAGCGTACCTTAAAGCAGCCCCCCATGTAACCCATGAAGAGGCCAACGATATTAAACCCCTCAATTTGAAGTCCATAGACATACTGTACTAATAAAATGCAAAGATATGCTGTAAGTGTACCATTGTATCCAACAAGACTCTGAGTATAACTGTATGCTCAGCTCACTCTGGTCACCTTAAATTCAGATGTGGTACCCTCTCAAGCCCTTTTTTTCCTGATTTAAAAATGCCACCAGAGGCTAGAAACACTAAACTATTGATCCCTCTAAATAACACTCTGGGGTGAATTTAAAAAAGCTGCCGTGCCACTTTTCTTGTTAATGTATTGTGCTAAATTCATAAAGTATTTGTGACATTTTTGGTTCTCACAGTGACTCGTGCACCAAATTAAGTTCTAAAATGTACCACTTTTACATTTCATTACATTTAAATGCACAAAAAAAAAAGTGGAGCTAGGGGGACGTGGCCTGCTGCGGACTGAGGTGAAGGCGTAAGTCCCGAGCTCCGCTCCACCGCTCCGATCATCCGCAACATACAGTGACAATCTGACCCGCGATAGAGCTCAATCGCGGGGGGAAAGGCAGGGGAAAACTCAGGCATGATCAGGGACCGGCTTAAACCGCTCACACCGCGCCGCCTCACGGACTATTATTGTACCGCGGCCATGCAGTCGGCTAAAGATGGCGCCGGCCCTGGGAACAGAGGCTCACATGCTGCCGCTCAGGCAGGACACGCTCCAATGGGGACACAGCCGCTACCCTTCACAGAGAGGATATGGACAATATTCCTCCCCCAGAGCCCTCATCCAGCATGCAGGTGACAGACAGAGGTAAGAGGTTGGCATCTTCCCCTGCTCCCTCGCCATGTAAAGAGCCCCTGACTAAAAAACAATTATGGGCTAATGCAGCAGACGGAGACAGCACTGCAGATGTTAACACATACCTAGCAGCCATGCCAGTTTCAGATAACACTGTCACAGAAGCTATGCTCAAAACCATGCTGTTAACCCTGCAAAGGGACCTACACAGAGAGCTGCAGCTGTCCATCTCTCAAATGCATGACAGGGTGGACTGCCTAGAGGAAAGGGCTGATGTCCTAGAAGAGACCATACAGGGGTACTCCAAGGCTCATAATGAGCTCCTGGACACTCATGTTCATCATGGGGCAGAAATTCAATGCATCAAAGTGAAATTGGCAGACTTATGCCGCGTACACACGTACGGACTTTTGCCGGCGGACCTAAGTCCAGCGGACAATCCGCTGGACTTTCCAGCTGGGTCCGCTGGACTAAAAAGCGAACGGACTTGACCACACACGATCACGCTAAAAGTCCGACGGTTCACGCGATGACGTACAGCACGTACGACGGGACTAGAAAACGAAAAATACTAGAAAAATACTTGCTACTGAGCATGTGTCCTTTTTGGTCCGCCGGACCATACTACACACGGCCGGATTGTCCGCCGGACTGCCAAGTCCAGCGGATAATTTTAAAACAAAACTTAAAACTTTAGTCCGCCGTACTTTGGCCAAAAAAAGTCCGCCGGCGCCCACACACGAGGGGATTATCCGCTCGACTTCGGTCCATCGGATAATCCCGCGGGATAGTCCCTTCGTGTGTACGCGGCCTTAGAGGGCCGCTCTAGATGCAACAATATTAAATTTAGAGGCGTACCAGAATCAATCAAACCGAACAAACTCACTCAATACCTAAAGCGACTCTTTTCAAAATTGCTCCCATGCTTAAATGCACGGGACCTCACTATTGATCAGGCTCATAGGATCGCTAAGCCCGCACACCTATCCACCGATGTACCAAGGGATGTTCTGGCATGTATACACTACTATCACATAAAATAACAAATCCTCTTTGCTGCCAAAAATACTAAACCGCTACCAATGCCCTACTTCAATATACTAATGTTTACTGATCTCTCCCCGGCAATGGAGATGCGTAGGGCCTTCGCTAAATTACTGGTCACCTACAAACAACAACTGATTCCTATCCTGAACCCTAAGGAAGGGTACAAAAAGTTAACCACCTGGGGGTTACTACCTCTCCACACCAATAACCCAGGAAATGTGGGACCCTGATAAACCCACACCTCCTACCGTCCTCCTACGCCTGACAAGGACTGAAGCTTAACGCTATTATCGCTGTGTGTTCAAGCTAAAATAGGATCCAGTGTGGGCGACGTTACTACCTTGTTCCAGGTTACAGTGTGCTAAGCACACTACTGTGTTCAAACTTGTTGATAATACTGTTCAGGAATACCTTGTATTACCTAAATAGATAGGTAACATTTGTTCTTATTCATTATATAAGTGTCAACTTGCATACTGAGCATTGTTTCATAATTTTATAGCTGATCTACTACCTTTATTGCACCTGACTGTCAATTATTTTAAGTGTACTCTCGTTCCTCTCACTCACGCCTATGGGGTAAATTCAAGCAGCATGGCCATATCACTCACAACAATCAATACTAAAGGAGTAAACTCCCCATTCAAACTAAATCTGTTATGGAAAGAAGCACTGTCCCAACATGCGGATATACTTTGTGTTCAGGAAACACATTTCTATAAAACTAAACCCCCATCCTGTTCACACAAGCAATTCCCACATTGCTTCTTCGCCAATGCACCCAAAAAAAAGGCTTTATGATCGCAATAAACTCATCTGTCTCATTTACACTTCATCATTGTGAAGTGGATGAGGAGGGTAGGTACCTGATTTTATCAGCATTGATTGAAAATCACAGTGTCACTATAGTCAATCTATATGGGCCAAATACAGGTCAAAAACACTTCTACACAAAGCTATTCACCAAAAGAGCACCACATGAACCTGCCCCTCAAATAAGCGATCTGGCGACTAAACTCCTCCCTGCTTACCAATCGCTTTTTTGAGGGGCAGGTTCAATCCGAGATTGAGAACTATTTCCATCACAACTACCAATCAATTTATGACCATTCCATGATTTGGAATGCGCATAAGGCTTTTCTACGTGGTCTGTTTATAAAAATTGTCGCTCAGACAAAAAAATCACATTCACTCACCACGGAGAGCCTACTAAAAAAATATATGCAACCTTGAACAGTCAAACAAACAATCCCAGAGCCCCACGATCTCCATAGACTTAAAAAACCTCAGACACCAACTTAGTGAACATTTACACAAGAAATTTGATTATTACATTAAACAACTTAAACTTCAGTTTTACACTTCCGCCAACAAATCAGGAGCCTTCTTAGCCAAACAATCGAAACACCAATTCTCCAAAAAGAAAATCCAATTTCTCACAAACCCCCTGGGCAAACGCCTTCAAAATCCTCTAGACATAGCAAACTAATTTAGGTAATTTTACGCTAATCTATACAACCTAAAAGACTCGGACCCTTCAACCACACCCAGAGAAAATATTAAAGCCTTCCTCACAACAATACACCTGCCAAAAATAAATCCTGACCAATTGGAATCCCTGTCTATCCCCTTCACCGTAGAAGAAATAACTAAAACCATAAAACAGCTCCCACTACATATGTAGTACATACGTACATACACTACTGGACGGATTCCCCAATGAATATTATAAGTACTTCTCTGATCTCCTCACCCCACATCTTTGCAATGCCTTTAACCACTTTGCTAACTCAGGCACTATCCCCAAAGAATCGATAAAAACCCTTGTACAGGCAGTCCCCAGGTTATAAACAAGACAGGGACTGTAGGTTTGTTCTTAAGTTGAATCTGTTTGTAAGTCGGAACAGGACCATTTTTTAAGTGTAGCTCCAGACAAAAAACATTTGTTTTGGTGTCTGTGCCCCTGTTTCACCTCACTTTCTGTCCCAATGACAATTGGATTTTGAAAATGTTGGGTTGTTGTGGAAACAAGGATTGATGATAAAGCATCAGTGGAGACATATTTTTCCCATAATAACTCCTACAGGAGTGAATTTCTCTTCCTAGGGGTAGATTTCCTCTCACTTCCTGTTGTCTCCCTCCGTTTGTAAGTAGGAGTCATTTGTAAGTCAGATGCTTGTAAGTAGGGGACCGCCTGTAGTCACTTTGCCCAAACCTGGCAAATCTCCTGACAGTCCCGCTAACTATCGAGCAATATCACTCCTAAACTCGGACACCAAGATTTACACAAAAATTTTAGCACAACGTCTATCTTCGCTAATTCCCCAAATAATCCACCAAGATCAAGTGGGCTTCGTACCAGGGTGACAAGCGTCGGACAGCACCTGATGACTCGTCGACCTTGTTCTTTCCCTGGATGCGGAGAAGGCATTCGACAGGGTCCACTGGACATACATGGAGGAGGTGCTTTGTAAATTTGGCTTTGCAGATTCAATTTTAACTGCCCTATTGGGCCTTAACTCCTCCCCTACTGCATGAGTCTGGACATCGGGAATAGTCTCCGACCCATTCATGATCACCAACGGTACCAGACAAAGGTGCCCACTCTCTCTCTTGATTTTTGCCATGATCATGGAACCGCAGGCGCAATCCATCCGCTCGGCAACATCAATAACAGGAGTCAGAATTGGAGATACAGAACATAAAATTGGACTATACGCTGATGACGTCATCATCACTTTGACCAATCCCAAATCCTCCCTCCTGGCCGTCTAAAACATACTTGACAAATTCAGTTTGATGTCCCTATATAAAATCAATCATAGAAAATCCACCATGCTGAACGTGGGCATCGATTCACAAACCAAGCAAGAAATGAAACGACCCCTTTCACATAGTCCACCAACTTCTCTCTCCCCTATCTTGGAATCCGCTTAACCTACCCAAGCCAAAACCTAACAAAAATTAATTATGATGACCTCATGGAGAAGCTTTTGTGCCTATCTAAGGACCTGAGCAGTTTCCCTGCCTCATGGGCCGGTAGAATTGCTCAGTCAAAAATGTTCCTACTCCCTCTCATACTCTATGTGTTCCGTACTATCCCCCTACCCTTTCTTACAGCTCAAATAAGAAAACTACAAGCTCTAATCGATACATTTATATGACAACACAAAAAAACAAGATTGAAAAGAGCTATTCATCTAACCCCTGTTCAACATGGGGGTATGGTAGCTCCTGATATTCAAGCATATTACAGAGCAGTACTCCTGGACCAACTGAGAGAGTGGCGACTACCTAACTCCCAAAAATCCTGGAAACAAATTGAATCTACAGCCCTCAACTCCAACACGAATAATCTACTTGCAACCATGCTACTCAACTATAAACAAAAACACCAGTTTCTAGGCTCAATAACGGCAGCAATACAAATATGGACAACCATTGCCCAGATCAGCAAAGGAATCCCTCTCTCAGTCCTGTCTAGGCTACCCTTGAAGGCTATAGAGCTTTTGTCACCAGATCTAAAACTTGAACAGTGGTTAAGCAGAGGAATCACTAATGTGGGACTATTATACTCCTCTTCGGTCCTACACCCATTCTCATACCTGCAGGATACATATGGAATCACCAAACAATCCTTTTTCCTATATCTTAGGATTCAATCAACTCTATCTAAAATACAACGGACACAGGAAGATTCTCTCCCAAATGCCTTATTGAAATTCTATGATACCTAATCCGGCATTTAAGGGTATCTCATTTGCATACAATCTGCTCACCACACCTCCGGATTAACTATCTTCCCCCTCAACCAACTATTGGTCTTCTCTCACGGACAATCCACCACCGATTAAACTGTGGCACCAAGCCATAATCCTGCCTCATTGCCTGTCCCACTGCATCTCCCATTGGGAAGCCGCACAAAAGCTATATCACAAATGGTACCACACCCCAGCCAGGCTCGCTGCCATTTACCCTACAACATCAGCGAAGTGCTGGAGAGGTTGTTATGAGACAGGAACTCTATGCCATATCTGGTGGGACTGCTCCAATATAAAAAAGTTATGGCAAGAGGTATCTACCCTCATCTCCTCCACATGCCCTGCATCTCCCCCATGACATCCTTGGATCTCCTGCTGGGATTATAGATCCCCACGTGGCATAAACAAACCAAAGTACTGGCAACTCACATTCTGATAGCTGCCTGCCTAGCACTAGCGAAAAGGTGGAAGTCAGTAAACTCACCTACAATAACGGACACTATCCCCATACTTAAAGAGCACTTCAAACTGGAGTACGCATTTGCTAAATCCGAACTGACCACCAAAGCTTTTTTCAAAAATTGGGCTTCATGGATGAGAAGTGAGCCCCTTGACTGACTTGGTTCTAACAAATTTCCCCCTCCCCCATATTCCCAGTTCTCCATACTACCAGTCAGGTCTACTTACCAAGTGCATGATCCAGTAACAGTCATTACTACCCCCAACTAAATTCCTTGAGTTCAGTCAGGCTAGTTCACAATATAAGGATACATTCTTTTCCAATTTATTCAGCTCATGGACACTCCTGTTGACACCTAATGTTATGCTAAATACCAATGTTAATTACAGTTATGTTTATATATTTTGTGTTCTTTTATTACTCTTTTTATATTCCAGCTTGGTGCCCACTTCCCACTTACAGTTAATACCCATAGGGGTGGGTGGGGGATGGACACTAAGACAATCTGACGCTACTAAGTATTGTCCTAGTTAACAATCTATTAACATGTTATGTAAATCAGACCTAAGTAATGTTTCAATTGTTTGCAGGAAAACTACTATGAACAATCAAATGTATGTCTCCCTTTAAATTCAATAAACATTAAGTTTTAAAAAAAAAAAAAAAGTGGAGCTAATTAAGACCAACTCTCTTTTGGCGTACAAAGAAAAAAAAAAGTGGAACAGACAGCTAAAGCACCGAAGACTTCCAAAATGCTCACTAACATACAGGGCATTAAAAACAATGATTGGAAATTGGAACATATTGGAAAAAATAGCCAAATAATTCCAATGTTATTATTCTTATTTATAGATCCTACTGATCGTGCCAACTATAGGCCAATTTCATTATTAAACACTGACCTAAAATTGTTGGCAAAAAATGTATAAAACCTTATTTGACTAAACATATAGATTCTAGAACAAGTTGGATTCATGCCCGGGAGGGAGGCAAGAGATAATGTAATTAAATCACTGAACCTAATCCATCATAATTCTCATGGCACTGATATGGGCCGTCTCCTGTCTACTGATGCAGTCTGGTCAGTAGCCTGGGATAATATGAAAGCCACCTTATCCCATATTGGCATACGACCAACGGCAAGAATAAAAATCAATGGCTACCTTTCTGAACCAGTAATAATATATAGCAGCACTAGACAGAAAACCCACATTTGCAGGGTGTTTGTCGGGTGTTCCCCCTGACGAACACCCTGCAAATGCACTGATCGCTGCACAGTGTATTCTGCACCCAGATTGGGCAAAGCTTTGCCTAATCTGGGCACAGTGCAAGCTAGTTGTTAAGGAGTGGGGCCGGAAAGCTGGTTGCGGCATCCTTAACAACCGATGAGTCATCAGCTGTCAATGGTAGCTGAATAATAAGTGCTGGTTAAAAAATGAAGTAAAAAAAAAACATTGTGGGGTTCCCCCAGTCCATACCAAGCCCTTCGAGACTGGTTTGGATTTGGAGGAGAACCCCATGCCAAAATAATCTGGGCATGCAGCCAGGTAGGTCAGAAAAGAGGGGGACGAGCAAGCCCACAGACCCCCCCCCATGTGAATGAGTAGCAAAGTATTGGGTAATTGGTACCTCTACTCTTTCACCAAATAAGTGTCAAAAAGTTTTTGACACATCCTTTATTAAAAAATAAAAAAATAGCGGGGCAGAGCCCCCCTGCCCCAAAGCACCCCACCCCCATGTTGAGGGCATGTGACCTTGTATGGTTCAGGAGGGGTAGCGCTGGCTCGTCCCCCTTTCCTAACCTGCCCGGATAAGAGTCTGGTATGGATTTTGGGGGTGACCCCACACTGTTTTTTTTACTTTGGTGCAGGATTCCCCTTAAAATACATACCAGTCCCAAAGGGCATGGCATAGAATGGGGGGCACCCATTTTTTTCTTTATTTTTTCAATAGCCGGGTGTCAGCAATTGTAAACATGAGTCATTTTAAATGGTATTTAAAGTGGTTGTAAACACTTACAAACCACTTGGACCTACAGGTAAGCCTAGATTAAGGCTTACCTGTAGGGCAAAGTAATATCTCCTAAACCTGCACGGTTTAGGAGATATTTGCCAAAAGACAGGCACCGCTGTCTACGGTGCATGCGCCGTAGACAGCGGCGCGCAGGCGCACTGAGTGCGCCACTTTCAGCGGCGATATGCCACGAGTGGCGGCTCCCATGCGCACGTGCGGGAGTGATGTTATCGCAGTGCCGTCGAATGACAGCGCCGGAGCCGCGAGACCCACCAAGAAGATGGAGGCTCCGTACACAAGGGGACAGTGGTGCGATGCATAGTAGTCCATTATGCTTTACCTTTGCAGGGAAACAAAGAGGAAGTAAACCCATTAGGGTTTTCTTCCTCTTTAACTTTTTTTTTTTTTATGTATTGATAAAAAACCCAGACCCCCACACACCTTTTATTGCCAATTACTTGCATATAAGCCTTCAAAATGGGCACTTTAGATTGTTCCTGTTCTGCTGCCATAGACTTCAATAGGGTTCCCCGTTTGGAAGTTCTGCTGTGAACCAAACAGGGGGGTGTTTGGCCCATGTCTAGTTACATGCATGTTGTTGTGCCTGTACAGACACAAGAGGGTGATGTGCACCCGCTGAGGTGTGCAGCATGCCCCCTTCCAGTGACTGCTGTGTTCACCAGACACAGCAGATTGCTACTCACAGTACCTCTATGCGATCACAATATCAACAAAGCTGCTTTAATGTAATTCATAACAGCTTTGTTTCCTTTACTAGTGAGCTGTGATTTGCCCACAGCTATCACATGGTACTGTCGTTGAAAAAACACTATACTCTTGCGCTATTAAGCGCCCTTTCAGCCTTTTGGTATAATGCATCTTTAAACAACCCGACATAGTCACCATCCTGATGTTCTTAGCTCCATCATTTGACCAACTGCCTCTCCTAATGGTAGCCACTTGGCTTTTATTCATGAACAACAAAAGGAAGTGTCAAACAGGTCATGGCCCCAACAGCCAATCGCTTCCTCCATGCAAAATGACATCACAGGAAGTGACTATACAGGAAATTACCACACTAAAGGGGAGAGCATCCACCATCTCGGTCAGCATGGAACTCAATACTGCTCAGAGTAACCAGTATCTAGTGAGATCCTTCTACTTGTTCTTACAGGCTTGAGAAGATCTGTGGGGACATTGCTACCACTGCTGTCAATATACGGTACGAGTATATTAACAAGGCAGATATCAATGTCCTCTTATTAAAGCAGATATGTATCCAAAAGGGATAGCATAGCCATAACAGAGATATAATATGTTTCTCTCATTATGCAGACTTTGCTTCTCTAATGTGCATAGACTTTTGAAGGCAAGAAGCCCAGCGTGTTGTGCTTGATACCCACAAACCGGCAAACGCCCACACACACAACATGTCTCCAAGCCCATGAGAAGGTTTTCATACTGACGGTTTTACCGCTGGTCCAGATTCAACCCAAGTGCGCTCTGCTAGAGCGCTCCTTGGTTAAATCAGACACAGGGAGACAGATGACAATCTATAAAACGCACATAATAAAATTTCCACAACAGCCCCTCCTCTTTGTCATATGCTCCCATGTCACCCTCGGTGAATCTTGATTCTCTTCTTAATCAGTCCTTAAGTCCATAAAAAGGAAAACACGGCTTGACTTTTAGACTCTGTTCTTCAGGAGGGATGACTTAGAGGGGGACATGAAAGCCGGTCGGTCTGGGATCCTCTGTGTCTTGTACGTGGGTTGGGCTTTAGGGCATCTCATCTCAGTGATAGACATGTGTGATTAGTTTCGTACGTGTAGTGCTGATATTTTTGCCTACTAATGTAATGTCAATGCTTTACAATGTAGGCCTATGGACAATGTTATAACTTGTCAGATTACACAGGAATCAGTGCATAAATGACAGTGGTCCCAAAATGTGTCAAAAATTTCCGATGTGTCCGCCATAATGTCGCAGTCACAATAAAAATCACTGATCGCCGCCCTTACTAGTAAAAATTTTTTTTTATAAAAATGCTATAAAACTATCCCCTATTTTGTAAACGCTATAACTTTTGCACAAACCAATCAATAATCGCTAATTGCGATTTTTTTTACCAAAAATATGTAGACGTATCGGCCTAAACTGAGGAAAAAAATGTTTTATATATTTTTTGGGGATATTTAGTAAAGCAAAAAGTTAAATATATTGCATTTTTTTCAAAATTGTTGCTATATTTTTGTTTATAGCGTAACAAATAAAAACCGCAGAGGTGATCAAATACCACCAAAAGAAAGCTCTATTTGTAGGAAAAAAAGGATGCCAATTTTGTTTGGGAGCCACGTCGCATGGCCGCGCAATTGTCAGTTAAAGCAATGCAGTGCTGAATCGCAAAAAGGGGCCTGGTCCTTTAGCTGCAAATTGGTCCAGGGCTTAAATGGTTAAATAAGTCACATAGAGCATTAAAAAAGATAAAGGATGGGGAAAATGATCATGGACAACTTCAAAACCATGAAAAGGTAACATACCAGGGCAAATTTTGAGGTTATTAACCTCTCCCCATTCTCCCTTACAGCAGTTGATATCTGTTTTTATCCCACTAGTAGATTTGACAAGTTTGAATTTGTTCAGTGGAAAATTAAAGTATAAGTTCACACTTAAAATAAATGAAAAAAAAAATGCATATGTTTTTGCAGGTAAAAAAAAAAATGGTGTTATGATGGTATGGTAAACAATATATTTCTGTCTTCCATGAAAAGCTGCACAGATATGTGAGAAATGTTTACTACAGTGAAATATCCGGTGCCAAGATCTACTTCAATGAGAGAAGAGAAATTCCAACCAATATTGCTATAGAAAGCTGGATTTTTGTTAACAGTACACGTGATTCCAAAATTGTAGCTACTATAAAAGGATCAGACTTTGTGCCTGAAATGTTTACCAATCTGAGTAATCCCATCTTCTGGAAAAGAGGCAAAGTAAGATATTACTTGATTGTTTTCTGTTTGTATTGTTTGCTAAGGAGATTTACAATTATAATGTATAGGGATTGTTTAGTTTGATATTATGATATACTTGCAAATATACCTGTAAGTGAAAGGGGTAATTCATGGAGTAATTTTCTATTCATGGAGTCATTTTCTATAATGTTGCAGTTTGTACTGTATATATAGTATAGGAGATCCACCCGAGAAAGCCTTATCTATGTTGTCATTCAACATCCCCATAGATCATAGATAAATGGAAAGAGGTTAGTATCCCCCAAGTACTTAATGGGACTTTAAGGGAAATTCACAAAAAAACAGCTTCTGAATTTATATAAAACATATAATTGTATTACATCCATGTAAAAATTTATAAAAACATTGCTATAGGTGACAAAAACAAAATCATGGGGGCGTGGTCTGGTGCCATTCCAAGATGGACGTGTAAGTCTGGAGCTCCCATCCACGAGGTCCAGCTACTTCAGCTATTCTGCCTAACTGAACTCACAACTATGGTGAGAACATCCCGCAGTGCCTCGGCAACCTGGTCCCCGATCTCCACTGGGTCAGGATTAGGGATGGGCTGAACACCCCCCGAATCGGTTTGCATCCAGAACATGCGAACGTAGCGAAAGTTTGCACGAACATTCGAACACCGTTAAAGTCTATGGGACTCAAACGTGAGAAATCAAAAGTGAAAATTTTAAAGGCTAATATGCAAGTTATAGTCCTAAAAATGGTTTGGGGACCCGGGTGCTGTCCCAGGGGACATGTATCAATTTTTAAAAAAAAAAAAGTTTTAAAAACAGAAGTTTTTTCGGGAGCAGTGATTTTTAATGATGCTTAAAGTGAAAAAATAAAAGTGAAATATTCCTTTAAATATCATACCTAGGGGGTGTCAATAGTATGCCTGTAAAGTGGCGCGTGTTTCCCGTGCTTAGAACAGTCCCTGCACAAAATGACATTTCTAAAGGAATAAAAGTCATTCAAAACTGCTTGAGGCTTAATGTAATGTCGGGTCCCAGCAATATGGATGAAAATCAGTAAGACAAATGGCATGGGTAACCCCCAGCCCATTACCAGGCCCTTTGGGTCTTGTATGGATATTAAGGGGAACCCCGCACCCAAATTAAAAAAAGAAAAGGCGTTGGGCCCCAGGCCCTATATACTCTGAACAGCAGGTTGTTCTTATGTAGAATTTGTTTGTAATTTGGAACAGGTACATTTTGTAAGTGTAGCTCCAGCCAAAAAAATCTATTTTAAAGCTTTTTGGAAAACATAGGGAAGGGTTATCACCCCTGTAACATTTGTTTTGCTGTCTGTGTCCCGGTTCAGAAGATTTCACCTCACTTTCTGTCCCAATGAAATTTGGATTTGGAAAATGTGGGATTTTTAACTACTTCCCACCTGGCCACTGCATTTGTACAGCCGGGTGGGCGCTCTCTTCTTCTGAGTGGACGTTTAGGCAAGTCCTTCTGAAGGAGCGGGAATGCGTGCGTTCCCGCGCAGCTGCGCAATCCCGATGCGCTTGTTTTACCCAGACACAGAGCATCTTAGATCGGCAGGAGGGCTCTGTGATTGGCCCTCCTGATCACATGACGGCCCTGTCCAATCATGGCCGTCATGTGATGTAAACAAACAACAGGTTGCTAGGCGATCGGCTATCCTCTCCTCACACGGAAGTTGTCGCTGAGGAGAGGAGAGCGGATCTCTGCAGCCGGCTGTTGATCAGTGAGTATGAGCTGTTTTTTACAGCTTTTTACTCACTGATCACCAGTCTAGTGTCACCACAGTAAAACACACAAAGTAAACACACAAAGTAAACACACATGTCCCCAAAACACATGTCCCCACATAGTAATGATCCCCAAAACACATGTCCCCAACATATATAACAGTAAAATCACATGTCCCAATGATCATTTGCACACATATGTCCGTGATCACCTGCGCACATCTGTGCATGATCATTTGCGTACATATGTCCGTGATCACGCAAACAAATTATTATACACTTAACAGGATTTTTTTTACCAAAAACATGTAGCAGAATACATTTGGCTTACATTTATGACAAAATTAGATTTTATTGGATTTCTTTTAAAATAGAATAAAGAAAATATAGTTTTTTTCCAAATTTACGCTCTTTTTTCGATTATATTGCAAAAAATAAAAAACGGAGTCCTGAATAAATACCACCAAAAGAAAGCTCTATTTGTGCGAACAAAATGATAAAAAATTAATTTGGGTACAGCATTGCGTGACCGCGCAATTCTTATTGAAAGTGCGAGAGCGCTGAAAGCTGAAAATTGGTCTAGGAAGGAAGGGGGTGAAAGTGCCCAGTATTGATGTGGTTAAGGGAAACAAGGATTGGTGATAAATCAGTGGAGGAGACACCTTTTTCCCATATTAACTCTTACAGGAGAGAATTCCGCTTCCTAGGGGTAGATTTCCTCTCACTTCCTGTTGTCTCCCTCCAATGTTACGAATGAGTCGTTTGTAAGTCGGATTTTTGAAAATAGGGGACCGCCTGTATATACTATATAGGGGACCGCCAGCCCTACACACTCTGCAGAAAATTGGGCCTTAGGTATTGGTGGTACCAGAACACTGTAAGTCCTCACAGTTACTCTTTGTGGGTGCTGGAACGGGCCCTGCTGTGGTTTTCGGGAGCAGTGATTTTAATAATGCTTAAATAATAAGCATTGATACATGTCCCCAAACACTTTTTATGACAATAACTTGCATATAAGCCTTTAAAATTAGCACTTTAGATTTCTCCCATAGACTTTTACAGGGTGTTCTGCGGCTTTTCGAATTTGCCGCAAACACCTCAAATTGTTTGCTGTTTGGTGAAGGGGCGAACAGGCAATGTTCGAGTCGAACATAAGTTTGACTTGAACTCGAAGCTCATCCCTACTCCTCAGCACTCCTTCTTCCACATGATTCCTCTGCTGGCCCACCTCTCCCAAATTTATGAGTTAGCCTTACCACACTACTAGGCCTCCAAGCCTGGGATTGGTCAGACTCCCATAAGCATGCAGATTTAAGTCTCCACCCCTCCTGTCCACTGGCTTCTGGAAGCTTCTATGGTGCTCCAGAACCAGGTGGAGGCTATAGAATCCCAACATGCTGAATCACCCAGCCTGACCGGCAGTAACACGCTTCATGGCACTGTTTTAGTGAGGCCTAGGCCTATTGTTGTTGCATTAAGGGAGTGGGCAGTCAGAAGGTGGTTTTGTCTTCTCTTTCTGCATTGATGGAGGAGCAGGAGGCTCCGATAGGATACCCCATGCATGCAGCTAATGTAGGCCCTCCTGTAGGGAGGATACCATGTGCTTGGATCCTTGGTATGTAATTATCAGCTTTGAAGGGTTGACCAATTTATATGGGACTTTGTGCTTTTGCAGGGCTTGCATTAATGTATTAAGTTTCCTGCAACGTTGTAAGTAAATTTGGGCCAAACACAACCCAGTTTGGTTTGCACCAGAACTCTCGAACATCACTAAAATTCAGCCCTGAACCTTGGACCCTATTAAAGTCTATGGGACCCAAACTTGAAAAATCAAAAGTGCCCATTTTGAAGGAATATATGCAAGTTATTGGCCTCTAAAAGAGTTGGGCTTTGGGAGTCATGGTGGCCTCATATTGTAAACCTATAGAGGTACTCGTGAAAAAAAATCTGTTTATTTTTCTTAACAAAACATACACAAATAATGTCCAACAATAACCTCAAAAGGGAAGATTTAAAATAAATTTACAAAACAAATTGGGAAATTGCTTTATTCTCTCATCTCGTATATACAATACATTACTACACCTTTTTAGAACTTCTCCAAGATGTCCAGACAATGCCCCATCAATATACTCTTCTGTATTGGTGAACTGCATGTTCATGTAGCCATCCGCAGATACCAGGTATCCCTTGTATACCGTAAGGTCATTAAGGAATGGTTTTGGGTTTAGTGGCAAACTCATTCAGCCGCTGAAGCTACCGCTGATCTATAGACCAGTGAAAGGAAGAAGAAATGCTCAGAGAACACACCGCAGGAGAAAGCAGGAAATGGCTGGAGGTGCTCTTGATGAAAGCAAGAATTAGCATTTCTGTAAAAAAAATAAAAAATAAAAAAATTAGGCTTTTGGTGTTGGTGGTGCTTTTACACCATAACGCTATAGAGGTACGTTTGATGAAATGAAACTTAAAATGATGTGAACCTGTCAAACAGGTACGGAAAAATTGTTCCTTGGGTGCTATTGAGCCCATGAAACCTATACTAGAAAATGACTTCAAGATAAAATCAACACCCAAAAAGCTAGGCAGCCTAGACAGTCTTGCAGAGATTCCAGATCCTAAAAACATTTAATCAGTGACATTGGCATCAGGGGCTTGATTGCTGCTGCTAATCCAGGACTGATTCATTTTGACAAATGTCAGGTGGTCAACGGAGTCTGTGGACAGACACGCTCTTTTATCAATCTTTATACTCACTCTATACTCACAGTACACTAGCACTGCACTGACACGCTACATTGACACTACACAATACTTAAACTATACTCAGACTACACCAACACTACACTGACACTCTACACTCAGGGTCACAAGAACACACTAGCTCACTATTAGCAAACAGAACCCTGCTCTAACTACCTCTACTTCAACAACACACTGAAAAAGGTTCCTGTGGGAAAGAACCTTTTATAGTGTGGGGTGGGACTATGAGCACTGAGCCATGATTTGACAAACTCATCATGACTTTGCCCAATCATGGCTTTGACTATGTTCTGTGCCTTGATTGGGCAAAGCCTTGCACCTGATCTGTGAGGTGCATTCCTGCATCCTAGAATGCACTGTGCAGTGTGCATTGCATTGTGGGGCGCTGGGCGGGTGAACATCCGGCTGAGCACCCAGCAAATTCGGGTGTTCACCATACAGGGGGAAAAGGCGTTTGGGCCAAAATTTTACTCTGCCCGAACTGCTTTTTTTACTCTAGTTCTAATGTATGTTGTCAGCAAACAGTTGTAGGTGAGCATAGGGTTCAGGTAGAATCCCTGCAGTTCTAGATTTCTGCTTAAGTTTTTTTTTTTTTTTTAATGACAGAAAGGGATGCACAGGATAGCATCCCGGGTATGGAGTCAGGCAGGTGTTGAGGTTTGGAGAGCCTGTGAATGCAGTCAATCACCAGCTCAATATTTTTTATCTCTGTCAGAACTTCAGATATCCCCGGATTTTGATGTTATTCCAGCAGGACCTATCTAATAGATCTGCCAACTTGTCTTTGATCCAGTTATTTTGTCTCGATGTGTGCATCATGAGTATCAATAAGGTCACTTATAGTGGATTTATAGTCCCCCATTTTTGTTTCCATATGTGTCACTCCATCCCCTAGGGAGGTAATATCATGATTAAATTACTGCATGAGAGAAAGCATAGCTGACTGTGTCTAAGGGACAGTAACATATCCTTGAGGGTAGTGTCCAACACTGGTTGATTGTTAGTAGGAAAAAGGCTATGGCATCAGGTTGTGCCCCTTGGAACCCATGAGAGATATAAGCTTGACTTGCCCGAATGGATGTCAGTCACAGGAAAATCTACCCCCATCCTTGCTTTATCTGGGCTGCTGGTGACAGGAGTGCCTGGAGGAGATGCAGAAGGGCTGTCAGGGGTAATCTGAACTTCCATTGAGTTATCTTGCGGATTCATGGATACAAAAGGCTGTGATGTTTGGAGAGTAGCAGAGATGGCTGCTGAGCCCACGGGTTAGGTGCCATCTTGCCTGCGTAGGTCTACCAGTTAGAACATGATTGCTGCAAGTTTTTGCGAGCGCCTCTCTTCTTTAATCTAAGTAGCCAAGCTGTCACTATGCTGGGGAGGATACTTCCATTGTCATAGCAAATTTAAGAGAAGGTAGAGGAAAAACTAGTGTCTCATAAGCTGGACTAAATTAAATAGCAAACCTAGGCCAAAAATTGCCAAAAAGAGCACAGGCTGGGGTTTTACTAAAATAATTAAAGTGACATTAAAGCTTCTTTTTTAATAAAAAAAAAACAAACATGTCATACTTACATGCCCTGTGCAATTGTTTTGTACAGAGCAGCCCTAATCTACTTATGGGGTACTCCACTGGTGCTCCTGGCCCCTCCTCTTTGGTGGATGCCCCATGGAAAGCCACCTGCACAGGCATGCTCCCGAGCCACCATGGGAGCTAATGGCTCCTGCTGCTATCAATCTTCCCAGGGAAAAGGGAGACAGCAACAAGAGACAATGCTCTCATGCACATCGCTGGATCGAATCAGGCTCAAGTAAGAAAAAGGGGGGCTGGGGGAGGATTGTGCAACACAGAAGGTTTTTCACCTTAATGCATAGAATGACTAGGCCATTTTTTGCGATACTGCACTGCGTTGCTTTAACTGACAATTGCGCGGTCGTGTGATGCTGTGCCCAAATAAAATATATGTACTTTTTCCCCAAAAACTGAGCTTTCTTTTGGTGGTATTTGATCACCTCTGCATTTATTATTTTTTGCGCTATAAACAATAAAAGGAAGACAATTTTGAAAAAAGAATTATCATTTTTTTTTACTTTTTTCTATAATAAATAACCAAAAAAAATGTAAAAAAAAAAAAATGTCTTCATCAGTTTAGGCCAATATTTATTCTTCTACATATTTTTGGTAAAAAAATCACAATAAGAGCATATTGATTGGTTTGTGCAAAAGTTATTGCATTTCCAAAATTGGGAATACATTTATGGAATTTTTTATTATTATATATTTTTTTTACTAGTAATGGCGGTGATCATCGATTTTTAGCGGGACTGCGACATTGCGGCGAGCAGACACTTTTGACACTCTTTTGGGACCATTGACATTTATACAGTGATCAGAGTTAAAAATAGCCACGGATTACTGTATAAATGTCACTGGCAGGGAAGGGGTTAACACTAGGGGGTGATAAAGGGGTTCAATTTGTTTCCTGGGAGGTGTTTCTAAATATGGGGGGGAGGGGACTGACAGGTAGTACAGAGAGATCGCTGTTCCTAATCACTCCCCTGAGAGAATGGGGATCTGTTTGTTTACATTGACAGATCCCCATTCTGGCTCTCTTTGGATCGGTTGCAGGTGGCCGGCGGACATTGCGGCCACTGGCCACGCGCACCGCCTCCCCTGCCGCGCCGCAGGTGCGCGCTCCCATTGTAGCTGTTAAAGGGACCGCTGTACAGCTACGGCGATTCGTGGGAACGAGCCGGCCTGCCGCCGTATAATGACACCAGCTGGTCGGCAAATGGTTAAGATGCTACAGGGGATACAACAGGATAGTTTTATTAGGAATAGTAGGCCTAATCTGTGTATTCCTCACTTTTATTTTAACTAGGGGGATGGGGCTGATGTAAATGTGAGGCATATACTGTGAGGTGGTTTAGGTGCCTGCTATTCTTATATTTAGTTAGCCCAATCAACATAATCTAAAAATACCAAAAATAGCAAAAGAAATTCTAAAAACCCCAAAACACCAACCCTGAAACCAAAACCCTCCATTTTTAAAGGATAGCCTTAATAATAATAATAATATGATCTGATTTTAGATTCCGGTATCTCGATGCTCAGATCCCTGTTTACCTGGAAGCAGAAAAAAGTTTGGATCATCAATTCATAAATGTTGCTATGAGTGTGTCCCATGTCCAGAAGGAGAGATCTCCAACATTTACGGTATGTTAACCATTATAGTTTTTTTTTAATTATTATTATTTATTAATTAATTAGAATAATACTAAAAACTATAATTTCCTATAATTTTTCAAATTTGGCTGTTATATAAAATTTGTCTTAGTGACGAAACGCATAGGGGAGGCAGCAGTTCTTCTTGTCCATTCCTCCATAAACGCAGGACCATTAACACTTTTTGCAAATGTTATGTCTGTTGTATCTATAAACTATGGGATAGAGTTAGGGACTTTTTTTTTTTTTTTTTATCAACATTTTTATTGATTTTCACAATGTATAGTACAAGGTAGGTTACAGTCAATGTAACAAGGTAGATATACAAAGTAATAACAAAAAGAGAGGAGCTCAAGGTTCAAACTATGTCATAAGCTTGCAGGCTTCTCATGGTATAGGAGAGCATGGCCTAAATAAGAGGTAGAACCTGTCACCCCATCTGGGTACACGCTGTGAGCAGGTTCTTGGTGGAACTCTAGTGAGCGGCCTGCCTTCGACCCTAGTAAGGGTCTGAGGAGCACTATATCAAAAGTATAGGTGTATAACAGTGTGAACTAACAAACAAAAGAAAGAAAATAATAAAACTTTTGCCATGGGTGTATCGCAATACACATAGTATAGCTATGGGTTATAATAGGTAACAGTAATCATAACCAGCGTAGTAACTAAAAGGAACAACTGAGGTAAACAGGGTGAGAAGATTCAAACGTTGATGGGAGAGGGGCATCAGTTATGTGGGGGTTCATTCATAGGGGGTTTGCATTTAGGATTATTAAGCCAGAGGTCCCAGTTTGTTTGGAAGGTAGGAATTCGGAGGTGGGCCTTGGCGTGCATAAATTCCATTAGGCGTTGGATATTTAGGAGTGTGATTATTTCAACGGTGGAGGGGGGTGCAGGGGATTTCCAGTTTTTGTCGATGGCTAGGCGTGCAGCAATGAGAACATGAGAGATAATATTTTGTGAGGGTCGGGGCCAGGATTCTAGGTCAAGGCCTAATAGTGCCATTTGTGGAGTCAGGGATACAGGAACTGATAAGATGGAGAGGAGGAGTGTGGATAGCGTAGACCATAGTGTGGCCAGGTTCGGGCATTCCCACCATATGTGAAGTGGGGTACCCGGGGATCCACAGTTTCTCCAGCACAGATTGCTTGCAGTTGGGTAAATGTGGGCAAGTTTGGTTGGCGTGAGGTACCAATTATGGTATATTTTTTGGGCTGTTTCCCAATGAAGTAGGCATTTGGACAATTTCAGGGGTAGTTGGAGTGAGCGTTACCATTGTTGGGGAGTATATGTGCAATGTAGTAAGGAGCTTTGAACTTTGGGTGGGTTTCATTTAGGAGTTTGTAGCAGATTGAAATGCCACGTCTGTGGGGCGAGGTGAGATTGAAAAATGTCAGTATGTGCCATGTAAGTAAGTCTTTCGACCAATGTACTTTAGATAGAATTGATCGCGCCCTCAGGTATTTAAAGAAATCTTTACGGTCTAGGTGAAAGGTGGATTGGAGAGTGAGGAATGATTTGAGATTGGGACCTTGATAGAGGGTGTCGATAGTGGGAATGCCTCTGGCTGTCCAGTCAGAGACGTTGATGTCAGGAGTGAGAATGTGGAGGGCTGTCAGTGGTATATGCTGGAGCAGGTTTAACGGAATACCTTTAGATGTTTGTATGATGGTTTTCCATACCCGTACGGTGGCATTGATTGTGTCTAGGAACGAGTATGTCGCGTGATGTTGCAGTAAGAGGGCGCATAGGATCAGTTTGGGTTGGAAGGTGAGGGCCGCTTGCTCTATTTGTAACCATGTGGTACGCTGAGTATTGGTCCACCAGGTTTTGGTTTGGTCAAGGATAATCGCTTTATAGTAGGCCGCTAAGTTTGGCGCAAAGCGAGAGAGAGCAGCGCCGCTCTGAGAGTAGTGGGTCTGATTACAGTGGGAACTGTATGTAAAGTTTAAAAGAAAGTATTGTACTCACACTTTGTTTAAAAATATCAGGCACGTAGCGGTATCTTTATTTTGTCTGAAGTCCTCGGCCGTCATCCGGTATCTTGGCTATGGTGGGGAAACGCACCCGGTCCCTTGCGTCTCGTGGTTCCGAGGTGAGTGCGTCCCAGGATAGGCACGTCAGCAGGATTGATGACGTCGGTGGGCGTGGTTGAAAGCGCTCGCGTTCGAAGCATGCATGCTCCTATATCAGGCAATGTAAACAGCCGCAGCTTGTGGATACATTTTTATTGTGGGCAAAGGGGGAGTGTGGGAGGAAAAAAAAATGGGGGCGGTATCTATGTTTATGCTTTGAAAACTTTTGAAAAAAGGCCAGCGCTGATCATGTATTAGAAGTTTTATAAAAAGTTTAAAAGGATCATTCATGTTTATTAACGTGGTTTGTGCTGAGATGTTGTGACTGTATAAAACGTGTGTATTACGAGGGGGGGGGGGGGGGGGTGGGACAGGAGATGTTTTTGAATAATAAGGAAAAATTCCCTGAAAGTGTACATTTATATAAACATACAAAAAAACGTGTGTATATATACATATATATATATACACACGTGCAATGACGCTCATGTTCAGAAAACATCTTAACACCAAAAAGCTCACCATGCCTCTTACTAAATACCTTGGAATGTCTACTTTCCAAAAAGGGGTCATTTGGGGGGTATTTGTACTTTCCTGGCTTGTTCGGGTCGCAAGAAATGAGATAGGCCACCAGTACATCAGGTGAGATTAATTTTTTATGATTTGCACCACAGCTTTTAGACCAAATAATATTCACTAATTTGGGTTATTTGTACCAAAGATATGTAGCAGTATAAATTGTGGCCAAAATATCACAGAAACAAAGAAAACATATTTTTTTCGAAATTTTCGGTCTTTTTTCATTCATAGCGCAAAAAAATAAAAACCCAGAGGTGATCAAATACCACCAAATGAAAGCTACATTTGTATGAAAAAAAGGACAAAAAATGTATTTGGGTACAGTGTTACATGACTGAGTAATTGTCATTCAAAGTGTGAGAGCACCGAAAGCTGAAAATTGGTCTGGGCAGGAGTGCCCAATAGACAAGTGGTTAAAATGATTTCTCCTTTAAAAACAATTTTTTTTGTTTATTTTTGCATCAATACATGTCCCCCACAGTACCTGGGCCCCTCTACCCTTTTTAATTGCCAATAACTTGCATATAAGCCTTCCAAATTAGGACTATTTGTTGTTCCTGTTCAGGCCCAATAGACTTCAATGGGGTTTGTCGCTCGGGTCCAAACTTTTGCAATGTTCAAGAGTTCAGGCGCGAACCGAACCAGGGGGTGTTCGGCCCATCTATATATACAAATATCTAAATGGTGATTCTAGCATTGGGAGGAAATTATTTAGTCCCAGGTCACTTAGAAAGAAACACGGCCACTCAATGAGGTTGGGGGGGGGGGGGGCAGTGCTAAGGGTGTGTGAGTGTTATTTTCAAAAAAAACTTTCAAATGGGTATCCTAGCAATCACAATATATAGGAATTTGGGAATATGGGAAATGGTAGTGACTTAAAGTGATATTGAAGCCAGATTGTTATTTTTTTATAACAAACATGTTATACTTACCTGCTCTGTCCAGTGGTTTTGCACAAAGAAGCCCTGATCCTCCTCTTATTGGATCCCTTGTTGGCGCTTCTTTCCCCTTCCTTCTGCCAAGTTCCCCCAAAGCAAGCAGCGTGCTATGGGGGAACCCAAACAGACTCACTCCCAAGATGCTGCTCTGTGTTTACATTTACACACAGATGCGGATTGACCCCGCCTCATTCTCTACTCATTGGCCCACTGGCTATGATTGACAGTAATCATAGAATGCATAATGGTAAACGACCTTGCACCTTTACAACCAGTTTAATCACATACACACTAACACAGGTTGAACTGGATGGACTGGTGTCAGAAATCAACCTTACACACTATGTAACTCTATCAAACAGACCAAAAGGTAACAATTAAGAGATGTTCATTTTCAAGGTTTTCATACAATTTAAATTGAAACTCACTATTATAATTTTTCTGCCTATAGCTAATTTCTTGTGCATTCCTTTTTTTTCCTTTCAATTTATCATGTCTTATGACACCAACAACTTTTTGTTTTAGTTTCAACACCTACCAATAGGCAATCAATATGTAGTAGTTCAACTGTTTGATATCTATCTATCTATCTATCTATCTATCTATCTATCTATCTATCTATCTATCTATCTATCTATCTATCTATCTATCTATCTATCTATCTATCTATCTATCTATCTATCTATCTATCTATCTATCTATCTATCTATCTATCTATCTATCTATCTATCTCTCTATCTATCCATCCATCCATCCATCCATCTATCTATATAAATTCATAATAATAACTACTTACAAAGCCATCCACAACTCTACCCCCAACTACATCACTGACCTAGTCTCAAAATACCAACCTAATCGTTCTCTTCGTTCCTCTCAAGACCCCCCGCTCTCTAGCTCCCTCATCACCTCCTCCCATTCTCGCCTCTAGGACTTTTCCAGAGCCTTTCCAATCCTATGGAACTCCTTACCCAATCTGTCCAATTATCTCTATTAGCTTTTAGTCGATCCCTGAAAACCCTCCTCTTCAGAGAAGCCTATCCTAACCACACCTAACAACTGTATTTTCATTTTCTCCATCTGATCACCCCCCACAGCTATTACATTTTGTTCCACTTGATGCTCCCTTCTATATTGTAAGCTATAACAAGCAGGGCCCTCTGATCCCTCCTGTATTGAAATGTATTGTAACTGTACTGTCTGCCCCCATGTTGTAAAGCGCTGCATAAACTGTTGGCGCTATATAAATCCTGTTTAACCACTTGCCTACCAGGTACGAACACCCCCTTCCAGACCAAGCCATTTTTCAGCTTTCAGCGCTGTCGCATTTTGAATGACAATTGCGCGGTCATGCAACGCTGTACCCAAATACAATTTTTATCATTTTTTCCCCACAAATAGAGCTTTATTTTGGTGGTATTTGATCACCTCTGTGGTTTTTATTTCTTGCGCTATAAACAAATTAAGAGGGACAAGTTTGAAAAAACATATATATTTTTTACTTTTTATTATAATAAATATCCAATTTTTTTTTTTTAAACAAATTTTTTCCTCAGTTTAGGCCGATACGTATTCTTCTACATATTTTTGGTAAAAAAAATCGCAATAAGCGTCTATTGATTGGTTTGCGCAAAAGTTATAGCGTCTACAAAATAGGGGAAAGATTTATAGCATTTTTATTATTATTTTTTTTTTACTAGTAATGGCGGCGATTTGCGATTTTTATCGTGACTGCGACATTGCAGCGGACATATAGGACACTTTTGACACATTTTTGGGACCATTCACATTTATACAGCGATCCGTGCTATAAAAATGCATTGATTACTGTATAAATGTGACTGGCAGGGAAGGGGTTAACACTAGGGGGCGCTGCAGAGGTGTAAAATGTACCCTATGGGAGTGATTCTAACTGTGGGGGGAGGGGACTGACTGGGGGAGGGGACCGATCGGTGTCCCTATGTACAAGGGACACACCATCGGTCTCCTCTCCTCTGACAGGACGTGGATCGGTGTGTTTACACACACCGATCCAAGTCCTGCTCGATTACCGGGCAATCGCGGGTGCCTGGCGGTCATCGCGACCGACGGGCACGCGCATCTGCTTCCCAGCTACGCGGCGGGCGCGCGCCCTAGTGGCCAAAAAGCAAGCGCCGTCATATGACGGCGGCCCGCCACAAGAGCTGCACCGTCCCGCCGTCATTTGACGGTGGGCAGTCAGCAAGAAGTTAATAATAATAATTGTTATTCATTTCTATCTATCTATCTATCTATCTATCTATCTATCTATCTATCTATCTATCTATCTATCTATCTCGATAGCTTAACCACCTCAATACTGGACACTTACAACATCTTGCCAGCCCAATTTTCAACTTTTAGCGCTGTAACATTTTGCCACAAAAAACAAAAATTTTGAAAGAGAAACCCACGTATTTCTTTGTTTCTATTATAACATTTTGCAAATAAGTATTTTTTCTTCATACATTTTGACCAACATTAATACAGCTAACTTTCTTTGGTAAAATGTGTATTATGTGTTCTGTGGGAAAGTAATAGAGTATACAAGCTATGGTACTTATCACAGAAAATTGATGAAACCTGATGTACTGACTGCCTATCTTATTTCTTGAGGCCCTAACATACCAGGATATTACAAATACTCCCCCAAATGACCCTTTTTTTTGGAAAGAAGAAAGTCCAAAGTTTTTTTAGTAAGAGGCATGATGCGTTTTTTCAAGCTATACTTTTTTCCACAATTCTTTGGAAAGTTTATATTTTATTGTTTTTTAAATGTCAGATTAACAAGATATTTCTCACACACTGCAAAGGGCATGCTTGCAATTAATTACACCTCAAAACACATTCTGGTACTCCTTCTGAGTATGGCAATACAGCATGTGTGAGACTTTTTCACAGCCTGGCCACACAGAGAGACCCAACATCCAAGTACCTTCAGGCATTTTAGGGGCATAAATTACATTATTACATAATTTCCTGACTTACCTATGACATATCTGGAGGCCTTAGAGCACATTGGAATTACCCTTAAAAATTACCCCATTTTGAAAGTCAAACATCCCAATGTATATTCTATGAGGCATAATGAGCCTTTTGAACGTGTCATTTTTTGCCAAAAGTTTTTTGAAAATGTGGAAAGAAAATAAAACATCATGGATATGGACTAAGAATTACACCCTGAAATACATTCTTCTACATCTACTTCTCTTGAGTATGACAATACCACATGTGTGAGACTTTTTAACAGCCTGGCCACATAGAGAGGCCCAACATCTAAGGAGCAACTTCAGGCATTCTAGGGGCATGTGAACACTGACTGTATCTAATACAATCCACCCATGCCAATAAATACATTTTAATTTAAATAAATAAAGGTGCAGCTGCTTTTTCAAACCAAAAGGTGTAAAGCTAGTGTTAAATGAATACACTTAAGTGAGCTCCTTGTGAACAAACAGTGCTTACTAAGTGTAATCCAAACAAATGTTAGAGATATATATATATTCTATACAATAAAGTGACAAGTGCAAATGATTAAATCCTGTGCATTTCATGTGTTATAAAAAACAGTTTAGGCAAATGCAGACACTGTCCACAATCAGGGGATATAATTCAGTAGGAAAAAAGTTCTTCCAGGTATATGAGTTGCCCCAAACCATATAGCCCCCGTCAGCTGGTATCAGCATAGACCACAATAAAAGACCCACGGGATAGAGGTAAAATTCCTACACACTGGATGATGTTGAGCTTAACAGTCTCCGTGACCAGGAAAGGGGAGAAAAAACAGCCGACCCATCCTCGCGTTCTCTACGCGCGATCACGACCAGTTCCGGTGGTAAAAACCCCCTTAAAATGTGAACAGGAAAAAATGAGGGCCAAAGATCCTGACTACCAATCAAATTTTTGAAGACCCTGGAGCACCAGGACAATGGAAACACCCACAAAATTACCCTATTTAAAAAAACAAATACCCCAATGTATATTCTATGAGCATAATGAGCCTTTTAAATATGTTTTTTTTCCCAAGTTTATGAAAAATGTGGAAAGAAAATGAAAACGTATTTTTTTTACACAAAGTTGTCCATCTAGAAAGTTATTTCTAACAAACAGCATGGAGAATAAGAATTACTACCAAAAATATTCTACTTCTCCTGAGTATAGCAATATAGCAATACCAAATGTGTGAGACTTTTTCACAGCCTGGCCACATAGAGAGGAGGGTTGGCACCTCATCCCTAACACATATGAATTACACAGGTTCTGAGGCCAATTTACGCAGATAAGGCACCAAGTGAGTTTAATTACCACCTTAATCAGCCACAGAACCTGTGGAATTCATATGTGTTCAAGTTTAAAGGGATGAGATGGCAACCCTAATAGGGAGGCCAACATTTAAGGAGCACCTATAGGTGTTTTAGGGGCATAAATTACAAATCTAATTTCCTGATTACCTATCACATTTTTTGAGACCATGGAGCACCAGGACAATGCAAACACCCACAAAATAACCACATTTTGGAAATGAAACACCCACCTGTGGTTTTATTAGTGTGTTTTTTGGCAGAGAATGAGTGGGACTGGTGTCTTGTAGGAACATGGTCTATAAACAGGCCAAAGTCAGTACAGGCAGCAGGCTGACATGCAGGAAGCAGGCAGGAAAATGGTCCATAAACAAGCCAGGGTTATTGCAGGCAGCAGGCTGACATCCAGGCAGCAGACAGTAACATGATCCATAAACAGGCCAGGGTTAGTACAGGTAGCAGGCAGGGACATGGTCAACACAGCAAAGAATTGGTCCAGGTAGCAGGCAGGAACATGATCCATAAACAAGCCAGGGTCAGTATACGAATCAGGCAGAGGTGTGGTCAGTTTTGGTGGCAGGCAGAGGTATGGTTAATTAACAGGCCAATCAGAAGGACCAATCATAGAGCCCATCTGCGGATCAGTGATGCACTGTGTCCAAGGGACACAGGCATCATGGGAGTGTGCCAATACGCCAATAAATTATATATTTAGGTCATATATTAGATTATAATTTATATTTTTATTATATTTATATTTGTATTATATTTACAGTGTATTATATTTATTATATTCTCTTTTCCTTCCCCACAATGCACTGATAGAAATCCCATTGCTAGCTGTGAGACAACACAAGACAATTCATTTTCTCAGAAGGTCTGACCCCGATTTTCATTGTGTTTGTATTGTTCTTCCTGCAGACAGTGAAAACTGCATGAAATGTCCTGATGAAGAATGGCCAAATGAGAAGAAGGATCGTTGTGTTCCAAAATTGATAGAATTTCTCTCCTACACTGATGATACCATTGTTGTAGTATTTTTAGCTGTCTCCATCCCCTGTTGTCTTCTTTCTGGTTTCATATTGGGGATATTTATACATTACCGGGACACCCCTATAGTTAAAGCTAATAACCGGAACCTAAGCTATCTTCTCCTGGTCTCCATCATGCTGAGCTTTCTCTGTGTCTTCTTGTTCCTTGGTCATCCAGTAGATGTGACCTGCATGCTGCGTGTAACCTCTTTTGGTGTCATCTTCTCAGTTGCTGTTTCTACTCTACTTGCCAAAAGTATCATGGTGTGTATTGCTTTTAAAGCCACCAAACCTGGAAGTCCCTGGAGGAAATGGATGGGAGCCAAACTGCCTAATTCTATCATTTGTGTCTTCTCGCTGGTTCAAGTCATAATCTGTGTCACTTGGTTGTCTATTTCTGCCCCCTTCCAGGATCGGGACACTCACTCTTATCAGGGGAAGATCATCATTCAGTGTAATGAGGGTTCAGTTATCGGCTTCTACTCTGTCCTGGGATATATGGGCCTTCTAGCAGCTGTGAGTTTCATTATAGCCTTTTTAGCCAGGACATTACCGGACAGTTTTAATGAGGCCAAGTACATCACCTTCAGCATGCTGGTATTCTGCAGTGTCTGGATTGCCATGATCCCGGCCTATCTGAGCACCAGAGGGAAATACATGGTGGCTGTGGAGGTTTTTGCTATAATGGCCTCAAGTTCTGGACTTCTTGGCAGTATATTTTTCCCAAAATGTTATATAATTCTGTTAAGACCTGATCTGAATACAAAAACAGTTATCCGATAACATGTATGGAGCTACACTGAGTTACCAGTAGTTATAGCATTATCTCTATCATTGGTCATTTTAATATTTTCCTACTGTATTGTGAATGAACACTGTTAAATATAAACATTTAATACTTACCTCTCCAATGGATGGTAAATCAAATTTTAGCTCTGCACACAGCTGGTATCGCACACTTTGGGTTTGTTGGAAACCTTGTCTCATGCTGGGAGTAGTGGTTCCTCCCACCAGCCGTTACTTCTAGACATGTGCACTGACAAATAAATTGGTTTGTTTTCGCTTCATTCGTTTTTTTGCTTTTTTCGGAAATTCTAAAATTTGTAAAAAAAAAAACATGATTCGGAAATTTGGAATTCGGAAATTTGGAAATCTGAAAATTTGAATTTTCAAATTTCCGAATTTCGAATTTCTGGATTTCCGAATTTTCAAATTTTCAAATTTCTGAATTTCAAATTTTCGTATTTCTGAGTTTTCAAAGTTTTGGATTTTTGGAATTCGAAAATTCGGAAATTCAAAAATTTGAAAATCCAAGAATCTGAAAAAAGAAAGAAAATACGCAAAATTTGAAATAGTAACTAACTATTAAATTATAGGTATTGGGGGGAATGGACGGGAAGACGTGAGGACGTATGACGTCGTACAGAGGGAGGGGCCTAACCTCGTAGCCAGCTGAGTCCGTACAACGGAGCGGGTGAAAGACGCCAAGTGAGAGTCGGCGAGAACCACCATTCATGAAGCCCCGCACGAACTCACATGATAGACCCGCGACGGGATGCACTAGATCCACGGCGAGCTCACGCGCCTGAAATAACAGCCGATCCGGGGAGATTGAGACAGGCGAGGACGGAGAGCACAGTGGACACCCACCACACACACACCTCCAGCTATTTACCTCCCTGGGGTTTTGGAAATTCAGCCCCGAAAGGAACGTAATGACATAACCGCTTCTCATCACATGAGGTAAGGTAGAGGCAAGCATGGGAGAATGCAGTTTCTGCTGATTTCACATTAATTTACACGATAAACCCTGGATAGGGTAAGTAACTGTTAAATGACATGGTGATATGCTTTTTTTTTTAAAAGAGGAAAAAATAGTATCAATTTTCAAGAAAGCAAGGAAGAGCTGAGAAATTTGATAACCATAAATTTAATGAAAATGTTTATATACCGGACTGTATAACATACCACGTGGGCATATGCCTAGGTAAAGAGCAAAGAGTTGTAAGGGACAGCAAAGGACAGCAGAAGCAGAAACCTTGGCTGGTGATATAGTGGTATGGTGTGCTGTGGTGTGCTATGAAAAAAAAAATGAAATAACCAGGGTATTCGGAAGGTGCTTGGAAAGTAAAAGGGAGGAATATATCCGCTCCAGAAAAAATTTATGGATACCCTTGATCATACCACTATTCATAGGAGATTATAGTGGTAAAAAAAGACTGCTGAATACTTTTTTCTCTTTCTCTCTTTCTTGCTTTTTTTTTTTTTTAAGCGGTAAATGGAATGATTAATTAAGGGATAAATCTGGAGCAGCCCTGATCCTGTCCACTATCCCTCCCCATCTCTTAAAAACCCTTTTTTTTGGGGACTTCATTATTTAATTAATTAATAGAAGAAGTTAAGAAGTGATCCAGAGAAAGGAAAAGAAAGGCGGGGGAAAAAGCGCTTCAAAGATTTTAAAAGATACAAACTGGGAAAACGTAAGATCATGGAAAAAAAATTAAAATGAAAGGTAAAGTAACCAAGGGAGGAGAACCTAAAACACCAAAAGAAAAACCAAATACAAGTACAATTAAACAATATATGGTTAAGGGGGCTAGTCCTAAAAGCCCAGGAGCAGAGAAGCCGCAATTACAAAAACAAGACAAAAAGAAAGATCTGAATAAGAAGAAAAGTGAAAATCCTGAGGTATCCAGAGAAGACACAAGCGCAGAAAGTTAGATAGAAACTAGTAGAATGGAGGAACATAATACAAGCATTCAAATATTAACAAAGACAGAAATGTCTGAAATGCTCACTAAAATGGAAATTTCAATTAAAGGACAAATAACTGCGCTTAGAACAGATCTTGGTCAGATGCTATCCCGGGTGGAGGAAGTTGAGAATAAAACAGAAAATCAAGCAAAGGAACTGGCCGAATGGAAACAACAGGTTAAAAAGACAAAGATAAATCAGTGGAGAATCCTGTATAAATTAGAGGAGCAGGAAAACCAAAGTAGAAGACAGAACCTGAGAATACGTGCCCTGCCGGAAGAAAGTGGTGAAGACTTGAGGAAAACAATGAGTGAGCTATTTAAACATCTCTTGAATAAAAACCCTGAAGATGACTTGAAAATAGATAGAGTTCATCGGGTGAGAAAGCCTCAACATATTGCAGTAGACCTAGAGGTTTCGGAATTATGAAGAAAAAGAGAAAATATGGAAAAATTTAAGAGGCAAACCCCCATTAAAATGCAGGAGAGAAGAGTTTTAAATATATATGGATCTTGCACCAGAAACATTGACTAGGAGACGCCTCCTTAAACCACTTCTGGATTTAATGCGAAGAGAAAACATAAAATATAACTGGGGGTTCCCGGCATGTCTAATAGGATATAAAGAGGGGAGATCTGCAAAATTAAGGTTCCCAGAAGAACTTTCAGAATTCTGTAACAAATTGGAGATACAAGAAATAGAGACCCCAGAATGGATGGAAAAGGAAAGTTTGAATTAGAAGGAGAAGGAGAAATCTAATCGGATCACATAAATTAGGGGAAATTTTTTTATTTATTTTTTCCCCCTTGGGTTGAAACCATCTACTACAAGGGGAGGGTACAGAACCGGGATATAACATAGAGGAGGGAAAGGGGGAGGGAGTGGCGAGGAGGGGAGGTAGGGGTGGAAAGAAGCTCGGTTTGAGGACCCGTTCTGACGCCTTTCCTATTGTTTATTCTTGAGGGGAGGTAGTGAAACGGGGATGGGGTCAGAGCACCACCTCTGGGAAAGAAGTTCAAGGGCGGAAATGAATTTCGGATCCACCAATGATCTAGAGGCCAGGATTGGCCGAGATGGGGGAGGGAGGGGGGAAGAAATGGGGGAGGGAGAGGGGGGTGGGGTATGGGAGGGGGGGAAGAAAAGGGAAGGGATACCTCTCAGTCAAATGTAAAAATGAATAGTAAGGTAATAGAACTAAGTTTCTGACATATAATGTACGTGGATTGAATATACCTGCCAAGCGACATAAAATCCTAAAAGAGTTAAAATATTATCAAGGGGACATAATATTCCTCCAGGAGACACATCTCTTTCAAGGGGCTAATATAAAACTATACTCTAGGGAACATCCCACATGGTATTATGCAGACTCAACCACGAAGAAGGCTAAAGGAGTGGCAATAGGGTTCTTAGCTGGAACACGGTTTAAACTGGAGGAAAGTCTAACAGACCCTGAGGGGAGATACCTTTTTTTAGGAGGACATATTGGGGAAATGGAATATACCCTGGGAAATGTGTATGCACCAAATAAGAACCCCACAGGTTACTTAAAGTAAATGATAGAGATCCTCGCTAAGTTTAGGAGGGGGATGGTCATATTGGCAGGAGACTTAAACCTTTGTATGGACCCACAGGTAGATAGTACGTCCCATGTGCGGGGGACAGGAGGTGTGTCCCTAAGAACAATGAAACAGAAAATGTATCAAAATCAACTAGTGGATGTGTGGAGAATCATGCACCCTAAAACACGGGATTACACGTTCTTTTCCCCCGTACATGGGACATAAACACGTATTGACTATCTATTGGTGGACCATAATACCCTGGCTAAGGTGACAGACGTGGACATAGGTATAACTACTATATCCGACCACTCCCCGGTGATGATGATGATAGAAGTAAAGAAATTCCAGAAACCACCCTTTAACTGGCAACTGAATGAGGCACTCCTTATAGAAAAAAAAGATATCGAAAGGGTGCAGGAAGAGTTAAAACATTTTTTTGAAATCAACGATACAAATGACATTTCAGATTCCATACGGTGGGAGACACATAAGGCATATATTAGGGGCATTTTTATTTCAATGGGGACAGAGAAAAAAAAGGAGAGATTGAGGAAAATTAAGGAAGTAACGGATGATATCTACAAACTAGAGCAGCTACATAAAAAAATCAGAGGGACAACATCAGGAAACATTTCATTTGCTTATAATAAAAAGGGAAGTACTAAAAGACTTGATGACACAAGATACAAAAAGGGTCTTTAATAGAATATTGAGGGATAAATATCTCTGGGGAAAAATAAAATTGGGAAACATCTAGCTAGGACTTTAAGGAAAGAAAAAATCTAGGAACTATATAGAAAAAATTCAAAACAGACAGGGAGGAATAGTATATAAAACAAGAGAGATAGCTGAAGTATTTAGAGACTACTATAACTCACTGTATGATGTCGAGAAGGGTAAAACAGATAAAGAGAAGGTAAATAAAATAAAACAATTCTTAGATAGAGCAGAAATTCCCCAAATATCACCAGATGATAGAGAAGATCTAGAAAGTCCTATTACCGAAGATGAAATAAGTAAGGCCATATCAGAAACATCGACGGGCAAGAGTCCAGGCCCGAATGGATTTTCGATCCTCTATTTGAAGACATTTAGGGAGGTCCTGGTGCCCAAGCTCTGCAGATATATGAATGGATTAGGAATAGAGTATGGGCTGAGTAGAGAGGCTCAGAGAGCTTTGATAACAGTAATTCTAAAAGAAGGTAAGGATAATACATGCTGTTCAAATTATAGACCAATTTCCTTATTAAACTTTGATACAAAGCGTTATGCAAAAGTCCTAGCAAATAGGCTAAAAGAGAAAATGAAGGTATTGGTCCACCCAGACCAAGTAGGATTTGTCTCTGGTAGGGAGGGACGAGATAATGGTACAAGAACACTACTCATTTTGCAGGAGATAAAAACAAATGGGCCCCCAGGTCTATTCCTGTCAATTGATGCAGAGAAAGCATTTGACAGGGTAGACTGGGGGTTCATGATAAAAACATTGGAATATATGGGCTTGGGCACCAGGATGATCCAGAGAATTAGAGTTTTATATGAGCAACAGACGGCAGCAATAAAGATTAATGGAGACTGCTCATCTTCTTTTGCAATGAGGAATGGGACTAGACAGGGATGTCCCCTGTCCCCATTGCTTTTTGTGCTCTCTATTGAGCCCCTATTAGCAACAGTTAGGTTAAATAGAGATATAAAAGGAATCCAAATTGGAGAAGTGGAACATAAAGTAGAGGCCTTTGCCGATGATTTGTTATTTTATATCTCTCAACCCAAGACAACAATGCCTAAACTGCTTGATGTTCTAAAACAGTATGGAGAAATATCACATTTTAAGATTAATTTGAATAAGTCAGAGGTCCTGAATATAAATCTAGATAAATATGAAGCGCAAGAAATACAAATAAATTTTCAGTTTCCATGGAAGAAGGAGGGATTAAAATATTTGGTTATTAAATTAGCAAATTCCATGGAAAAAATATTTAAACTATATTTAGCTTTTGGATGAAATTAAAAATGAAATAAAAAAAATGTCATTTAGGTCTCTCTCATGGCTTGGGCGAATTAATGCAGTTAAAATGGTTATATTACCAAAAATCATGTAAAAGTTTCAAATGTTGCCGATTTCCCTTCCAGATTATTACTTTCAAATCCTAAAAGCAATTATAAGGAGATTTATATGGCAAAATAAAACATCTAGAATCTCACTTAAGATATTAAAGCAAGGCAAAAATCAGGGAGGCTTAGGGGTACCAGATTTAAAAAAAACTATATATATTACTATGCGGTTGTACTGTCAAGAGCTATAGAGTGGACACAGGAGAAGAGCGAAAAACAATGGGTGAATAAAATATCACTTGTGGTGTAAAATTAAGAGGGGTGATGTGGAATCCCCCACAATATAGGGGACTTGGAGCAAAAACACATAAAATAACAGGACAGGCACTTAAAATTTGGGATTTAGTACATAAACAATATGAATGGAAATACAACTCACCTTTGATTTTTTTGAAAGATAGCGACTATTTCCCACCAGGGAAAAGGGAGGTGGGTGGGTATTGGGTAGGGGAAAACACACAGTTAAGAGATATCACGGATAAAGGGAAAATTAAAACACTAATATTTATTATTATTATTAAAACAAATACAGCAAAATATCCCACAAATAAAAATAAACTAATGGCGCTACCGGCAGCTGACACATTTTGTAGAGAAACTTCCTCAACCTATTAGAACAATAGATAAGCTCACAGCACTAGAAAAAAATATGTGTAGGAGTAGGAGTAAAAAAATATATTTCTCGGCTATAAGCCTTTCTTGCAGAAGAAGAGCTGGAGGTACCGCCATTCTTTTAAAAAAGGGGCAAGGAATTAGGGACATATGATTATAAACACAAGATTAAAATTTTTTTGAAATTAAGACATAACTCAGCAATTGACACTAGAACCGCAGAGATGAACTACAAATGTCTTTCAAGATGGTACATAACACCTAGGGATGGGCCCGGTGCTCGATGCGAACCCATGTTCGCATCGAGCACCGGGTGTTCGCTCGCTCGGCGAGCCCAGAACTATTTTGCCCGCTCGCATCACGTTCGTGTGATGCGAGCGGCCCCGCAATGCATTGCGGCCGGCGCGGCGGGCGCAGTGCATTGCTGGCTGATGATTGGCCAAGCATGCACTGTGACCCCGCATGCTTGGCCAATCACAGCGCCGGAAACTCGAAGAGCCATAATTGGCTACAGGCAGGACGCCTGTAGCCAATTACAGCTCAGGGGCTTTAGTACACGCCCCCCCCTATAAAAGGCCGCCACGCCGTCTGCGCCGGTCACATGCTGTTCCGGCGTAGATAGAGCAGGATCGTTCTGTGTCACTCTGCTGGATTTAGTTAGAGAGATTTACTTAGAGAGATTGAGTTAGATAGATTCATTTAGAAAGATTGATTTAGAAAGATGGGCTTGTAGTGTGTTCGTGGCAGGCAGGCACTGGCAGCAAACAGAGCTCCTGTATTTTGTTCCCAGAAGCACCTATAGGACTTGTAGTGTGTTCGTGGCAGGCAGGCAGAGCTCCTATATTTTGTTCCCAGAAGCACCTATAGGACTTGTAGTGTGTTCGTGGCAGGCAGGCAGAGCTCCTATATTTTGTTCCCAGAAGCACCTATAGGACTTGAAGTGTGTTAGTCCCATCACACAGAGCTATATTTTGTTCCCAGAAGCACCTATAGGACTTGAAGTGTGTTAGTCCCATCACACAGAGATCATATATTTTGTTCCCAGAGGCACCTATAGGACTTGAAGTGTGTTAGTCCCATCACACAGACCTACATTTTCTTCCCAGAAGCACCCATAGGACTTGAAGTGTGTTAGTCCCATCACACAGACCTACATTTTCTTCCCAGAAGCACCTATAGGACTTGAAGTGTGTTAGTCCCATCACACAGAGATCATATATTTTGTTCCCAGAAGCACCTATAGGACTTGAAGTGTGTTAGTCCCATCACACAGAGATCATATATTTTGTTCCCAGAAGCACCTATAGGACTTGAAGTGTGTTAGTCCCATCACACAGACCTATATTTTCTTCCCAGAAGCACCCATAGGACTTGAAGTGTGTTAGTCCCATCACACAGAGATCATATATTTTGTTCCCAGAAGCACCTATAGGACTTGAAGTGTGTTAGTCCCATCACACAGACCTATATTTTCTTCCCAGAAGCACCCATAGGACTTGAAGTGTGTTAGTCCCATCACACAGACCTATATTTTCTTCCCAGAAGCACCTATAGGACTTGAAGTGTGTTAGTCCCATCACACAGAGATCATATATTTTGTTCCCAGAAGCACCTATAGGACTTGAAGTGTGTTAGTCCCATCACACATACCTATATTTTCTTCCCAGAAGCACCCATAGGACTTGAAGTGTGTTAGTCCCATCACACAGAGATCATATATTTTGTTCCCAGAAGCACCTATAGGACTTGAAGTCTGTTAGTCCCATAACACAGACCTATATTTTCTTCCCAGAAGCACCTATAGGACTTGAAGTGTGTTAGTCCCATCACACAGAGATCATATATTTTGTTCCCAGAGGCACCTATAGGACTTGAAGTGTGTTAGTCCCATCACACAGACCTACATTTTCTTCCCAGAAGCACCTATAGGACTTGAAGTGTGTTAGTCCCATCACACAGAGATCATATATTTTGTTCCCAGAAGCACCTATAGGACTTGAAGTGTGTTAGTCCCATCACACAGACCTATATTTTCTTCCCAGAAGCACCTATAGGACTTGAAGTGTGTTAGTCCCATCACACAGAGATCATATATTTTGTTCCCAGAAGCACCTATAGGACTTGAAGTGTGTTAGTCCCATCACACAGAGATCATATATTTTGTTCCCAGAAGCACCTATAGGACTTGAAGTGTGTTAGTCCCATCACACAGACCTATATTTTCTTCCCAGAAGCACCCATAGGACTTGAAGTGTGTTAGTCCCATCACACAGAGATCCTATATTTTGTTCCCAGAAGCACCTATAGGACTTGAAGTGTGTTAGTCCCATCACACAGAGATCCTATATTTTGTTCCCAGAAGCACCTATAGGACTTGAAGTGTGTTAGTCCCATCACACAGACCTATATTTTCTTCCCAGAAGCACCTATAGGACTTGAAGTGTGTTAGTCCCATCACACAGAGATCATATATTTTGTTCCCAGAGGCACCTATAGGACTTGAAGTGTGTTAGTCCCATCACACAGACCTACATTTTCTTCCCAGAAGCACCTATAGGACTTGAAGTGTGTTAGTCCCATCACACAGAGATCATATATTTTGTTCCCAGAAGCACCTATAGGACTTGAAGTGTGTTAGTCCCATCACACAGACCTATATTTTCTTCCCAGAAGCACCCATAGGACTTGAAGTGTGTTAGTCCCATCACACAGAGATCCTATATTTTGTTCCCAGAAGCACCTATAGGACTTGACGTGTGTTAGTCCCATCACACAGACCTATATTTTCTTCCCAGAAGCACCTATAGGACTTGAAGTGTGTTAGTCCCATCATACAGACCTATATTTTCTTCCCAGAAGCACCCATAGGACTTGAAGTGTGTTAGTCCCATCACACAGAGATCATATATTTTGTTCCCAGAAGCACCTATAGGACTTGAAGTGTGTTAGTCCCATCACACAGACCTATATTTTCTTCCCAGAAGCACCTATAGGACTTGAAGTGTGTTAGTCCCATCACACAGAGATCATATATTTTGTTCCCAGAGGCACCTATAGGACTTGAAGTGTGTTAGTCCCATCACACAGACCTACATTTTCTTCCCAGAAGCACCTATAGGACTTGAAGTGTGTTAGTCCCATCACACAGACCTATATTTTCTTCCCAGAAGCACCTATAGGACTTGAAGTGTGTTAGTCCCATCACACAGAGATCATATATTTTGTTCCCAGAGGCACCTATAGGACTTGAAGTGTGTTAGTCCCATCACACAGACCTACATTTTCTTCCCAGAAGCACCTATAGGACTTGAAGTGTGTTAGTCCCATCACACAGACCTATATTTTCTTCCCAGAAGCACCCATAGGACTTGAAGTGTGTTAGTACCATCACACAGAGATCATATATTTTGTTCCCAGAAGCACCTATAGGACTTGAAGTGTGTTAGTCCCATCACACAGACCTATATTTTCTTCCCAGAAGCACCTATAGGACTTGAAGTGTGTTAGTCCCATCACACAGAGATCATATATTTTGTTCCCAGAAGCACCTATAGGACTTGAAGTGTGTTAGTCCCATCACACAGACCTATATTTTCTTCCCAGAAGCACCTATAGGACTTGAAGTGTGTTAGTCCCATCACACAGAGATCATATATTTTGTTCCCAGAAGCACCTATAGGACTTGAAGTGTGTTAGTCCCATCACACAGAGATCCTCTATTTTCTTTGCAGAAGCACCCATAGGACTTCTAGTGTGTTAGTGGCATCACACAAAGCTCCTATATTTTCTTCTCAGCAGCACCCACAGGACTTCTAGTGGCATCACACAGAGCTCCTATATTTTCTTTGCAGAAGCACCCATAGGACTTCTAGTGTGTTAGTGGCATCACACAGAGCTCCTATATTTTCTTTGCAGAAGCACCCACAAGACTTCTAGTGTGTTAGTGGCATCACACAGAGCTCCTATATTTTCTTCTCAGCAGCACCCACAGGACTTCTAGTGTGTTAGTGGCATCACACAGAGCTCCTCTATTTTCTTTGCAGAAGCACCCATAGGACTTCTAGTGTGTTAGTGGCATCACACAGAGCTCCTATATTTTCTTCTCAGCAGCACCCACAGGACTTCTACTGTGTTAGTGGCATCACACAGAGCTCCTCTATTTTCTTTGCAGAAGCACCCATAGGACTTCTAGTGTGTTAGTGGCATCACACAGAGCTCCTATATTTTCTTCTCAGCAGCACCCACAGGACTTCTAGTGTGTTAGTGGCATCACACAGACCTACATTTTCTTCCCAGAAGCACCTATAGGACTTGAAGTGTGTTAGTCCCATCACACAGAGATCATATATTTTGTTCCCAGAAGCACCTATAGGACTTGAAGTGTGTTAGTCCCATCACACAGACCTATATTTTCTTCCCAGAAGCACCCATAGGACTTGAAGTGTGTTAGTCCCATCACACAGAGATCCTATATTTTGTTCCCAGAAGCACCTATAGGACTTGAAGTGTGTTAGTCCCATCACACAGACCTATATTTTCTTCCCAGAAGCACCTATAGGACTTGAAGTGTGTTAGTCCCATCATACAGACCTATATTTTCTTCCCAGAAGCACCCATAGGACTTGAAGTGTGTTAGTCCCATCACACAGAGATCATATATTTTGTTCCCAGAAGCACCTATAGGACTTGAAGTGTGTTAGTCCCATCACACAGACCTATATTTTCTTCCCAGAAGCACCTATAGGACTTGAAGTGTGTTAGTCCCATCACACAGAGATCATATATTTTGTTCCCAGAGGCACCTATAGGACTTGAAGTGTGTTAGTCCCATCACACAGACCTACATTTTCTTCCCAGAAGCACCTATAGGACTCGAAGTGTGTTAGTCCCATCACACAGAGATCATATATTTTGTTCCCAGAAGCACCTATAGGACTTGAAGTGTGTTAGTCCCATCACACAGACCTATATTTTCTTCCCAGAAGCACCCATAGGACTTGAAGTGTGTTAGTCCCATCACACAGAGATCCTATATTTTGTTCCCAGAAGCACCTATAGGACTTGAAGTGTGTTAGTCCCATCACACAGACCTATATTTTCTTCCCAGAAGCACCTATAGGACTTGAAGTGTGTTAGTCCCATCACACAGACCTATATTTTCTTCCCAGAAGCACCCATAGGACTTGAAGTGTGTTAGTACCATCACACAGAGATCATATATTTTGTTCCCAGAAGCACCTATAGGACTTGAAGTGTGTTAGTCCCATCACACAGAGATCCTCTATTTTCTTTGCAGAAGCACCCATAGGACTTCTAGTGTGTTAGTGGCATCACACAAAGCTCCTATATTTTCTTCTCAGCAGCACCCACAGGACTTCTAGTGGCATCACACAGAGCTCCTATATTTTCTTTGCAGAAGCACCCATAGGACTTCTAGTGTGTTAGTGGCATCACACAGAGCTCCTATATTTTCTTTGCAGAAGCACCCACAGGACTTCTAGTGTGTTAGTGGCATCACACAGAGCTCCTATATTTTCTTCTCAGCAGCACCCACAGGACTTCTAGTGTGTTAGTGGCATCACACAGAGCTCCTCTATTTTCTTTGCAGAAGCACCCATAGGACTTCTAGTGTGTTAGTGGCATCACACAGAGCTCCTATATTTTCTTCTCAGCAGCACCCACAGGACTTCTAGTGTGTTAGTGGCATCACACAGAGCTCCTCTATTTTCTTTGCAGAAGCACCCATAGGACTTCTAGTGTGTTAGTGGCATCACACAGAGCTCCTATATTTTCTTCTCAGCAGCACCCACAGGACTTCTAGTGTGTTAGTGGCATCACACAGAGCTCCTCTATTTTCTTTGCAGAAGCACCCATAGGACTTCTAGTGTGTTAGTGGCATCACACAGAGCTCCTATATTTTCTTCTCAGCAGCACCCACAGGACTTCTAGTGTGTTAGTGGCATCACACAGAGCTCCTCTATTTTCTTTGCAGAAGCACCCATAGGACTTCTAGTGTGTTAGTGGCATCACACAGAGCTCCTATATTTTCTTCTCAGCAGCACCCACAGGACTTCTAGTGTGTTAGTGGCATCACACAGAGCTCCTCTATTTTCTTTGCAGAAGCACCCATAGGACTTCTAGTGTGTTAGTGGCATCACACAGAGCTCCTATATATTCTTCTCATCAGCACCCACAGGACTACCGACTACAATGGCTGGAAGACCGCCAAGGGGAGGCAGAGCGTGCAGAGCCAAGAACACAGGGCAGGCAGGCTCTGTTTCTAGTGGACGTGGCCGTGGCCGTGGACGTGGTCGTGCATCGTCATCAGCACGTGGCCATGGGACACGCGCGTCTTTGTTTTCGGCAGCTGGACATGTGGAGCCGCATCATGCTGAAGGCTTGGTAGAATGGATGACCAAGCCCTCCTCATCCTCCTCATCCTCTCTCACCCAGGCTCAGGGTACTGGCAGAGCAGCTGCCAACGCGTACTCAATGGCATCATCAGCCACCCCTTCCCTAGACCCACCATGTCCTCCTGAGGAGTCCCCCGAACCCTTTGAGCACAGTGTTGGGTACATGCTCCAGGAGGATGCCCAACGATTCGAAGGCTCGGATGATGATACCCAGCTTGAGGAATCTGGCAGTACTGTTCCACCAGCTGCAGCTTACTGCCAGGTTTGCTCTAGTGGTGAAGAGGGAGGGGATGATGAGGTCACTGACTCCACGTGGGTGCCTGAAGGGAGAGAGGATGAGGAGGAGGACAAGGAGGAGGAGGATGCGGCGTCACATGTCCAACGAGGCAGGATGCCCCCTGGAGGCCAGGTAGAGGCCAGCACTGCAACTGTACAACACCGCAGAGCTCCGCCTGTGCAGGGCGCTGCCTCTGCACGTTATCAGAAAAGTTCTTTGGTGTGGGCCTTTTTTGAGACGAGTGCATCAGATCGCACCACTGCTATTTGCAATATTTGTCTCAAGCGTATCTCGCGTGGCCAAAACATCAGCCGCTTGGGCACCACAAGCATGACCAGACATATGTCGACCTGCCATGCAGCTCGTTGGCAGGCACACATAAAAGACCCACACCAAAGAACTAAGCAGACCTCTCCTTGCTCCTCATCAGCTGGGATCTCCATCCCCACTACACCTTCAGTCCTCTCTGAAAGCTGCTCTGAGAGGACTGAAGGTGTAGAATTAGGTGTGTCACAACCAAGTACTTGCAGTACACCGACGTCCGATTGCAGCAGGCAAATTTCCCTGCCCCAGCTGCTGGACCGTAGAAAGAAGTACACTCCCAGCCATCCACATGCCCAGCGGTTGAATGCTAGCTTGGCTAAATTGCTAGCACTTCAACTGCTGCCTTTTCAGTTGGTAGACTCGGCCCCCTTCCGTGAGTTTGTTCAATGTGCGGTTCCTCAGTGGCAGGTTCCCAAACGCCACTTTTTCTCACGGAAGGCGATTCCGTCTCTCTACCGGCATGTGGAAGGCAATGTCCATGCCTCGCTGGACAGGGCGGTCAGCGGTAAGGTGCATATTACCGCTGACTCATGGTCCAGCAGGCATGGACAGGGACGGTACCTTTCTTTCACGGCCCATTGGGTCACTCTATTGGCAGCTGGGAGGGATGCAGGACAAGGTGCAGTAGTGTTGGAGGTTGTTCCGCCACCACGCCTCCAAAACACTACTACTGCTACTGGTTGTGACACACCTCTCTCCTCCACCCCCTCCTCTTCTTCTTCCTCCAGTGCTCTGTCCTTGGAACCAGCGGTGCTCCGTAGGCGTACAAGGGGCTACGCAAGTACGCAGGCAAAAATATGCCATGCCGTGCTTGCGCTGGTGTGTTTGGGGGACAGGAGCCACACTGGGCCAGAGGTTCTGGCAGCTCTGCAGGGGCAGGCCGAGAGGTGGTTGACGCCACGTCAGCTTAAGCCAGGAATGGTCGTTTCTGACAATGGCACCAACCTCCTCTCCGCCCTGCGACAGGGGCAGCTCACCCATGTGCCCTGCATGGCTCACGTCCTCAACCTGGTGGTGCAGCGGTTCTTGGGCAGGTTCCCAGGCTTACAGGATGTCCTGAGGCAGGCCAGGAAAGTCTGTGTGCATTTCCGCCGATCTTATAATGCCAGTGCTCGGCTGACTGAGCTGCAAAAGGAGCTGAACCTGCCCAAGAACCGCCTAATATGTGACATGCCCACCAGGTGGAACTCACGTTGGCCATGCTGCAGCGACTGCACACGCAGCAGAGGGCCATCAATGAGTACCTTTGCGACTATGGCACCAGGACAGGGTCAGGGGAGCTTGGTTTTTTTTCCCCACGTCAGTGGAGCATGATCAGGGATGCATGCACTGTCCTCTCACCATTTGAGGAGGCCACGAGGATGGTGAGCAGTGACAGTGCATGCATCAGTGACACTGTCCCTCCTGTCCACCTGTTGGAGAATACGCTGCGTGGGATAATGGACAGGGCACTTGAGGCAGAACAGAGGCAGGAAGAGGAGGACTTCCTTGCCTCTCAAGGCCCCCTTTATCCGGACAGTGTTCCTTCTGTCCCACCCATCACACAGGAAGAGGATGAGGAGGAGGAGGAGGAGGAGGAGGAGGAGGAGGATTGTGTGAGCATGGAGGTGGAGCCTGGCACTCAGCATCAGCAGCAGCAGTCTTTTAGGGATGATGTACAGTCCCAACAAACCAGTGGACTTGTACGTGGCTGGGAGGAGGTGGCTGGCGATCATGTCATCCTCAGTGACCCAGAAGACTCCGGACCGAATGCCTCAGCTAACCTACGCTGCATGGCCTCCCTGATCCTGCAAAGCCTGCGGAAGGATCCTCGTGTTCTTCGGATCAAGGAGAGGGACCATTACTGGCTGGCCACTCTCCTTGATCCGCGGTACAAGGGTAAGGTTGCGGACCTTATCTTGCCGTCGCAGAGGGAGCAGAGGATGAGACATCTCAGGGAGGCCTTGCAGAAAGGTCTGTGCAACGCGTTCCCAGAAACTGGGAGGTTACAAACTCCTGGTCCTGGGCGACGAGTTGCTGAGGCTTCGGTCAGTAGCAGAAGGAGCGGTGGGGAAGGTGGACGTCTGACCGATGCGTTCAGACAATTTTTTAGTCCGCAGCCCCAAGGTATGATCGGTTCCAGCAACCATCGCCAGCGTCTGATATACATGGTGCAGGAATACCTTGGGGCAAGGTCAGACTTGGACACCTTTCCCACCGAAAATCCTCTGGCTTACTGGGTCCTGAGGATGGATCACTGGCCAGAGCTTGCACAGTATGCAATTGAGCTACTGGCCTGTCCTGCCTCCAGCGTTCTTTCCGAACGCACATTCAGTGCTGCTGGAGGATTTGTCACCGATCATAGGGTGCGCCTGTCCACCGCCTCGGTTGATCGACTGACCTTCATCAAAATGAATCAGTCTTGGATCACCACCAGCTACCAGGCACCTGAGGCAGATATAACCGAATAATTTTTAATGTCACATCCCTTCAAGACTGCCTATGCTGATGCTGAGTGACTGTCCTCTTATGTTCACTGACTATCCTCTTCCTCCTCCTCAATGATCCATGCCACCACACCAGTGCCTAAGGCACAATTTTTCAGCCCCTGTTTAACAGGGGCGTGTACATACAATTTTTATAAAAAAATGCTTCGCAACACGTGTGACTGCTGTGCTCCAAGTACAGTATCTGTGAGGGGTTGCAGTGTTGTGGCACCAGCACCAGTGCCTAAGGCACAATTTTTCAGCCCCTGTTTAACAGGGGCGTGTACTTACAATTTTTTAAAAAAATTCTTCGCAACACGTGTGACTGCTGTGCTCCAAGTACAGTATCTGTGAGGGGTTGCAGTGTTGTGGCACCAGCACCAGTGCCTAAGGCACAATTTTTCAGCCCCTGTTTAACAGGGGCGTGTACTTACAATTTTTTAAAAAAATGCTTCGCAACACGTGTGACTGCTGTGCTCCAAGTGCAGTATCTGTGAGGGGTTGCAGTGTTGTGGCACCAGCACCAGTGCCTAAGGCACAATTTTTCAGCCCCTGTTTAACAGGGGCGGGTAATTACAATTTTTTAAAAAAATGCTTCGCAACACGTGTGACTGCTGTGCTCCAAGTACAGTATCTGTGAGGGGTTGCAGTGTTGTGGCACCAGCACCAGTGCCTAAGGCACAATTTTTCAGCCCCTGTTTAACAGGGGCGGGTAATTACAAATCTTGATCTAATAGTTCACAGCAGGGCCCATTCCTGCGCCCACCAAGAGTAACTATGAGGGCCTACAGTCTTGTGGCAACACCGTCCACCACCACCGCCAAAGGCCCAATTTTTCTGCCCTGTTCATCAGGTGTTTGCAATTACAAATCTTGATCTAATAACTCACAGCAGGGCCCATTCCTGCGCCCACCAAGAGTAACTGTGAGAGCTTACAGTCTTGTGGCAACACCGTCCACCACCACCACCACCCCCAATTTTTCTGCCATGTTCAACAGGTGCATGCAATTACAAATCTTGATCTATTAACTCACAGCAGGGCCCATTCCTGTGCCCACCAGTCTTGTGGCTACACCAACATCTAATAGGGCAAATTTCTGCAGTATATACGCCAGGCCCCTACTTTCAAACATCCAACTTACAAACGACTCCTACTTGCAAATGGAAAGAGAAAACAGGAAGTGAGAGGAAATCTACCCCTAGGAAGGGAAATTCTATCCTGTTAGATTTAATTTGGGAAAAAGGTATCTCCTCTCTACTGATACTTTATCACCAATCCTTGTTTCAATTAAAACCCCACTTTTCCAAAAACATTTGTCATTGGGACGGAAAGTGAGGTGACATGTTCTGAACAGATGTGCAAAGACAGCAAATGTTACAGGGGTGATAACCCCTCCCTATGTTCTCCAAAAAGCTTAAAAATATATTTTGGGATGGAGCTACACTTCATAATGTACCTGTTCAGATTCTACTTAAGAACAAACCTAAAGCCGCAAGTGGTTTTAAATGGCTTCTTTTTTTCCTTTACAAATGTCATTTTGTGCAAGGACAGTTCTAAACACGGGAAACACATGCCACTTCACAGGTATACTTTAGACACCCCCCAGGTACCATATTTAAAGGAAAATTTCACTTTTTTTTTTTTCACTTTATGCATCATTAAAATGACTGCTCCCGAAAAAACGTTAGTTTTTAAAAGTTCTTTTTGCATTGATATATGTCCCCTGGGGCAGGACCCGGGTCCCCAAACCTGTTTTATGACATTAACATGCATATTGGCCGTTGTAATTAGCACTTTTGATTTCGAACGTTCGCGTCCATTATAACGTATAGGGTTCGAAAATTTGCGCGAACTTTCGGTCCGTTCGAAGGTTCTGGTGCGAACCGAACCCGGGGGTGTTCGGCTCATCCCTAATAACACCTGATAAAATCAGTAAATATCAGCTAGATATGCCTGAGGAATGTTGGAGAGGATGTAATAAACGGGGAACAATGGCCCACCTTTGGTGGGAATGCCCGAAAATTAAGGGGTACTGGAGGGATATTATAGATCTCATAAATGAAATCAACATAGCCAATATAGTAGAAGATCCTTGGACATGTTTATTTCATGGAACAGAAGAACCAATTTAACAGTATAATAAAACATTAATTCCCCATGTGCTTAATGCAGTAAAGGGACTTATCCCCAAAAAATGGCAGCAGGAAGAAAGTCCAACAATAGTAGAATGGGTGAAGGTGATGGAAGAAATCTATTACTTAGAGAAATTGAGATATAACGGAGAAGAGAATATGGAAGGAATAATGGATAAATGGAAATGCTGGCAGGAATTTAAGAAGACATGGAGATATGACGAAATAATAACTTAAAGACGTGATGAAAAAGAGCCTTATTTTAGTGAAAATAGGAAGACGAGAGGTTTAGTGGGATGGGGGAAGGGGAAAAGGGGGAGATAAATATGGATGTTAAGAGAATGTTTTGATATACATGGAATGGTTTGAATAAGCTGTAAAGAAAATATCCTATTAAAAAAATAACACAAATAAATAGACAATAGAAAAAAAAAAAACACAATGATGTGAAATATAGAAAGAGATATAAATGAATGTCAAGTTGAATAAAAATCTCTTTAATGTTCGCTGAGGTGGAAAGAAAAAAAAAAGAAAAAATTATAGGTATTGGAATTTCCTTTCAAATTTGGCTGTTTAAATACAAATTTATCTGAAGTTACAAATTATCCAAAATAACGAATGCCGCATCTAAACAAATGGAATGGAACAAATGAATAATAAACAATGATAATAAAACAGTTTTATTATTATTATTGTTATTTATTATTATTAGATCGTTGCGTTCCATTCGTTTAGATACGGCTTTAGTTATTTCATAAAATTTCTAACTTTGGATAAATTCGTACTCGTTATTTGAAATTTGAAATTTACACCTATAATTTAATATTTATTATTAGTTAGTAATGTTTTCAGATTTTCATTCTTTTGAACTTTCAGAAATTTCACATTTTTAAAATTTTGAATCTCCGGAATTTCAAATTTGCGAAAATTCTGAAATTTCAAATTTCGGAAATTTAGAATTTTCCAATTTCCAAAATTTTGAATTTTTGAATTTCCGAATATTCCAAAATTTGGAAATTCGGAAGTTAGAAAATTAGAAATTTAGAAAATTCATAATTTAGAAAATTCATAATTTTGAAAATTGAAAAATTCTGAGATTTTGGAATTTGTCAAAGTTCATTAAAAAAGAAATCCGGAACTAAACGAATTGCAAATGTCTAGTTGCTTCACTCCAGAACAATGTTCACTTAGTGAGGAGTAAACACAGTGACCAGAGGAGGACAATCTATCCAAATCATCCTAATGTGTCAGATACCAGAGCCAGGCATCACTCTTCAAGAGAGGGAAGATTTCACTCACCATCTTTCCAGAAGATAAATATTAAACATGTTCTTTTATAAGCTGCTTGTAATGTATTTTTAGTGTCAGGATCACTTTAACCACCTGATTACTTTGCACTTAAACCCCCCTCGTGACCAGATCAATTTTCAGCTTTCGGCGCTGACGCACTTGGAATGACAATTGCGCGGTCATACAGCGTTGTACCCAAATGACATTTTTAAAATTTTCCCACAAATAGAGCTTTCTTTTGGTGATATTTAATCACAGCTGGGGTTTTTATTTTTTGCTAAACAAATAAAAAAAGATGGAAAATTAAAAATAAAAATAAAATCATGTTTAATAGTTTGTTATAAAATTTTGCAAACAGGTAATTTTTCTGCTTCATTGATATGCACTGATGAGGCGGCACTGGTGGGCACTGATAGGCTGCACTGGTCGGCACTGATAAGCTGCACTGGTGGGCACTGATAAGCTGCACTGGTGGGCACTGATAGGCTGCACTGGTGGGGACAGATAAGTCAGTACTGATGGGCACAGCAAAGATGGCACTGATGGGCACGGATGGGTGGCACGGATGGGTGGCACGGATGGGCACTGATGGATGGTACTGATAGATGGCACTGGTGGGCACTGATAGATGGCACTGATAGGTGGCACTGATGGGCACTGATAGGTGGCACTGATGGGCACTGGTAGGGTACACTGATGAGCACTGGTAGGGGACAATGATGAGCACTGGTAGGTGACACTGAATGTGCAGCACTGGCACTGTGGGCACTGACAGATGGCACTGTGGGCACTGACAGATGGCACTGTGGGCACTGACATATGGCACTGTGGGCACTGACAGATGGCACTGTGGGCACTGACTGATGGCACTGTGGGCAATAACTGATGGCACTGTGGGCACTTTATTTTGGTAAATGTGGGCACCATGGACCCTGGGCATATTGCAGTGAGAGGGACTGATGTCCCTCTCACTGCCTCCGGTGATCGGCTTTTTTTTTTCTCTTCGTGCTGTCAGCGCGAGCAGGAAAAAAAAGCCGATTACCGGCTCGGTTATTATAACATGATCAGTTGTCATTGGCTGACAGCTGATCACGTGGTAAGGGGTCGGGATGGACCCCTTACTCGGATCTGTGATCCAGCGAGTCTCACAGACTCGCGGATCACAGAGCGCGTCGCGCACGCCCTTCAGGGGGCGCGCCGGCAGCTCGTTGCCGGCACATCAGATCCGCGCTGTAGCCGTCATTTGGCTATGGCGCGGATCTCAGGTGGTTAAATATATTGTATGTAGATGTATCCATTATATTAATAAATACATTTTGCTGGTGTAGTAATAAAATAAATTCATATTAGTTAAAGTTGATGAGAGCATCTTCTTAGGAAGTTCACATTTTAAATGATAAGTTGAGTTCATTTTAAAGAATATGTTCTTTATAGGACCTAATAAAAAATCTGTCTCCTTGTATAAATGTCTTTGTAAACTGCTTCCACGAGGTAGTATTCGGCTTCCCCATACAGTGCTGCAGAGAAAACATTCCTACCCCACACCTTGACAGGTCCTGATATGAAAGCTTTTAAAGCTAAAAACAGGTTCCAGGTGCTCATTGATCAATCATAAGATGTACTCTGAAGAAGACATTAAACTCTAGAATTATGTTAACGTAATATGTTTTGAAATTAATGTTCTTACTCATAAGGGCCCCATAATTGGGTATTTATGCCATCTCCATGATCTTCTAGTCAGACGTGTCAACGAAAAAGCTAAACAGATTAGGAAATTACACTCCCCCCAGTCCCTTCCTATAAGTATTCAAACCATACACACTAAGAACAATGCAGCATAAAAATAAAAAAAAATACAAATAAAGCCCATAAATATTATATATTATTAATCAATATTTCTCAAATAAACATAACACTTTCACATAAAACGTATTAAATGTGCAAAAAATTCATCATGTGCAACATGTGAAAATCTTCAAGCGATCTCTTCATGACCTCCCCAATCCATTGCTCACCTTATAATTCTGATCTTTTCAAAAGATAAGTTGGTCATAGAGCGCTTGTTGTGTAAAAAAATCAGCGGGTAACTCGGATCTACATAGACAAATGCAGTCAGTCACGCATTAACAAAAACACTTTTCTATAGAGAAGCCCTGCTGCAAAAAAATCAGTTCAGCATAAAAGAGAGGCCTTATCATCACCAAATAATCATCAACGTACCTGAAAGTAAATGCAAACACCAAAATACCCCCCTCCTCAAACAAGAGCCATAAGAAAGGGAAGCAATGCAGTAAAAAATATTGATACATTGCCTGGCAGAGGAGAAGGCTACAAGGAATATCACCTAGGTGAGAGTAGATAGAGGGGTGTCTATAATGTGTTACAAAGACCATTTCTGAAGGCCAGAAAGAACCAGATTTCCATGGATGAACTGTGCAATTCGTTTCGTTTTTTTTCGTTTTTCGTTTTTTTTTTTCGTTTTTCGTTTTTTTCGTTATTTTCGTTCGTTCGTTTTCGTACGAATGAACGAACGATTCGCTAAAAATGTTAACGAATAACGAATCGTTCGAAACGAACGAATCCAAAAACAACGAAAATCCGAAAAAAACGAATTAGAAACAACGAATGTACGAAAGAAGAAAATCCGAAAAACGTAAACGGGAACAATGAAAATCAAAATTAACGAAAAAATTTGTACATTCGTAACTTTTTTTTTGTTGAATTGGTAATTTTCTGTGTCCCTTACAATGGTGCTGCTTAACGTGCCTCGAATGGATTGAACGAAAAAATTCGTACATTCGTAACTTTTTTTTTCGATTCGTAATTTTCGATGTCTCTTAAAATGTAATAATAGCATACACATTACATAACATTATGAATTATGCTCCGATTACGAATCTACGAATGTTACGAATGTTACGAATGTACGAATAAATACGAATGCATCTGAATTTCGAATGAACGAATAAACGAAAATTAAACTAACGGAAATACGAATCAACGAAAAAATAACTCTTACGAATTTACGAATCGTTACGAATACGAACACCGACGACTTACGAATTTACGAATCGTTACGAATCAACGGAAACGAAAAAAACGAAAAGAAAATAAACACATTTTTTTGTTGTGCACATGTCTATTGGAGAGGCTGGGAGCCCTTAAAAGGACCAAGGCACAGAGTCTAAACACACACATCAGATCTTCACCAAAGACCCTGCAAAAGGCAAAAACTTCACCTTTAAAAGTCTGAGAGACAAACACTGGTCCAGACTCAGTCATTTTCCTACCCACCATCACTGTTTTGTTATGGTTTTATTATTTTAAAAAAATGTAAAATAATATTTTTATAATTTAACTTTTTTAAATATTTTTTTTATATTATTTTGACTTTTTCATGTAAGGCTGTTCTTGCCTTGATCAAGCAAACCGTGGCAGGGAAGGCCAGGCTACAACTAAAATATTAGAGAGGGCAAAGATGCACTATTGGCTGGAGGTGACCAGTAGGCACTTGAGGTACTAGACTGCCCTGCTGCACATGTCATGTAAGGGAAAATACCTAAATTAATAGAAAAACAGTAGATAATGTGATGACAATTGAAGAGTTAGCTATCAGTCAGTTGTTATAGGCAGATATTGGTCCTTAACCGCTTCAGCCCCGGAAGATTTTAGGTCCTTCCTGACCAGAGCCCTTTTTGCAATTCGGCACTGCGTTGCTTTAACTGAAAATTGCGCGGTCGTGCGATGTTGCACCCAAACAAAATTGACATCCTTTTTTCCCCACAAATAGAGCTTTCTTTTGGAGGTATATGAGCACCTCTGCGTTTTTTATTTTTTGTGCTATAATCAAAAAAAGAGCGACAATTTTGAAAAAAATTCATAATTTTTTACTTTTTGCTATAATAAATATCCCCCAAAAATATATAACTTTTTTTCCTCAGTTTAGGCCGATACGTATTCTTCTACATATTTTTGGTAAAAAAAAATCGCAATAAGCGTATATTGATTGGTTTGTGCAAAAGTTATAGCTTCTACAAAATAGGGGATAGTTTTATGGCATTTTTATTTTTTTATTTTTTTATTAGTAAAGGCGGTGATCTGTGATTTTTATTGTGACTGCAACATTATGGAGGACACATCGGACAATTTTGACACTATTTTGGGTCCATTGTCATTTATACAGCGATTAGAGCTATAAAAATTTACTGATTACTGTGTAAATTACACTGACAGTTAAGGGGTTAACCACTAGGGGATGATGAAGGGGTTAAGTGTATCCTAGGGAGTGATTCTAACTGTGGGGGGATGGGCTTCAAGTCACAGGACAGTGATCACCGCTCCCGATGACAGGGAGCAGTGATCTCTGTCATGACACAAGCCAGAATGGGGAACTGCCTTGTTTACATAGGCACTTCCACGTTCTGAGGCTCCGTGACACAATCGCTGGGAGAACGGCGGACCTCAAGTCCGCTGGTCCTGTGGGCACGGTCACACCTCCGGTGGCGTGCACGCGCCTGCTATCCCCGCCCACCGCTGCCATTGTGCCGATGTATATTGGCGTGCAGCGGTCGGCAAGTGGTTAAAATTATTTTTTGGATGTAAAGATCGGTGCACACAGGCAGGACACATAAGAGAATGTACCCCATCACTGCAATCCAAAGAACTCAAGCATGTTGAAGCAAACTCAACCAATTAAAACACATATATGCTTTGACATGATAGCATTAATATCAAAGCCTATTTTTGTTTTAGTCACTAGTTTTCATGAAAATAGCAGCTAGTTATACCGATATAAAGTCGTTGTTTGGACACTTAGAATTATGGGGTGATAATGCTCTGTCCACAATTCCTGCCTGTCTATCACCCTGTTACATACTTTCCCAAAGAATCTGTACTGATACACATTGTCCAGGCATCTTCTACTGTTCATTTAAAATGAACCTTCACTCTAAAGCCACATTTCATGCAAAGGAGGTTTAAAAAACCAAGCAGTTGCTGAAAAAACAAAATTCTTATCTCAGTCCTAGCCTCCAATGCTTTCAAGAGCAGTGGGTGACATTACCGTGCCTCACTGCTGCCCCCTGGGATAGCTGGAAGCCTGAAATCCGGTGAGCATATCCTCTTGCAATGGGCTTCTTATTTCCACTCCATAATCCTCTATGCTGTAAGCGTGTACAGACAGAGCTCTCTCTTTTATGACATGTATATACTGTACATGGCTGGAGTTACAGCTGTGCTCATAAGTTTACATACCCTGGCAGAATTTGTAATATATGGACCATTTTTTAAGAAAACACGTTTATTTTATTTTTTAATGTGATTCAAATGAAGCAGTTGGACATCCCAGAATAGCACAATCCTAATTAGTGAAGAAATTGCCAAACAAAATTATTTTTTATCATAATGTTCTTCCTGACCTTTGAACTCCGGTCACCTATCATCCATAGTGACACGTGCCTTATCTGTAATAGGGAAGGTATAAGGAGTACTTCTGATAAAGTGCACAGGGAGAAATTAGTGTAGGGCTTGTAGGGATTGGCAGCTCTGTTAGAGTAGATGTAAACCCTTACCGAATGTCATAGAGGTAATGAGAAAGAATTTATGAAATTATAACTTAATTATATGTTTGCTTATTACTATATGTCTATGTAATGTAAGGCTGATGTGTCATTAGGATATCCTTTTACCCAACTCCATGTCATTTCATGTATTGTCTGATAAAGTTGTAATCTGTTTGAACTTTGTAATATCTGTCATGTTTGTCAGTGGAAACTGTTATCATATCAATGTGAACTTTGTCATGTGAACGTGTATTACCTATTCTGGAAATCACCATCTCCATGTTATGAGAATTCATTACCTCAAGTTAACCCTGTAATGCTGATGGTATAAAAAAAGAGATATTTAATTTAATAAAATAATACATCAATGAGATTCCTTGTGAAGTGTGTACTCTGTGACATCACATAACCTTACACCCCCCTGACAATTTCCTTATCAGTACTTGGCGAGCGAGCAGCCAGGAGAGACAAGAGACCACCTTGGAAACTGGAGGAGTACAATGCCATGATGGCAGATAGGCTGTTACCTTGGAAAACCAAATTTCTCTAAGACCTGGGTCATATAAAGTCAGTGTATCCTGTCAAATGCCTTCTCTGCGTCAATGAATAACAACAGAGTAGGCATTTGCTTTTTCTCCACTTGATGTATAATATTAATTATCTGCCTTTTTGTGTCCGAGGTTTGCCTGCCTGTAGGGATGGGCCCGGTGCTCGATTCAAACCCACGTTCAAATCGAGCACCGGGCGTTCGCTCGCTCGGCGAGCCCAGAACTATTTGGGCCGTTCGCATCACATTCGTGTGATGTGAGCGGCCCGCAATGCATTGCTGCCAGCGCAGTGCATTGCTGGCTGATGATTGGCCAAGCATGCACTGTGACCCCGCATGCTTGGCCAATCACAGCGCCGGAAACTAGGAGAGCAATAATTGGCTACAGGCAGGACGCCTGTAGCCAATTAAATCTCAGGGGCTTTAGTACACGCCCCACCATATAAAAGGCCGCCACGCCGTCGGCCCAGGGCACATGTGTTCCGGCTTCTGGAAGAGCAGTCTGCTGATTGATATTCTTCTTCTTTGCTAAACCATTGCTAACTCCTGACCTAAGTCATTCAATTCATCATTACTGATCATTCATTGCTGCTGATTGCACAGAGTGTGATATTAGCTGCTGCTGGGGATTAGTCTGGTGTGTGCGTGCTGTTGGTACTGCATTGCAGTAGCACCAATCGCAGTGCTGTTAGAACAGCATTGCACCCCAACTTCTGTCCCAACCTTCTGTCCCATCCCAGGCAGGGATTTATTGGAGCCGTATTGTGTTTGTGGCAGCACACATAGGACCTATATTTTCTTGTCAGCAGCACACATAGTACCTATAGTGTGTTTGTGTCAGCACCCATAGGACTTATAGTGTGTTTGTGACAGCACACATAGGACCTATATTTTCTTGTCAGCAGCACACATAGTACCTATAGTGTGTTTGTGTCAGCACCCATAGGACTTAGTGTGTTTGTGGCAGCACACATAGGACCTATATTTTCTTGTCAGCAGCACACATAGTACCTATAGTGTGTTTGTGTCAGCACCCATAGGACTTATAGTGTGTTTGTGGCAGCACACATAGGACCTATATTTTCTTGTCAGCAGCACACATAGTACCTATAGTGTGTTTGTGTAAGCACCCATAGGACTTATAGTGTGTTTGTGGCAGCACACATAGGACCTATATTTTCTTGTCAGCAGCACACATAGTACCTATAGTGTGTTTGTGTCCGCACCCATAGGACTTATAGTGTGTTTGTGGCAGCACACATAGGACCTATATTTTCTTGTCAGCAGCACACATAGTACCTATAGTGTGTTTGTGTCAGCACCCATAGGACTTATAGTGTGTTTGTGGCAGCACACATAGGACCTATATTTTCTTGTCAGCAGCACACATAGTACCTATAGTGTGTTTGTGTCAGCACCCATAGGACTTATAGTGTGTTTGTGGCAGCACACATAGGACCTATATTTTCTTGTCAGCAGCACACATAGTACCTATAGTGTGTTTGTGTCAGCACCCATAGGACTTATAGTGTGTTTGTGGCAGCACACATAGGACCTATATTTTCTTGTCAGCAGCAGTGTGTTTGTGTCCGCAGCACCCACATAGTAGGACTATATTTTCTTGTCAGCAGCACACATAGTACCTATAGTGTGTTTGTGTATGTGTTTGTGGCAGCACACATAGGACCTATATTTTCTTGTCAGCAGCACACATAGTACCTATAGTGTGTTTGTGTCAGCACCCATAGGACTTATAGTGTGTTTGTGGCAGCACACATAGGTAGTGTGTTTGTGTCAGCACCCATAGGACTTATAGTGTGTTTGTGGCAGCACACATAGGACCTATATTTTCTTGTCAGCAGCACACATAGTACCTAGTGTGTTTGTGTCAGCACCCATAGTGTGTTTGTGCAGCACACATAGGACCTTATAGTGTGTTTGTGGCAGCAGCACACATAGGACCTATAGTGTTTTCTTGTCAGCACCCATAGACAGCACACATAGGACCTATATTTTCTTGTCAGCAGCACACATAGTGTGTTTGTGTCAGCACCCATAGGACTTATAGTGTGTTTGTGGCAGCACACATAGGACCTATATTTTCTTGTCAGCAGCACACATAGTACCTATAGTGTGTTTGTGTCAGCACCCATAGGACTTATAGTGTGTTTGTGGCAGCACACATAGGACCTATATTTTCTTGTCAGCAGCACACATAGTACCTATAGTGTGTTTGTGTCAGCACCCATAGGACTTATAGTGTGTTTGTGCAGCACACATAGGACCTATATTTTCTTGTCAGCAGCACACATAGTACCTATAGTGTGTTTGTGTCAGCACCCATAGGACTTATAGTGTGTTTGTGGCAGCACACATAGGACCTATATTTTCTTGTCAGCAGCACACATAGTACCTATAGTGTGTTTGTGTCAGCACCCATAGGACCTATAGTGTGTTTGTGGCAGCACACATAGGACCTATATTTTCTTGTCAGCAGCACACATAGTACCTATAGTGTGTTTGTGTCAGCACCCATAGGACTTATAGTGTGTTTGTGGCAGCACACATAGGACCTATATTTTTTTGTCAGCAGCACACATAGTACCTATAGTGTGTTTGTGTCAGCACCCATAGGACTTATAGTGTGTTTGTGGCAGCACACATAGGACCTATATTTTCTTGTCAGCAGCACACATAGTACTTAGAGTGTGTTTGTGTCAGCACCCATAGGACTTATAGTGTGTTTGTGGCAGCACACATAGGACCTATATTTTCTTGTCAGCAGCACACATAGTACTTATAGTGTGTTTGTGTCAGCACCCATAGGACTTATAGTGTGTTTGTGGCAGCACACATAGGACCTATATTTTCTTGTCAGCACACATAGTACCTATAGTGTGTTTGTGTCAGCACCCATAGGACTTATAGTGTGTTTGTGGCAGCACACATAGGACCTATATTTTCTTGTCAGCAGCACACATAGTACTTATTGTGTGTTTGTGTCAGCACCCATAGGACTTATAGTGTGTTTGTGGCAGCACACATAGGACCTATATTTTCTTGTCAGCACACATAGTACTTATAGTGTGTTTGTGTTAGCACCCATATGACTTATAGTGTGTTTGTGGCAGCACACATAGGACCTATATTTTCTTGTCAGCAGCACACATAGTACTTATAGTGTGTTTGTGTCAGCACCCATAGGACTTATAGTGTGTTTGTGGCAGCACACATAGGACCTATATTTTCTTGTCAGCACACATAGTACCTCTAGTGTGTTTGTGTCAGCACCCATAGGACCTACAGTGTGTTGTGAGCACACATAGGAGCTCTATTTTTTATACAATATACACTACCAACTACAATGGCTGGAAGACCGCCAAGGAGAGGCAGACCGTCCTGAGGCAAGAACACAGGGCAAGCAGGCTCTGTTTCTAGAGACAACAGTGCTGGTCATGGACGTGGTCATGCATCGTCATCAGCACGTGGCCACGGGACACGCTTGTCTTTGTTTTCGGCAGCTGGACATGTTGAGCCGCATCATGCCGAAGGCTTGGTAGAATGGATGACCAAGCCCTCCTCATCCTTCTCATCCTCTCTCACCCAGGCTTAGGGTACTGGCAGAGCAGCTGCCAACGCGTACTCAATGGCATCATCAGACACCCCTTCCCTAGACCCACCATGTCCCCCTGAGGAGTCCCCTGAACTGTTTGAGCACAGTGTTGGGTACATGCTCCAGGAGGATGCCCAACGATTCGAAGGCTCGGATGATGATACCCAGCTTGAGGAAGGCAGTAGTGTGCGCGCAGAGAGAGGGGATGCTGAAGGACAGCAATCTGGCAGTAATGTTCCACCAGCTGCAGCTTACTGCCAGGTTTGCTCTAGTGGTGAAGAGGGAGGGAATGATGAGGTCACTGACTCCACGTGGGTGCCTGAAGGGAGAGAGGAGGAGGAGGAGGAGGAGGAGGATGCGGCGGCACATGTCCAACAAGGCAGGATGCCCCCTGGAGGCCAGCTAGAGGCCAGCACAACAAATGAATCACACCGCAGAGCTCCGCCTCTGCACGTTATCACAAAAGTTCTTTGGTGTGGGCCTTTTTTGAGACAAGTGCATCAGATCGCACCACTGCTATTTGCAATATTTGTCTCAAGCGTATCTCGCGTGGCCAAAACATCAGCCGCTTGGGCACCACAAGCATGAGCAGACATATGTCGACCTGCCATGCAGCTCGTTGGCAAGCGCACATTAAAGACCCACACCAAAGAACAAAGTGGACCTCTCCTTGCTCCTCATCAGCTGGGATCTCCATCCCCACTATATCTTCAGTCCTCTCTGAAAGCTGCTCTGAGAGGACTGAAGGTGTAAAATTTGGTGTGTCACAACCAAGTACTTGCAGTACACTGACGTCCGATTGTAGCAGGCAAATTTCCCTGCCCCAGCTGCTGGACCGTCGGAGGAAGTATACTCCCAGCCATCCACATGCCCAGCGGTTGAATGCTAGCTTGGCTAAATTGCTAGCACTTAAACTGCTGCCTTTTCAGTTGGTAGACTCGGCCCCCTTCCGTGAGTTTGTTCAATGTGCGGTTCCTCAGTGGCAGGTTCCCAAACGCCACTTTTTCTCACGGAAGGCGATTCCGTCTCTCTACCGGCATGTGGAAGGCAATGTCCATGCCTCGCTGGACAGGGCGGTCATCGGTAAGGTGCATATTACCACTGATTCATGGTCCAGCAGGCATGGACAGGGACGTTATCTGTCTTTCACGGCCCATTGGGTCACTCTATTGGCAGCTGGGAGGGATGCAGGACAAGGTGCAGTAGTGTTGGAGGTTGTTCCGCCACCACGCCTCCACAATGCTACTACTGGTTGTGACACACCTCTCTCCTCCACCCCCTCCTCTTCTTCTTCCTCCATGGCCTCTTCGAGTGCTCTGTCCTCGGAACCAGCGGTGCTCCGTAGGCGTACAAGGGGCTACGCGAGTACGCAGGCAAAAAGATGCCATGCCGTGCTTGCACTGGTGTGTTTGGGGGACAGGAGCCACACTGGGGCAGAGGTTCTGGCAGCTCTGCAGGGGCAGGCCGAGAGGTGGTTGACGCCACGCCAGCTTAAGCCAGGAATGGTGGTTTCTGACAATGGCACCAACCTCCTCTCCGCCCTGCGACAGGGGCAGCTCACCCATGTGCCCTGTATGGCTCACGTCCTCAACCTGGTGGTGCAGCGGTTCTTGGGCAGGTACCCAGGCTTACAGGATGTCTTGAGGCAGGCCAGGAAAGTCTGTGTGCATTTCCACCGATCTTATAATGCCAGTGCTCGGCTGGCTGAGCTGCAAAAGGAGCTGAACCTGCCCAAGAACCTCCTAATATGTGACATGCCCACCAGGTGGAACTCAACGTTGGCCATGCTGCAGCAACTGCACACGCAGCAGAGGGCCATCAATGAGTACCTTTGCGACTACGGCACCAGGACAGGGTCAGGGGAGCTTGTCTTTTTTTCCCCACGCCAGTGGAGCATGATCAGGGATGCATGCACTGTCCTGTCACCATTTGAGGAGGCCACGAGGATGGTGAGCAGTGACAGTGCATGCATCAGTGACACTGTACCTCTTTTTTTTTTTCTTTTTTAGGATTTTTTTTTTCTTATTCCCCGGCCTGCCCCTTTTACTATATTTCTATTTCGGTAGATCTAGACCGGTAAAGAACATACAGTTGAGACATATGGGCCTCAATCTATTTCCCCTATTAATGCCCCAGTCCTTATAATGTTATACACAAACAGGAAGAAGAAAGAAGAACAAAAATTACAAAACTATGCCAGAGGTTCTAGTGACAAATATTGGACTATATTGAATATTCCAACCTTTTTCCCCTCCGCCCTCCTCCTTCCCTCCCCCCCCCCCAGGCCAAGAGGCTAAGGGAGAAGAGGAAAAGAAAGGGAAGGGAGCAGACGCCGGTCAAGTAAAAGCTTCTAGAGCTATCCTCCAGGAACCCCCCCCAAAAAAAAAAAAAAAGGACAGCACTTTCAGTCTTGAAATATTTCTTCTCTCAGGTGTCTTTCACATATTTACTCAATTTATGTGTCCAATTCTGTGTTAGCACAGGTTTTTCACTTTAAAAAAGTTCTGTAATTGTAACCTTATTGCTGTCTTTATCTATCGGGGTAAATGAATAACCTGTAACAGTTGTGAGGTGGAAATAAACACGGAGCGATGTTGTTTAAGGTTTTTTTTTTTTCTTTTTTTCCCTTCTTCTTTACCAACTTGCCAGCTGAGCCATTATATTTAAATCCTGATTAGTATCCTCTCTTCCTTTTTCCTCTTCTCCCCCTCCTCCTCTCCCTAGACTTTCTCCCTCTGTCTCTGCTGCGCTCTACTTTTGCTCCAAACCAAATTCAAGTTGCTTATATTATATGGTGCTTTCAACACGATACTTTCCAAATTCTCCCGTGATGTTTCATATATATACATCTCCTTTGGTCACATCTTTTTAAATGGAGCTTAAATTGGCACTCACCCCTCCGGTAGAATCTCCGTCTGTCACGTCGGGCACTCGTACATTTATCTCCCCTATAAGGGGGACTTACCCTTGTTAAGGATGATCCGGCCAGGGGTTTCTGGGAGGGTGTCTTTTACCTCACTATGTCCAGGCGTCCATATGGCTTCAGCTGGTGTTTACTATCCACGGCAGCAGGGGGGGATTACCCGGAGGAGAGAGGGAGTGGGGAGGAGGTGAGTTAGAAGTCACCGCTACAGACCGGCGGCGTCTCCCGGCTCTCTAAACGCTTCAATGTCTTCGCCGAGGGCTAGTTCCGGGGACGCCGACCGGCTGATGCGGTGCATGCCTCGCGCTGGGGAATCATTTCCGAGTGTCACGCCGTCTCTCACTCAGCGTGCGCTCGTGCTGCTCTGGCCGTCAGCTGTTACCCGGGTCAGGCCACTCCCTCCATGAGGCGAATCAGGTCCTCACGTCCTCACGTCCACGGCCGGCATCCTGTGTCTTTCTTCTTTCTGTTTCTTATCTCTTGTCTGACTTTCTTCAGTCCTCGACACTGTACCTCTTGTCCACCTATTGGAGCATACACTGCGTGGGATAATGGACAGGGCACTTGAGGCAGAACAGAGGCAGGAAGAGGAGGACTTCTTTGCCTCTCAAGGCCCCCTTTATCCAGACAGTGTTCCTTCTGTCCCACCCATCACACAGGAAGAGGATGAGGAGGAGGAGGAGGAGGAGGATTGTGTGAGCATGGAGGTGGAGCCTGGCACTCAGCATCAGCAGCAGCAGTCTTTTAGGGATGATGTACAGTCCCAACAAACCAGTGGACTTGTACGTGGCTGGGAGGAGGTGGCTGGCGTTTATTAATGCTCCTTGTATGCTTATATTGCTTTTTTTCTGTTACGTGTACTTTGGTTCATGTATTGCTTCAATCATGTATGCACAAACTTTGTATCTTATGACTTGTATATATATTAACTGATTCAGCTACTCATGATGAATTTTAGTATTCTATGGATGTCAAATGGAATGCAGCGAATTGATATTTGTTTTTACCATTGCTGTTAACTTGGCCACTAGGCCGGGTAACGCACATTTATTGTTGTTCCCAACTGGTTACACAGCACTATGTATCTAATAAATTATCATTTTTACATTTCTTGTGTACGCGTGCCTACTCTCTCCCACCTCATTTTAAAGTCCCAGGGCGATCTATCTTTTTGTTCGTGTATTTTAGGGATGGAGGTGGTAGAGTGGTCATCACAGTCCTTATCTCCCCTTTCTTGCAGCAGTCTTTTAGGGATGATGTACAGTCCCAACAAACCAGTGGACTTGTACGTGGCTGGGAGGAGGTGGCTGGCGATCATGTCGTCCTCAGTGACCCAGAAGACTCCGGACCGAATGCCTCAGCTAACCTACGTTGCATGGCCTCCCTGATCCTGCAAAGCCTGCGGAAGGATCCTCGTATTCTTCGGATCAAGGAGAGGGACCATTACTGGCTGGCCACTCTCCTTGATCCACGGTACAAGGGTAAGGTTGTGGACCTTATCTTGCCGTCGCAGAAGGGAGCAGAGGATGAGACATCTCAGGGAGGCCTTGCAGAAAGGTCTGTGCAACGCGTTCCCAGAAACTGGGAGGTTACAAACTCCTGGTCCTGGACGACGAGTTGCTGAGGCTTCGGTTAGTAGCAGAAGGAGCGGTGGGGAAGGTGGACGTCTGACCGATGCGTTCAGACAATTTTTTAGTCCGCAGCCCCAAGGTATGATCGGTTCCAGCAACCATCGCCAGCGTCTGATATACATGGTGCAGGAATACCTAGGGGCAAGGTCAGACTTGGACACCTTTCCCACCGAAAATCCTCAGGCTTACTGGGTCTTGAGGATGGATCACTGGCCAGAGCTTGCACAGTATGCAATTGAGCTACTGGCCTGTCCTGCATCCAGCGTTTTTTCGGAACGCACATTCAGTGCTGCTGGAGGATTTGTCGCTGATCACAGGGTGCGCCTGTCCACCGACTCGGTTGATCGACTGACCTTCATAAAAATGAATCAGTCTTGGATCACCACCAGCTACCAGGCACCTGAAGCGGATATAACTGAATAATTTATAATGTCACATCCCTTCAAGACTGCCTATGCTGATGCTGAGTGACTGTCCTGTTATGTTCACTGACTATCCTCTTCCTCCTCCTCAATGATCCATTCCTTGATAGCTTGGAAGAACATTTTTGTTTCTGGGTGCCACCACACCAGTGCCTAAGGCACAATTTTTCAGCCCCTGTGTAACAGGGGCATGTAAGTACAATTTTTTTAAAAGATGCTTCGCAACAGGTGTGACTGCTGTGCTCCAAGTACAGTATCTGTGAGGGGTTGCAGTGTTGTGGCACCAGCACCAGTGCCTAAGGCACAATTTTTCAGCCCCTGTTGGGGCGTGTAATTACAATTTTTAGGCAATGCTTTGCAACAGGTCTCATTGCTGTGCTCAGAGTACAGTATCTGTGAGGGGTTGCAGTGTTGTGGCACCAGCACCAATGCCTAAGGCACAATTTTTCAGCCCCTGTTTAACAGGGGCGTGTAATTACAATTTTTTTAAGCAATGCTTCGCAACACGTCTGACTGCTGTGCTCCAAGTACAGTATATGTGAGGGGTTGCAGTGTTGTGGCACCAGCACCAGTGCCTAAGGCACCATTTTTCAGCCCTGTTTAACAGGTGCATTCAATTACAAATCTTGATCTAATAACTCACAGCAGGGTCCATTTCTGCGCCCACCAAGAGTAACTGTGAGGGCTTACAGTCCTGTGGCAACACCGTCCACCACCACCACCACCAAAGGCCCAATTTTTCTGCCCTGTTCAACAGGTGCATGCAATTACAAATCTTGATCTAATAACTCACAGCAGGGCCCATTCCTGCGCCCACCAAGAGTAACTGTGAGGGCTTACAGTCTTGTGGCAACACCGTCCACCACCACCACCACCACCAAAGGCCCAATTTTTCTGCCCTGTTCAACAGGTGCATGCAATTACAAATCTTGATCTAATAACTCACAGCAGGGCCCATTCCTGTGCCCACCAAGAGTAACTGTGAGGGCTTACAGTCTTGTGGCAACACCGTCCACCACCAACACCAAAGGCCCAATTTTTCTGCCCTGTTCAACAGGTGCGTGCAATTACAAATCTTGATCTAATAACTCACAGCAGGGCCCATTCCTGCGCCCACCAAGAGTAACTGTGAGGGCTTACAGTCCTGTGGCAACACCGTCCACCACCACCACCACCAAAAAAGGCCCAATTTTTCTGCCCTGTTCAACAGGTGCATGCAATTACAAATCTTGATCTAATAACTCACAGCAGGGCCCATTCCTGTGCCCCCCAAGAGTAACTGTGAGGGCTTACAGTCTTGTGGCAACACCATCCACCACCACCACCACCAAAGGCCCAATTTTTCTGCCCTGTTCAACAGGTGCATGCAATTACAAATCTTGATCTAATAACTCACAGCAGGGCCCATTCCTGTGCCCACCAAGAGTAACTGTGAGGGCTTACAGTCTTGTGGCTACACCAACATCTAATGGGGCAAATTTCTACAGAGTATATACGGCAGGCCCCTACTTTCAAACATCCAACTTACAAACGACTTCTACTTGCAAACGGAAAGAGAAAACAGGAAGTGAGAGGAAATCTACCCCTAGGAAGGGAAATTTGATCCTGTTAGATTTAATTTGGGAAAAAGGTATCTCCTCTCTACTGATGCTTTATCACCAATCCTTGTTTCAATTAAAACCCCACTTTTCCAAAAACATTTGTCATTGGGACGGAAAGTGAGGTGAAATGTTCTGAACAGATGTGCAAAGACAGCAAATGTTACAGGGGTGATACCCTCTCCCTATGTGATGGGGTAGCCATGCCATTTTTCGCAAGGATTTTCAGCCATATGGCCAGGAAAAGACATGACATTAAAGCCGCAAGTGGTTTTAAATGGCTTCTTTTTTTCATTTACAAATGTCATTTTGTGCAGGGACAGTTCTAAACACGGGAAACACATGCCACTTCACAGGCATACTTTAGACACCCCCCAGGTACCATATTTAAAGGAAAATTTCACTTTTTTTTTTTCACTTTATGCATCATTAAAATGACTGCTCCCAAAAAAACGTTAGTTTTTAAAAGTTATTTTTGCATTGATATATGTCCCCTGGGGCAGGACCCGGGTCCCCAAACCTCTTTTATGACATTAACATGCATATTGGCCATTGTAATTAGCAATTTTGATTTCGAACGTTCGCGTCCATTGTAACGAATAGGGTTCGAAAATTTGCGCGAACTTTCGGTCCGTTCGAAGGTTCTGGTGTGAACCGAACCCGGGGGTGTTCGGCTCATCCCTACCTGCCTGTAATGAACCCCATCTGATCACTTCCAGTCAGGATTTTGTCCTGGGAGAGGTTCGGAAACAGCCCTGGTAAAAGTCCAGGACGACCTACTCTAGGCCTTGGATGAGAATGAAGCTTTGCCTTGGTACTTCTGGATCTGTCGGCAGCTTTTGATACCATCGACCATTCTATACTTGTGGATAGGTTGAAGATGGTGGCGGGAATGAATGGTATAGCTCTGGCATGGGTAGCCTCATTCCTGCAAGACCATTTTATTCCTCTGATAGCTCCCTGCCTTGCGGGGTCGCCCAAGGATCAGCTTTATCTCTGATCCTTTTTAACATCTAAATGAAGAAAGGATTTTTAGGCCAGTACTGTTACACAAAACGAGGGGTTGTGCCACATCCATTATTAGAGAAAAGAGAGAGGGATCCCCTATGTGGTGGACTTTTAAGGCACAAATTTAGTCAAGAAAAGTTTAAATGACGTATATAGAGAATTGTAAAGCATTTATTTAGAAAAAGAACACAAAAAAAGTAATATATATGTATAAAAACATGAAATGTTAGAACATCTATTGAAGCTAGTATAACATGTAATTATACAATGCAGTTATTAGGTTTCTCACACCCGACGCGTTTCAGAGTCTATAGTTTCCTCCTTCTTCAAGGGGTGAGAGCAGGGAGAAACCAGATGTTTGAAAGATGTATATTAAACACTTCAATGATTAGAACTTTAAAAACATGTGCACAAGCACAGGTATATCTTCACCCCAGGGGTCCCCGGTGGCATAAACATGCACAGTTGGTTAAAGGTTTGCAGCTGTCATCAAGTGGAAGGCCTGCTGTATACCCAAAAACAGACCCCTCTCCTCCACTCGGGGAGGGTTATTAGCAGATTGAGAAAACGGGAAGAGCCTAGGGGCACACTGGGGTCGGGAAAGAGAAGAGCCCTGTAGTTATTGAGCTACTACCTGCCGTAATTCTTAAATTGTATTTGTTTTAGTGTGGCCGCTCGTCTCGTCATCCAGCCATGGAGTGGGAAGGATGCATCCCGATCCCGATCACAGATCCCGATTCTCCCTCTGTCATCGTGGGTGCCTGGTGGTCATCGCGCCTGCCGGGCACACGCATCAAGTGTGGGGACACGTGGTGGGCACCTGCTGTGACGTCTTAAAGAAGCGATGTACAGCTACAGCAATTTGCCCAGCCGAGACAACCTTCCGCAGTTTAACTGCAGCGACTGGTCCACTAGTGGTTAAGTCCACTTTCACAGGACAAAGGTATATGAGGTGCACTGCCCCCCCCCCCCAAGGTCGCTCTGTAAAGTGAAGTGCTAACTAATATCTGAGAGTCTCCATATTGGAGTATAAATAGCCAAGGATGAAGAAAAATTTCAAACTGACCATCTCTCCTATCTCGGGGTTCTTCTACCGGGGCAGGTACAGAACTTCTATAGACTGACCTACACACTCATCACTAACATCCTTCCACAATGTCCATCGTGGAAAGATCTTCGTCTCTCCTCCCTGGGAAGATTTCCTCTCATGAAGATGTTCAGTTTTGCTTGGCACTTGTACTCTATGCAAACTATTCCTCTCTTCATCTTACACAAAGACATATAAAGATTAATACCTACCTAATGTTTGGCTCTACAACTTACCTAGTGTATCCCGCCATGTACAGGATTGAGTGAACGCTGCCTACTTTACTAACACTCTTCTCAAAAATATGTCAAGCCGTGGTCACGGCTTGGAGTATTACATAATGCCCCTAGAGACACCTACCTACCTACCAACTATCTACCCATACTGAACTCTCCTATGAGACACACTCATTGCATGATGGGGAATGGGTAAGATTCTACAGTTCCCAGGCCCTATCTATATAATAATGCCCCTCACATCATCCTCAGCTTTTCCCTCGGGATCGGAGTCTCTGGTACTTAGACAGTGGTAACCAAAGGGAATCGAAAGTATCTAGCAAGTTACAGACACCAAAGGCCACCTCATCGCCTTCTCATCTATACAACAGAAATATATGGTCCCCCTACACAATCCCTATAATGTGCCCAGATCAGAAAATGTTTTCTTTCCAGTAAGATTTTACATCAACAGAGTCTCACTCTCCTCCAACGACTTTACCAGGTCACAGCCCATCCAGGTGTGTTACAACAGCAAATGAATATTCACTGTTGAAACACTGATTCCCAATCCGGCCAATCAGAAGCAGGTGTGAGACCCGTTTTCCAATTGGCCAAAAAGAGAAGACTCCCGATTGGCTGCTGAGGAGGAGGGAGGAAAAGGAAGCCACCGCCATCGCCATGATGACTTGTGGACAGCAAGAGAACTGGAGGCCGCCGACAGGGGAAGTTGCCGGCGATGGGATAAGTGCTACTTACCGACCGGGGGGGGGGTAGCATACTGTTTGCCGCCTCCCCAAAAAATGTTCTACCGGCCACCACTGGTCCTGGGTATACATAGACCGCTCCACAATTCCATCTGTCTACAGTACATACTGTATATCTCCTGTGATCACATGTATTGGGGATGGGAGACAGGATTTCTCTTTATTGAAACATTATAAATACACAATTCCTTTAACCATTTCCCATCCATACATTCCTTTCAAACAGTTTGGGTGTAAGAAGATAAAACAATCTCATGGCTGCAGCTGTATCTGTGATCTCAGTATAAGTTTTCCAGCCAGTAGCATTTTTTTTTGTGAAAAAGATCTGTGAGGCTGTAGAGCCATCTGATCACTTTTACTGCACTTGGAAGTGCCCCTCCCCCTCTGCCTCCATTCACCATGGCCTCTGGGCTCTACTGTTATTCCAGGGAGCTGGGGACCACAGGACTTTTAGTACCAAATATCCTCTGTGACTAATGAACCCAGAAGAGATGAGCCTTTAATCACCACAGGGGGCGGAGCTGTCATTCCCCGGATTCTATAGCTGGGAAAGAGGCTACTCAAGCATGGTCTGTGCTTTATTAGCTGTATTGGGGGGCAGGGGAGATATTAGAGGTCTAATAGTCCCCTGATGTCTCCAAGGAGAACCTGTCATATGTTCATACTATCACACTGGGACTTGTTAGACCCCTTGTGACAGCAATAAAGGTAAATAAAATTTTTTTTTTAAACAATTAAAAAGATAATAAAATAAATGTAAAACAATTAGTAAGTAAAAAATGGTAACCTCTGGATTTTTAGAGTCAATTGTTTTACAGTTTATTTACAGTTTTGCGTACCTTCAGTTTTCACAATTTCACAAAAATTTGAAATTTAACATGTACAAATATGTGTAATTTATTAAGTCAATACAGTTTTAACTTTTATATTTAATAGGAAATTAGCAGGCATTTAGTAAATTTTGGCATGTATGAATCCACAATTAATGATTTTAGTGTATTTTTTGCAAAAATATTGTTTGATAAACATTTTCACAAATATTGTGGTGCCTTAAAAATCAGTAGCACCCTCATTTTATTCTACTGGCCATGTGCGTTCAGAGCATATATATATATATTAGAGACATTTTTGCATAAGCCCCATTTTCACTATTTCTCAAAAAGGCAACATTTTACATTTACTAATATTTGTTATTTATTAACTTAGTACAGGTTTAGCTTTTATATTTAGAAGGAACTTTATCAAATTTGCTGTGTCTGTACCTGTTAATAATGATTTTAGTGCATTTTTAGAGAAAATACTGTTTTGGCAAAACTTTGCCCAAATATCCCAGGGCCTTAAAAAAAACAGTAGCACCTTCCTTTCATTCTACTGGTCCTATGCTTTCAGAAAATATATAGTTTGAGGGGTCTTTTACAAACTCTGAAAACTGTAAGTGAAAAATGAAAACCTTCAGATTTTTTGAGAAATTTGGTTTATACATAGTTGTGTGTACATTCAGTTTTCACCATTTTTCAAAAAGGCACAATTTAAAATTTACAAATATTTGTTATTTATGAACTCAATACAGGTTTAGCTTTTATATTTAGTAGGAATTTAGCAGGAATTTTTGTAAAATGTGCTGGGTTTATATCTGCTAATGATGATTTTAGAGAATTTTTAGCAAATATATTGTTTTGATAAAAATGTGCGCAAATATCACAGGGCATTAAAATCAGTAGCACCTTCTCTTTATTCTACAGGTCATGTGCTTTCAGAAAATATATGGTTTGGGGGGGGTCTTTAACAAACTCTGAAGGCTGTAAGTTAAAAATTAAAACCTCTACAGTACAATATTTTACCAATTAGCAAAAAAGGCACAATATAAAATTTACAAATATTGGTTATTTATTAACTTAATACAAGTAAGCCTTTATATTTAGTAGGTTTTTGTAAAATGTGCTATGTTTTTTTCTGCTAATAAAGATTTCTGTGTATTTTTGGTGAAAATATTGTTTGTTTGTTTTTTAATCTTTCTTTATTTTATTTTCACAGGCATTTGTTACAAGCTGGTTACAAGGAAGCAATAGTATCATAATTACAAATACAAAAACATTATATTTTAACCACTTCCCTCCCAAGGACGTCATATGACGTCCTTGACTTTCAGTGGGAATATCTGAATGATGCCTGAAGCTACAGTCATTATTCAGATATTCTTGTTTTCAGCCAGTGATTCTGTGCACCATAAGAACGATCATAGCGGCAATTCCGCGGCTTGATCGTTCTTATAGGCAAAGGGAGGGGACGCCCCCCTCCTGCCGCCATCCATTATGACGTCATGCCCGGTACCCGGAAGTAAACAAAGCCGCGGTCGCGGCTGTCAGCATGAGGTTGGTCAATTTTTTTTACCAATCTCATGCTTTCCAGCCTGGAGGAGAGATGTGGGTTCTTATTGACCCCACATATCTCCATAAAGAGGACCTGTCCCATAGATTTCTATTACAAGGGATGTTTACATTACTTGTAATAGGAATAAAAGTAATCCAAAAAAAAAGTTATATTTCCATTTGTTGTGTGTGTGTACTCCCTCCCAAACTCTGAACAAGTTTTTTGTGAGTATAATGCCCCGTACACACGGTCGGAAATTCAGACGGAAAATGTCCGATGGGACCATGTTGTCGGAAAATCCGACCGTGTGTGGGCTCCATCTGACTTTTTCCGTCGGAATTTCCAATGGAAAAAATTTGAGATCCTGCTCTCAAATTTTCGTACGCAATAAACGTCACCACGTTCAGAATGATCAGATTTTCTGACAACTTTGTCCGACCATGTGTACTGGGCATTAGTGTTGTTTCCCCCAGTGAACTGTATTGTGGTGGTGTCCAAATAACCTTCCCTAAATCTGTGTCTGCCAATCTGTGTTCAATCTCTACCCATCTTTTTTTACTCTCTAATTTTGTCCATTCTACTACCCGTGTTAACACTGCAGCTTCATAGTATTTTTTAAAGTCCAGTACCCCTAGTCCTCCCTGATCTTTTTCTAATTGCAAGATCTTTAAAGATATTCTGGGTTTCTTATTTTGCCAGATGAGTTTTGTGGTTAAAGACTTAATAATTCTAAAATACACGGGGGATATAGATTGGGAGCATCTGGAATTTATATAATATTTTGGCCAGTATAATGATTTTTAAAGCATTCATCCTTCCCATCCAGGATGGGGGTTTTATTATGATTCTCCTTATTTCTTCTCTTAGCTCGTCCAGAAACTGATATAATTAACTTAAATTTTCTCTATTGGCGATGTCAGTTTTATCCCTAAGTATTTAATTTCCTTCTTCCATAAGAATGGGAATTCCTTCTGAATACTCTGCTCTTCTTTTTGATTAACATTTACATTAAACACTTCTGATATTCCTGAATTGATTTTACAATTGGATAGCTCTCCATACTCTTTGATAGCCTTTACCAAGTCTGGCATGGAAATTCGGGGATTGGACACATAAAACAAAACGTTGTCCGCAAATGCTGCTAACTTATGCGTCTCCTCCCCGACCTCTACCCCTCCTATATCAGGGTTTCCTCTTACTGTCTCCAAGAATGGTTCCAGTGCCAACGCGAATAATAAGCGTGACAACGGACACCCCTGCCTGGTCCCGTTGTACATCCTAAATGGGGAGGACAATATTCCATTTATTCTTACGGCTACCATTGGGTCATTATATATTACTTCTATCCAACTCAAGATTTTAGGTCCAAACACCATACCCTTCAGAGTGCCTATCATGAATCCCCAGTCTACTTGGTCGAAAGCCTTTTCAACATCAATCGATAAGAGTAGACTGGGGATTCCACTCTCCTGCATTTTCTGGAGCAGCAACAATGTCCTCACCCTGTTATCTTTTCCTTCCCTCCCTACTACAAATCCCACCTGATCTGGATGGACCAAGCTCGGCATCAGTTTTTTTATCATGGAGGCGAATATTTTCGGTCTATAGTTTAAGCATATTGCATTCTCTTTCCCCTCTTTCAATACCATAGTAATTGTAGCTGTAGAGGCTTCTTTACTCAGTCCATATTTAGTTCCTAACCCATTTAAATATGCGCTAAGTTTTGGAGCTAATATTTGACTAAATTTTTTTAAATATTCTGAGGTAAAACCATCGGGGCCCGGGCTTTTCCCTCCCTTAGTCTCTTTTATTACCTAGACTACTTCTTGCACTGATATTGGGTTCTCAAGTTCCTGTGCTAGCTCCTCCTATAATCTGGGGACATTTGCTTGGAGTACATATTCTTAAATTTTTTCCCTCTCTCTTGATCTCTTGTTGTCCTATCTGTCTACTCTTCTCTTTACTGAGTAAAATTGTTTATAGTACTCCCTAAAAACTTCCGCTATGTCTTTAGTATTGTATACCGGCTCTCTGTTCTTGTTTAATATTTTCTCGATGTCATTTATAGATCTTTTTTTCCTCAATATTCTAGCTAAGCACTTACTGTTTTTGTTCCCCCATTGGTATCTCTCTTTTGCAATCCAATTATATGTCTTCCTCATTTCTTGTTCCATTAATTCTTTTAATTCCTTACTATTTTATGGTGTAGATCCAAATCCTGTCCCCTTTTTTCACTGTTCTCTTTTTTATGGGTTTGTTCTAATCTATAGATTTCCTCTCTTAATACTCTACTCTTTTTATTTCTTTCTCTCTTTCTCTTTGCTCCTAATGAAATATACATCCCTCTGATATAGGCTTTAGGGGCCTCCCATATGATATTCTCTGCATTCTCTCCAGTTTCATTAATGGAAAACAAGAGCTCCAGCTCCTTTCTTATTGTTTCCTCTCCTTCCTCATCTAATAATTCCTTATTTAATTTCCAAGAAAATGGAAGCTTCTGCAGCCCAGGGATTTTAATTTTCATACATATTGGAGCATGATCTGACTGTGTTATAATTTCTATATTTGTAGATATCACATCATCCAATAACCGATGTTCTACCAACCAATAATCGATCCTGGTGTATGTCCCATGCACAGGGGAGTAGAACAAAAAGTCCAGTGTCTTTGGGTGCTGTACTCTCCACACGTCCATCAGCTGTAACTGGTACAGCCAGTACTTTATAGCTCTCAACTGTACGTTGCCTATCCCGTGTGCATGAGACGTACTATCCAGTTCTGGGTTCAGACAAAAATTTAGATCTCCAGCGATAATCACCAACCCGCTCTTAAACTCTCATCGTTTTTCCAACGTTTCCTTCAGAGAGCTCATTGGACCTCTATTGGGACAATATATATTAACTAAAGTATAGTTTATTCTCCATAGGTTTCCCTTTAGAAAAAGGAATCTTCCCTCTGGATCAACAAGCCTGTCTTCTAGAGTGAAGCATACCTCCCGTCCTATACCAATAGCCACCCCCTTTGATTTGCTTGACATCAAGTCACCATAGTACCATACCGGGTATCTTGAGGAATATAATCTAACTTTGCTTTCATAAGATATGTGGGTTTCCTGCAAGAAAAGTCAAACAGTTGACTATAGACATAGATTATAGACAGTATACTCTTTTTTTCTTTTTTTTGTTTGGCCATCTCTTTCTTGGCACTTTTTGTTGTTTGTGGTGTTTTTTTTTCCATCCCTGGGCTTTTAAGGTTCCCCTCTTTGGTTGTTAAATATTTCTGTATTGAGCTTGCATTTATACTTGTATTTAGGCTCTCTCTTGGGATTGTGGGTTCTGTTGTTTTTTGGGATCAGCCTCTCATATTTTGTTTGTTCAACCTACAGTCGATGTATTTAAAGCTCTTATTAATTTACCCTCAAGAGAAGAGAGAGGGAATCTAACAGTTGGGTGTTATTTTTCTTCAAAACTGTCCTACTGTTTACCCTAAGGTTTTTTTTTTTCCTTTTTTTCCCAGAGAGAGGGGAAAAGAAGAAAAGGAAAAACCTCATCGCTACACCTATAGTTATATTAAATTAATTTTATGAATAACAATATTAATAATAATAATAATAATACACATGGCATTCTTGGCCATCAAACTTCTCATTTTTACTATGTCATGTACAATATGTCATATTGTTTTTTTTTTACCTTCACTTTCTACGGTGCTGACAAAGATGGATTCTGTGTATTTTATGTATGACCTTTTTTTTTCCTACTCTATAAGTAGATTCATATTTCAGTCTATCAATAATAAATAACAGAATTATTCTTTATAAACCTGACACTCTCACAGCCTTCAGCTGAGCCATGAAGTCAGTGTCAGGATCCTGGGCTGATGTCAGTGATGATGAGGTTGGGAAAAGAAGAAGAAGTGATTGGAGTCTATCAGAGACTCAGCCATGTTGTCTTCAGATATCCACTTAGAATATTGTGGTTGCTGGCTTTGTGTGTGACCCCCTGCACATCTGACACCCAGAACTCTGATCACCGCTGTGATATGAATATGAGGAATTATACATTTGAGTACAAGTATTCTCAGGATGGAGACATCATTATAGGAGGGATATTCGCTGTACATTCTGTAGTGACACGGTGGAGTCAGAAGGGAAGTCTTATTAGAAATCTCATGTGTTCAGCGTAAGTGAAATATGAAGAGTTAATATTCCAATCTGATCCACAGAGCTGTGTCTTTAGGAGATATGTGTGATAATGTGCAGGACTCATTCAGTCTGTTACACTGCATTTATATAAAATATGTTCATGAAAACCTGGTATTAATGGTCACCTTCATTCATATTGAATAGCTGCCAATGCACCACAATGGTGAAAAAAAACATGCAATTCCTTGTTTTAATAAGGCAGCACACCGCAGAGCATGGTATGTGTATTATGGTGCCTAGAGGTGTGTTGTGTGTTGGGATTTACTGTACAATGCATTGGGGTGTAATTCACAATGAATGACACCACATTGCACTGTCCATAGAGAAGGTGCTTTGCCATCCATTGTTATGTGTTACCACAATACACAAGTATAAATGGGACCTTGAATTACTTTGGCCCTTATTGACTCCATACCTTTTTTTTTCACTTCCAAATAGAGTGGGGAAGGATAAAGAATCCCTGTCAGGTTTTCTACTGCTATCTGGGTCTCCATTAGAGAGATTCCCCTCATTTCCTGTCCTGCAGATAACTTTTTTCATAGAAAGTAAGGGAATCTCTCCAATAGCAGCACAGAAATAAACACCATTCTTTATTAAAGTGCTGGAAGGCTGGAATCCCTTTCAGCCTTGTATTTCTGTCCTTGTCCGGATTGCAGATTTTTCCTCTCTTCCTGTCTGGTAAAACTGTTATCTGCAGGACAGGAAGTGAGGGGAAATCTCTTTAATGGAGCCCTGGACAGTGGCTGTCCAAAAGAGAACAAGGTTTTAGTTGGACATGAATTTTAAGGCACCACAATAACATAATATAGTATTTCTGTTTCTGATGGCCGGCATTCCATTTACCTTTTCACCGGCATTCACATTGTTAAGGCTTTACATGTTGGGTTTCTATTTACTCAGAACAACCTCATATTTAATATTTTACCAAAAAGTTGACTACCACATTTCAGTTGTGTGCAGTAACATTACTTTTAGTGTATTTTTTACTGAAAATATGTGTTTGATAAACAGCTCCACTAATATCACAGGGTCTTTGCTTTCAGAAAATATATAATGTTTGGGGGATTTTAACTAATCATCAGGCATTTTAATATTTCACACAAATGCGGCTCTGGCAGTGAAAGGATTAAAGACAGCAGTCACAGGAAAATTCCAATCGATCTGTTCCTGTTGTGGACTGACAATACTGTTCTATTTGTTAAATGAAATAACAAGGAATGGTGTCAGCCCTGCCATGTTTCTTTTGCTAAACTAAATAATGTCTCCCCTTCTCCTGAACTCTACAACATGGGTGGATTGTTTTGTTGTCAGATAAAAAACAAACTGTGAGTGTGGGTGTTTGTGTGTTTGGGGGTTGATTAGACTCTTTGAGGTAGCATAGGCAGAGTTAAAAAAGATGGAAAAAAGATAACTAACATCCCTTGGGGATGCCCTGACTCGGCTGGTGTAGTGGCGCATCAGCATAATGTATACAACCTACTACAGCAACATTGACATTTACAAATGGAAAAAAAAATGCTGTTTAAATTCCAGGCAAATTACAGCTTCAGCCACCTACCAATCAGCTGAGGGTTCACCTAAGTGTACAATTCCCCCTAAGGATACATAAATGACCCTTTACACTGATGAGGTTCTGATAAGGATGTCAAGGCGTACCCAAAAAAAGGCATATGCCCCCCATAAATATTCATTCCAGACCGGTAAGGTCTGATATTGATTTTAACCTCCCTGGCGGTATGATTCTGGCTGGAATTTTGTGCTGAAAGCGGTACAATTATTTTGCATGGAAATTTGGCGTTTTTATATTGTAGGCCTGTAATTCTTATAAATAACTCACTTAAATCTGTCCGAACCAGAGTCTAGTAGACATCCCGGGTATGATAAAGTTTGAAACACAAAATAATAAATTATAATATAATAAAAATATATATAAAAATGATTCAATAATGTAATCAAATCAAAAACACTGAAATTTGCTCAGTTGCAGAATAGTCGCTGTCATTAAATTTATTGTTTGATGATAAATTGTGATTCTAATTTATTATCGCTGTTTTATAGCTGGTCTAAAACCACTTTTGACATAAAGGGACACTTTTTGGTTGGTATGGACAATCTCCAGTTTCCAGGCTGAAATATTTTTTTTTATTATATAAAATGACATGCAGGGCACTGGGCAGACCACTAGGGACAAAGGGGGTGTGTATTTTTTGTATACAGTACTGTAATCTGTAAGATTACAGTACTGTATGTGTTGTGTGTTTTTAAACTTTTTTAAATTTGGCGCCGATCTCCGCTCCCGTGCGTCGGAACGTCGCAGGGAACGGAGATCGGCGGCACTCGGGCACTGTGTGAATCGAGCGAGCGGACGGCTCGCTCACACAGCGGGGAGACATCGCAGAATCCAGGGGAAAAGGTAAGTAACTTCCCCCCTGTATCCTGCACGCAAGCCCGAGTCTGGCTCGGGGTTACCGCTCCCAGCAGAAAAAAATGAACCCGAGCCAGACTCGGGATTACCGCTAGGAAGGTTAAGGGGAAGTGTCAGGCAAAATTTTCACTCAAAATCCACATGTGGCATTTACTATATATGATCATGGCCCCTGTCAGGCCAGGAAAAGTGAGAATTCAGCCTCCCCACCTGAACAATAACAGGCAACATACCCTCAGCATGGGGGGTAAATTGCCAGGAGGTCACTGGCAAAGCACCAGAATTATGAGGACAAGAGCCTCTTTCCCACAAGGTCTGGTGGTTGTGGGGGTCTGAATGCTGGGGGGCTTATTGGAAACTGGAGAACCCCAGATACAGGCCTTCCCGCCTATGTGAATGAGTAGGAGATACACAGTAGCCATACTCATTCATAGAATAGGTGAAAAAATAAACACACCACAGTTTTTGACAAGTCCTTTTTTTAGCTCAAAAAAAAAAAAAAACACAGCATAAATTCATCATCAATCAGTTTGTCCAACATTTCTGATCCAACCCACCAATACAAATGAATGACGGAGCAGATTATGTTGGCGGTTGCCGGTTTCCTAAGAACCAGTCAGAAGGGAAGCGGTCACATTTATCAGCGGTAGTAATACTGATGCCAAATGTATTGCTTTCAGCTGGTGCCGGAGGTTTGACCGGGCCACACTCAAAAATTGTTCAGTCGTTTACCTAACCTCCACACAAGCAAAATGTTGTCCAAACCTGGGTTCAGAACCAAACCAAAACCTCATCACTAGTCATTTCCCCGGTCACAAGAGCCAATAATATGGGAAAATCAATAACCCAACTCACTCTCTGAAAAAAGTTGGGATTACATCAGCCATATTGTTAATGTGTGGAGAGCTGAAAATACTGTGTAGGGAGAGACACTATTTGTGGTATTGGTACATGCCCCCCCATCATGGAAGTGGCCAGTTCTCATGCCTTTTTGTTTGACAATACTTTGCCTATTAGCTCTAGAAATGGACAAAACTAAAAAAACAATATTCACCACCAAAGACTTCAGGGGGTTTGCTGACAGTTCACAAACTTCAGAATTTAAGCAAGATTTGGGAAACTTTTCACAAACTAAACCCAGGAAGATTGTCTTATCTCTGGTCCTGACTGTCTCCTATGGAATGTCTGGAGGCTCCAACCAGTCCTGTAGCAAGTTTGAAGTCTCTGACCCTTTCCTCTAGTAAGTCTGCATTCTCTGACCTTCTTCTGTAGCATTACATATACTGAATATTATGTGAGGCTACTTGGTGATATCAGGGGCTACAGATGAGGTCCTCTATGCCCTGTAAACAGCCAACCACTGCTATAACTCATATAAGTGCAGGAATGATTGAATGTCATTATATGTTTCATGGAGCAATGCACACGGCCACCAATCCCACCATAGATCTGTAGTTAAAATGTATTATACATTTTGCCATAAAGAATTTCTGCTTGAATCCTTGTCCTGTAGACCAATAAAAAACTATCCATTTTCTGCAGGGTTTACCGGAGAGAATACAGACATCTATTGGCTTTTATATTTGCTATTGATGAGATAAACCGCAGTCCAGATATTCTGCCCAACATAACTCTGGGATACCATGTGTATGATTCTTGTGGACATGTGAATAAAGCTATAAAAGACGTTCTACAGATATTGTCTGGACATACAAAGGAAGCTCCAAATTATTCCTGTATGGAGCGCGGTGCCCTGGCTGGTTTCATTGGAGATCTCAATTCTGACACCACTCTCCAAATGGCCCAGCTGCTGAATCTATATGGTTACACCCAGGTAAGAAAAGCTGAATTTCCTATATTACATAAGGTTAGGACAGCTAGTCATCTTATGGTGAGGGGGGTCAAACGGGTACAAATAATCCTTTGTGCAAAGCGCCGTAAAGTATAACATTTTTCTAAAAAGATAAGGCAGCGCTGTGTAGGGATGGGCAAATGTTCAGTCCAGACTGTTGTGGCATTTGGAGTGCGTGATCTGTTGCCCATTCAGTCCCCTGATGATCATATATCCAGTATCTCACAAAGGTAAGTACACCCCTCATATTTTTGTAAATATTTTATTTGATCTTTTCATGTGACACTGAAATCTGAATAAATTACACTTAGCGGGTTATTTACTAAAGGCAAATCTACTTTGCACTACAAGTGTACTTGGAAGTGCAGTCTCTGTAGATCCGAGGGGGACATGCAAGGAAAATAAAAAACAGTATTTTAGCTTACACATGATTGGATGATAAAATCAGCAGCACTTCCCCTCATTTCAGATTTACCCCTTCGATTTAGAGCGACTGCACTTCCAACTTGTAGTAAATAACCCCCTTTACTACAATGTAAAGTAGTGAGTGTACAGCTTGTATAACAGTGTAAATTTGTTGTCCCCTCAAAATAACTCAACACACAGCCATTAATGTCTAAACTAGACATGTGCACCATCAATAAATTAGTTTTGTTTCTTTCCGTTTTGTATTAGCCGTTAATTCGTATTTCGTAATTCGTATCCGAAATCCAATTTGGATTCGGACGAAATACGAATTTTCGTTAGGTTCGTTAACTTTTCATAACAATTACAAACGTTCGTTATGATGAATTTAAAAAGCAAAAAATACCTTTCTCAATATGGGTTTGTACCCCTGCTGTGCTCATTATGAGGGGCTCCCACCATCCCTGTGCTGTGCTGACTTCCTGGGTTTGTATCCCTGTTGTTGTCATTATGAGGGGGGTCCCACCATCCCTGTGCTTTGGGAGCCCAGATATTGTCTGGACATACAAAGGAAGCTCCAAATTATTCCTGTATGGAGCGGGGTGCCCTGGCTGGTTTCATTGGAGATCTCAATTCTGACACCACTCTACAAATGGCCCAGCTGCTGAATCTATATGGTTACACCCAGGTAAGAAAAGATGAATTTCCTATATTACATAAGGTTAGGACAGCTAGTCATCTTATGGTGAGGAGGGTGAAAAGTGTACAAATAATCCATTGTACAAAGTGCTGTAAAGTATAACATTGCTCTAAAAAATAAAGGCAGCGCTGTGTAGGGATGGGCAAATGTTCAGTCCAGACTGTTGTGGCATTCGGAGTGGGTGATCTATTGCCCATTCAGTCCCCTGATGATCATATATCCAGTATCTCACAAAGGTAAGTACACCCCTCATATTTTTGTAAATATTTTATTTTATCTTTTCATGTGACACTGAAATCTGAAGAAATTACACTTTGGGGGTTATTTACTAAAGGCAAATGTCCCAGATTGCTGGAGCATACACGGCAAGGCGGTCAGATGCAGGGTGCAGGCAGGAATGTAGTCAGGAGGCAAGCTAGGTCTGGAACCAGATGAGTGCAAACAGGAGCCAAGGGAGAAGGCAGAAGAGAGGTCATAGGAGAAGCCAAGGTCTATGCAGGTGGGTTCAAGGGATGGTCAAGACAAACCGGGTTAACACAGAGATCAGGACACAGGATTCACAGGTAACAGGGTACACGGGAGCTGAAGACGAAGCAGCGCTGGCTGGTTTAAATAGACTATAGCAGGGGTCTCCAAACTCCGGCCCTCCAGCTGTTGCAGAACTACACATCCCATGAGGCATTGTAAAACTCTGACATTCACAGACATGACTAAGCATGATGGGAATTGTAGTTCCTAGACAACTGGAGGGCCATAGTTTGGAGACTCCTGGACTATAGCGTCAATCACGGGTGAGCGTGGGTGCTATGCGCCAATGCCCATTTCTTACAAGCAAAGGGAATAAGTGTTCTTCTGCACTTTAGAGTACTTCTAGAGGAGCGCACTTGTCTGACGGTATGTGCACACTGACAACGTCACGGAGCTGGTGGATGTTACAGACCTTGCGCTCCTCCACCTTCCGTTTGAGGATGCTCCACAGATGCTCAATGTGGTTTAGGTCTAGAGACATGCTTGACCAGTTTATCACCTTTACCCTCAGCTTCTTTAGCAAGGCAGTGGTCATCTTAGAGGTGTGTTTGGGGTCGTTATCATGTTAGAATACTGCCCTGCGGCCCAATTTCCGAAGGGAGGGGATCATGCTCTGCTTCAGTATGTCACAGTACATGTTGGCATTCATGGTTCGCTCAATAAACTGTAGCTCCCCAGTGCCAGCAGCACTCATGCAGCCCCAGACTATGACACTCCCACCACCATGCTTGACTGTAGGCAAGACATACTTGTCTTTGTACTCCTCACCTGGTTGTCACCACACACGCTTGTCACCATCTGAACCAAAAATGTTTATCTTGCTCTCATCACACCACAGAACATGGTTCCAGTAATCCATGTCTGCTTGTCTTCAGCAAACTGTTTGCAGGATTTCTTGTGCATCATCTTTAGAAGAGGCTTCCTTCTGGGACAACAGCCATGCAGACCAATTTGATGCAGTGTGTGGCGTATGGTCTGAGCACCGACAGGCTGACCCCCCACCCCTTCAACCTCTGTAGCAATGCTGGCAGCACTTATACGTCTATTTTCCAAAGCTACCCTCTGGATATGATGCTGAGCACGTGCATTCAACTTACATAGTTACATAGTTACATAGTAGGCAAGGTTGAAAAAAGACACAAGTCCATCAAGTCCAACCTATGTGTGTGATTTTATGTCAGTATTACATTGTATATCCCTGTATGTTGTGGTCGTTCAGGTGCTTATCTAATCATTCTTTTTTAATTATCGATGCTCATCGCTGAGACCACTGCCTGTGGAAAATAATTCCACATCCTAACCGCTCTTACAGTAAAGAATCCTTTACACAGTTTAAGGTTAAACCGCGGGAGCCTCCCATTGCGCGGAGTGGCCCGAGAACGAAGCGGGGAAGAAGAGATGGAGGAAGATGCTGGACGAGAACACCGGAGCAAGAAGCAGAGGATCGGAGGAAGAAGAAGATGGAGGAAGAAGAAGGTGGAGGAAGAAACCGAAGGATGAAGGAAAGAAGAAGGAAGAAGGAAGAAGATGGAAAGAAGAAGACTTTAATAAAGGAATTGTCAAAAACCGTCTCTTGTCATTTTTAACACTTTTGTCACCTTTTTTGGTGAAATGGTAGGGGTACTTTTGTACTCCATTACCATTTCACACAGGGGGGGCGGGATCTGGGAGTCCCCTTGTTAAAGGGGGCTTCCAGATTCCGCTAGGCCCCCCGCCCGCAGACCCCCACAACCAGGGTTGTGGGGATGAGGCCCTTGTCCTCATTAACATGGGGACAAGGTGCTTTGGGGGGCACTTTTGGTTGAAGGCATGTGGCCTGGTATGGTTCAGGAGGGGGGGCGCTCTCACATCCCCCCATCTTTTCCTGTGGTCTGCCAGGTTGCATGCTCAGATAAGGGTCTGGTATGGGTTTTGAGGGGGACCCCCACGCCATTTTTTTTTTTGGCGCAGAGTTCCTCTTAAGATCCATACCAGACCTAAAGGGCCTGGTAATGGAATTTCGGGGGACTCCCATGCATTTTTTTTTTCTAATTTTAACATGACCTGTGTGCAAATATCCTTAAAAAAACATAGAAGTGAACCAGCATAAAAAAAAAAGTCAAGTTGAGAGGTGCGCCCAATCAACTTATGCAAATTAATTTACGTGGCTTGACATTTGACAAGATTTTGCCGTCGCAGTGAAGCAGAGCACTTGAACAAGTGCAAATGCTGCTTACGCATGCGCAGTACAATAATTGACCTCACGCAGTTCTAAGTGTACTTGCTGGCGCAGAAGGCATGTTCAGGGAAAGTTACTTTATCAGTCTATTTTGGGCATATTTGTTACTTGGATAGCTATATCTATACTTCCTCACATCACCCCACATCACCCCCATAATATTGGCACTTCCAGCTTCTTTTAATCCTGAGTTGAAGATGCCGTGCGCCATGTCTATAGCGGCGCACCGATCGCCACCTCCCACACGCCGGCAAGATAATAGTAAATGGGAAATAGCGCTGTGTTTTGTAAATACGAAAACAGCCATTGCGCATCGCCGTGCGCCATAACTCATAGTGCAAAGCGTTCGTAAATCAGCCCCACTGGGTGTAAGGAAGGTATTGAAAAGACATATATATATATATATATATATATATAAAGGATATGCAGGTTCAGGAGCTGAGCTGGCATTTGTGTTTATACTCGGTTGTCCACCTCCAGCTAAAGCCAAAATCAGTCTTGCAGTGGGAGTGTCTGGCATGAAAACTGATGATCAGGAGACCCCTAGGTGGGATTACAGGAGGAAGAACTCTTAGAGGGGAATTTATCAAAACTGGAGCAGCCAGAATCTGGTGCAGTTATGCATAGTAACCAATGAGCTCTTATCTTTCATCTTTAATGTTTAACTAAACAAGCTGAAGATAGAGGCTGATTAGTTGGTCCAGATTCTGGCTAATCCAGTTTTGATAAATTCCTCATTAATATAATATTATCAGCGTTCACTGATGGCTGTAATCATTTATGAAATAATACATTTATTCTTGTATCTTTATCTGATTGGTCCGGTGAAATAAAAGCACCACTAAAATCTGCTTATAGATCTCTTGTACACAGCTCACATGACATGTTTGTTGCTCTTAAAAAAAACAAAAAAACAAAAAAACATTAAAACATTTTCTAAGATTTTCTTCTGTTCATTAAGAGTTCCAGATTAATTATACAGATGGTTTTATTTCTTTCTAGATTAGTTATGGAGCCAGAGATACTTTACTGAGTGATAGAAAGATGTATCCAAACTTTTTCCGGACAGTTCCAGATGATGAGATGCAATATGTGGCCATAGCAAAGTTACTGGAAAGGTTGAAGTGGAACTGGGTCGGGATCCTTACATCTGATGATGAATACGGAGAGAGGGAGATCCGACAACTCAGCAAACATTTATCTAATCATGGAATTTGTATTGAATTCAAGATTCTGGTGTCTATAAAGAATTATAATAAAATTCCTCCAGAGCTGCGGACCTCAACTACAGAAGTTCTTATTATTTGTGGCTCAGTTAGTCTGACTTATTACAAGTTTTTATTGATCAATGTCCCTTATTACATGGAGAAAACATTTATTCTACCAGATTCTTGGTCAATGAGTGAAATGTTTTTAGCTCTTAGTAACTGCAGTTTGGTGTTTACATACCCCCATCTCTACATAAAGGGATTGCTGGAATATTTGTATAGTATTTATCCATCCAGCCACCCAAATGACCCCCTGATAGAGGATATTCTCATAACTGAATGTAGATGCTTTTCAAAAAACCAAATGAAAAATGTCCTTATTCCACTCACAACTAGATATCCTCTTAGGGACTGCGGTTTGGAGACACGTCCACTCAGTTTACATTTTCCTGATGAGAAAACATCCTATAGAGTGTATATTGCAGTCTACATTTTGGCTCAAGCATTACATGACATGAATTTCTCTTTTAAAATAAATAACAAAAAAGCTGAAATAAATCCTCACACACTAAAGTATAAGGTGAGAGCGTTCAATGAAAGTTTACTCGTATCTTTTTATACTCGGTCAGTTCAGTACTGGAACACAATGTGCCCAGACAAAAATTACGCCCAGTTTAGGTTCATGTTTAGTTTAGAGGTGTTTAACCCTTTCACTTCTAGAGCTGTTTTTTTAGGTTTGCACCCATGGTAAAAAAATCATTTTAGGCCTGAAGATTATATAAAACCCCTAAACAGTATGCAATATATTTTCTGAAAGCAGAGACCCTGGAGAAACAATGCTTGCTGTATCATCTTTTTCTGTCACATGATATTAGTGCAATGGTTTACCAAATGTAATCTTTTGTTTTCAGTAAAAGATACACAAAGTTCATTTTAGGGCATACAAATGTAATATATTACCCAATTATTTGGTAAAATATAAAAAATTAGGTTGCACTGAATAAATAGATAATCAGTATGTCAAGCCCTAAAATTGCCGGCATCTCTGAAATGGTGACAAACTTTAGATTAGTTATGGAGCCAGAGATACTTTGCTGAGTGATAGAAAGATCTGTACCTCAAACCATGCAGAGCTTATTACTAATGTTCAGATAAAGGAACACCTGGGTAGCGTGACCATAACATGATTTCATTTGATGTTAGCTGTAAGCAAGAAATACATACGGGAAAGATAAAAATGCTCAGCTTCAAGAGAGAACATTTTCCAAGGATGAGGGCTGCTCTCCAGGACTTAGACTGGGAGGGGATATTGGCATCAATGAGCACAAAACAGAAATGGGAATTCTTCAAAAAGACTGTTTGGGACCTCAGTGCAAAGTATATTCCCATGGGCAATATGTTTAAAAGGCTTAAAATAAAATCTAAGTGGCTCACGGTCAAAGTTAAAAAAGCTATAGACAATAAGAAAAGAGCTTTTAAAAAATATAAAAATGAAGGAACACTAGTGTTGTTTAAATGTTACAAAGAATTTAACAGAATATGTAAAAAGTAAATCAAGGTTGCAAAAATTCAAAACGAACGACAGATTGCAAAAGATAGTAGGACAAACCCCCAAAAATTCTTCAAATATATTAATAGTAAAAAGGTCAGCATGTAGGCCCTTTGCAAAATAATCTAGAGTGGATGACTGGGGACAAAGAGAAGGCTAATTTATTAAATACTGTATATCTGTGTATACAAAAGAGTATGGGACTCTCATGTCCATAATGGGGGTGGTATTGACACAGCGCCGAATGATCCACAATGGTTCAAAAGTGATATGGTCCAGAAATATTTAGACAGAATAAAGGTGGATAAAGCACCTGAACCTGATGGCATCCACCCACGGATCCTAAAAGAATTGAGCTCTGTAATTTCAAAGCCATTGTATTTAATTTGTAGGGACTCATTAATGACAGGAATAGTACCACTTGATTGGCGCAGGGCGAACGTGGTGCCTATATTTAAAAAGGGAACAAAGTCTTTACCAAGTAACTATAGACCTGTTAGTTTAACTTCTATAGTTGGGAAGATACTGGAGCATTTAATAAAAGACCACATAGACGAGTTCTTGCTGAAAAAAAAAATTTTAAGCAACAGACAGCATGGATTCATCAAAGACAGAAGTTGTCAGACAAACCTGAATTCTTTTTATGAGGAGGTAAGTAAAACCTTGGACAGAGGCGTGGCTGTGGACGTGGTATACTTGGATTTTGCAAAAGCGTTCGATACAGTTCCCCACACACGGCTCATGTGTAAGGTAAGGTCTACAGGCTTGGAAATATCAGTTTGTAAATGGATAGAAAACTGGCTAAATGACAGAATTCAGAGAGTAGTGGTTAATGATTCTTACTCTGAATGGTCTAAGGTTATCAGTGGTGTACCCCAAGGTTCAGTGCTGGGACCCTTACTTTTTAATATCTTTATAAATTATATTGGGTCTGGGATCACAAGTAACATTTCTGTCTTTGCAGATGACACCAAGCTATGCAGTGGAATAACATCCTTACAGGATGTCTCCAATTTACAAGCTGACCTCAATGCTCTGTCTAATTGGGTGACTATGTGGCAGATGAGGTTTAATGTTGATAAATGTAAAGTTATGCACTTGGGGGCTAAGAATATGCATGCATCAGACATGCTAGGGGGAGTACAACTGGGGGGATCCATAGTGGAGAAGGATCTGGGGTTTTGGTAGATCATAAACTCAATAATAGCATGCAATGCCAAGCTGCGGTTTCCAAAGCGAGCAAAGTCCTTTCTTGTATTAAGAGAGGTATGGACTCCAGAGAGAGAGATATAATTTTGCCCCTCTTCAAATCATTAGTAAGACCTCATCTGGAATATGCAGTTCAGTTTTGGGCACCAGTTCTCAAAAAGGATATCGGGGAACTGGAGAAAGTGCTGAGAAGGGCAACCAAACTGATAAGAGGCATGGAGGAGCTCAGCTATGAGGAAAGATTAGAGGAACTGAATTTATTCACTCTTGAGAAGAGGAGAATAAGGGGGGATATAATCAACATGTATAAATATATAAGGGGTCCATATAGTGAACATGGTGTTGAGTTATTCATTTTGCGGTCAACACAGAGGACAAGGGGGCACTCTTTACGCCTGGAGGAAAAGAGATTTCATCTCCAAATACGGAATGGTTTCTTCACAGTAAGAGCTGTGAAAATGTGGAATAGACTCCCTCCAGAGGTGATTCTGGCCAGCTCAGTAGATTGTTTTAAGAAAGGCCTGGATACTTTCCTAAATGTACATAATATAACTGGGTACTAACATTTATAGGTAAAGTTGATCCAGGGAAAATCTGATTGCCTCTTGGGGGATCAGGATTGTATTTTTTCCCTTGCTGTAGCAGATTGGAGCATGCGCTGCTGGGTTTTTTTTTTTTTGCCTGCCTCTGGATTAGGGATGAGCCGAACACCCCCGGGTTTGGTTCGCACCTGAACCCGTGAACGGACCTAAAGTCCATGCGAGCATAAGAACCCTATTAGTTACAATGGATGCAAACGTTCAAATTCAAAAGTGCTAATTTTAAAAGCTAAAATGCATGTTATTGTCATAAAAAGTGTTTGGGGACCTGGGTCCTGCCCCAGGGGACATGTATCAATGCAATTTTTTTTTTTTAAAAAATGGCCGTTTTTTCAGGAACAGTGATTTTAATAATGCTTAAAGTGAAACAATAAAAGTGTAATATTCCTTTAAATTTCGTACTTGGGGGTGTCTATAGTATGCATGTGAAGGGGCGCATGTTTCCCGTGCTTAGAACTGTCCCTGCACAAAGTGTCATTTTTGCAGGAAAAAAAGCTATTTAAAATCACTTGCGGCTAATGAATTGACGGCTCCCGTAACACAGAGAACAGTCATTCATTAAAAGTCATTAATAAAAAAATAGTCATTGATAACAAATAAAAAAAATTAAAAAAAAGCGTGGGGGTACCCCCAAATTCAATAACCAGGCCCTTCAGGTCTGCTATGGATATTAAGGGGAACCCCAGCCAAAAAAAAATGGCGTGGGGTCCCCCTCAAAATCCATACCAGACCCTTGAGGTCTGGGATGGATTTTAAGGGGAACCCCGGCCAAAAAAAAAAAATGGTGTGGGGTCCCCCTCAAAATCCATACCAGACCCTTATCCGAGCACGCAACCTGGCAGGCTGCAGGAAAAGAGGGGGGACGAGAGCGCCCCCCCCCCTCCTGAACCGTACCAGGCCACATGCCCTCAACATTGGGAGGGTGCTTTGGGGGTCTGAAAGGATGTCAATTTTGTTTGTGTACAACATTGCATGACCGCGCAATTGTCAGTTAAATTAATGCAGTGCTGTATTGCAAAAAAATGGCCTGGTTATTAAGGGGGGAAATCGTAAGTGGATATACTTGTTACCTATAATAATTTCTGTCATTTTTAAGCTGTTCCACTATGTAAAAGAAGTCCAGTACAAGGATCCAAATGGCAAGGTCATGATTTTTAATGATAAAGGAGAACTGCCTATCCCATTGCACATTATAAATTGGATTACAAGAATTAATGATAGAAATATCACTGATTGGATGATTGTGGGCCACTTTGATGGGTCTCTTTTAGAGGGTCAGCAACTTATACTAGAACCAGAGCTAATATCATGGAAAGGAGACAAGGTGAGTTAGACTGGGCAAGCTGATCCAGAACTTATACAAGAAACATACTAGTTTTGACCCTAAAGCCCATCTTCAGACAAATCCTAACCCCCTCCTCCCATTCTGTTCCAGGGATGATGAGACTGAGCTGTTGTAGACAGAATTGGCAAGGTCAGGGCAGGATAGGGGTAAGCTTTAGTAATAAAAGGTATTTGGTTGCAGAGTAGATAAGAGAAGGGCTAAAGTGGTGAAGATTTTTATTAGTTTGCTGGTAGTATGGATGGGGGGGTGTACAGGACACCAGGAATGTGTCATGGATGGCAGGTATATTCCCCCAGTATTTGAGTTGTGGTCCCTCTAAAAGGGACAGTTTGAAGACATTGTTAAGTATTCAGGGGTTCTCATCCATGTTGGGTGAAATGTTCCAGTGTAGTCTGGCTAGAGAGGACTGACTTCCAGCACTCTCTGGATTGATAAGTCCAATTTGGGTTATAAAAGTGGTCTGTTGCATTGTAGATAAGAGAAGGGCTAAAGTGGTGAAGATTTCTGCAGGTTTGCTTCTAGGAGGGATAGGGGGGTAAAGATATGGAGAGTAAGAAACTGATAAGATTATGGCCAGAGAGAGGTAAATGGGAGTTTGGGAAGTTGCATGGAATGCAGAAGTGTGTGTCTATTGCGTTAGTCTAAAGGCAGAGGTCAGGCTAAGGAGTTGGGAGGTAGCTGGGGTATGAACATTATTAGGAATGTTAAAGTCACCAAGAATAATATTGGGCATTTCAAAGAAAAGAAAAGAAGGTAGCTGGGCAGAAAACTCATCAAGGAAGAGTGACACCGGGTGCAGAGGCAGATAAATCACAGTGCAGAGAAACTGGAGAAAAGAGAGGAATACAGTGAGCTTCAAACGAGGAGAGGGATAGAGAGGGGGGTGCAGGAAGGGCTTGAAAATAGTTTTAAGGGAAGAGAAGGTGAAGGACATTGTAGTCATATTAGTGCACTTGCAACAACACAGTTGAGTACATTTGTTTTTTGTTTTTATGCACAACAGTTACATTCTCAAGCTATTGGGGGAATCCCTCCCTTCTTCTAATATCCAAGCAGTGGAAAAATCACAAAGATGAGAATTGTCATAAAACTGTGTGGTAGTGATTTAAAATACTGTGCTTCACATATCAGATCATTACCTTTTCCTCATACGGAATTATTTTTTTTCTTCAATAAACTTTATTGATTTTTCAGAATAATACAGTGTACAATTAAACGTTGTACGTCGAGCAACAACGTTTATGGTATCATGAAGGTTGGGTTGAACAATCAAACACGTGTTCAGTAGCATATATTAAACAGTATGCAGTAGTAACAATTAACATGTAGAAAGGTCGAACAGTGAGAAATAGTTTCTAGTATAACAACCTGACCACTCGAGTGGCACCCCAAATGGGTTCATTAGTGCCACAGGAGTGGACAGGTGCGAGTGCGGATACAAAAATTCACTAGTAATTGGGTGTATGTAATTTGTCTAGGTGAAAGTAAGGGTAGGGAGGGTCCAGCAGTGTTGCTTGGTCAAGAGGAAATTGTCAGTCTATGTATTGAGGTCATTAAGTACTAGTAGCAGCTGATGTCCAGTTAGTCCAGGGTTGCCAGTGGAGGGCTGTTTTGGTGGATTGAGTGTTGTTGGATGCCGTCACTGTTTCGTAGCTGTGATGCAGGGTTAACAAGTCAACGACTTGAGATAATGTCAGCGTGGCATTAGATTTCCAGTGTCTGGCAATGTTAAGTCTGGCAGCAAGAAGAATGTGTGTTGTCGTGTATCTTGAGGGGTAGGGAAGGTCTTCAACAGTTATATTAAGGATTGCAAGTGCCGGTGATGGAGGGGTTGAGTGTTTGGAAATATTCGTGATAAGCTGGAATATGTTATTCCAGTAGTTTTGTAGTTTGGCTCATACGGAATTATTATTCACAGTTTAAAGGTTTTTATTTCCTGAGTATTTTTTAAAAAGTCCCTTTAGTAACCAAAACGTCCAGGTCTTCCATAGAATGGTCTGGTTGTGGGAAATGATGTTCCACAGCTGCACAGTAATCCTCTTCTTTATGTTCTTTTATTGTGTCTGTGACAGACCTAGCCAGGACAGGGGCTTTTGGAAAAGTCTGGGAGCAGGCCTCTTACCCACTGACTATGGGCCCTGGCATTTAAGGTAACATTACTCTATGGAAGGTGTATGCATGGGGGATCCATGGAGTGGTCTTGTTAATTTGGATTTAAGTCCATGTCTCCCCAAGACACACAGACTCTGGGACTCTAAGCCCGGGGTTCATGTTAAGGGTCTAGATGCCACATTTCCATCAAGGACTGCTCCACACTATGGGACTCATAGAAGATGTTAATGTCATCAGCAAGCCACCTGTCTGGGGATTGCCTGCTATAATACAAGTAGGTCTAGTGTGCTTCCTAAGGGTCTTTCACCCATTGTTAACTGTGCTAATAAACTCACCTTTTGTCTGTCTGCTAAGCAAACCATTGTGGGTTGTGTTTATACTTGTAATAATGTGTATTGTCCAGTGCACTGTATTCAGTATTGTAGATGTCGGCAAGTCTGACCTAGAATGAAACCTCTGAGTCATCCAGGTGGCTAATTCACATAATGTTTATAGTATATATCTGTTGTTCTAATTATATTCCTGTGTACAGTTTGTATTTTGTTAGGGTAATATGATCAGGAGGGAGGTGTCCTTCTGTGGGGTATATATTATGTGTTAGTTTGTTCAAATAAACGTGTTCCAGCATTGCAACCAAACAAGTCCTACCTTGTTCTTGGTTGCAAAATGTGGCTATAATATCTAATATCTATCTTCAGACTGGAGGAAGTGGTATATGACGGAAGCACTCAAGCAGAGTATGGGGAACGATTGCGTTACAGTTTCTATAAACATTCATTCTGTTTTTGTAACTTCTGTCCTGTCTCACCAATGTATGATCCATGCTTGCAGTTACTGCATTGAATGAATTACATCCCATTACTGGAGGCCAAGCCGTATGATCCTGTAATACTGAAGGTTCCTTTTGTTTGTGTGACAATGTTTAATACATTTATGTAGATGCACAGTTTGCAGCATTTAGTGTTGCAAGGTTTTGTTCCCTTTTTTGAGTCTCTGTCCTCAGAATGAAGCTTCCTGATGATTAATATATGTCTGAGGTTGGGTGGTTGCCTGAAGGTCATCACTGGGGGGTTGTTGGAATATGCCTTTCAGGGTTCGGTCCTCTGTTATGATAGGTTTCATCTATTTCATTATCTCTCTCATCCCTTCTAGTGCTGGATTGTATGTGGTTATTCAAGGTACACAGCTATTTGTTTTCTTCTCTTTGTATTGTAGATTTTTTATTTGGACTTTTAAGGCAGCATTTATGCTTGTACTGATAGTTGTGTTGTTGTAACCTTTCTAATGCAAGGATTCTGCTAGTACTCCTAGATATTTATTTCTGTCTTCTGGTTCTGAGCATATGCTGTGATATCCAGACTAATGAAGGGCCATCTTCTGGAATGGTCCATATTTTTCCACCAAGGTATGCATTCTACATCATTGTACACACCATAAGCTTGGCTTACTTACACTATTATATCTGTAGTTTTGCTCTTGAATTGTTCATATTGTTCTATATTATCTCAGGTCCCAAGGGGTCGATGCTCTGAGGAATGTCTTCCAGGGTTCAGAACATCTATAAGAGAAGGATATCACCCATGTTGTTATAATTGTGCTCCATGTTCAGAAGGAGAAATATCAAACCATTCTGGTAAGCTTGATTTTTTTTTTAATAGAAACTCTGATATTGGATTAGAAAATGAAAACTTTTAAAGTCCTTTAAAGTGATTCTGTAACCACTTTACACTTTGCAGCAAGCAATGAGAACCAGCTTCCTCCTACTATATATCTATTCAAAACTTGCGCTGAAATACTAAATCCAACAAAAAATTAAAATGAAAATGAAACTAATGCCCCGTACACACGGTCGGAAAATCCGACCACAAAATACATCAGATTTTGTCCGACGGATTTTGTCCGACACTGGTGTTGCATACACACGGTCGGACAAAGTTGTCGGAAAATCCGATCATTCTGGACGTGGTGACGTTTGTTGCCTACAACGGGACTACGTAGAGGCTAGTAGCCAATAGCTTTGGTATTGTAATGTGATCTGAGCATGCGTGGCACTTTGTCAGTCAGAATTCGCTACACACGATTGGAAAAAGTCCGATAGGACTTTGTTGTCGGAAAATTTGAGAGCATGAGATAAAACTTTGTCCGTCGAAAAATCAGATGGAAAAAGTCCGATGGAGCCTACACACGGTCGGAATTTCCGACAACATTGTCCGATAGGACATTTTCCATAGGAAAATCCGACCGTGTGTACGGGGCATTAGACTGCGGCCGCTGTGCAAAGGTGCTACAACCTTAAAAGTGATAAAAAGTATAAAACAGCGCTGACAGCCTATATTATACAATTCACATCCTAGTGATTAGTGCCATACAGTGGTGTGAAAAAGTGTTTGCCCCCTTCCTCATTTCCTGTTCCTTTGCATGTTTGTCACATTTAAGTGTTTCGGAACATCAAACCAATTTAAACAATAGTCAAGGACAACACAAGTAAACACAAAATGCAATTTGTAAATGAAGGTGTTTATTATTAAAGGTGAAAAAAAATCCAAACCATCATGGCCCTGTGTGAAAAAGTGATTGCCCCCTAAACCTAATAACTGGTTGGGCCACCCTTAGCAGCAACAACTGCAACCAAGCGTTTGCGATAACGTGCAATGAGGCTTTTACAGAGTCCTGGAGGAATTTTGGCCCACTCATCTTTGCAGAATTGTCCTAATTCAGTTACATTAGAGGGTTTTCGAGCATGAACGGCCTTTTTAAGGTCATACCACACCATCTCAATAGGATTCAGGTCAGGACTTTGGCTAGGCCACTCCAAAGTCTTCATTTTGTTTTTCTTCAGCCATTCGGTGGTGGACTTGCTGGTGTGTTTAGGATCATTGTCCTGCTGCAGAACCCAAGTTCGTTTCAGCTTGAGTACACAAACAGATGGTCGGACATTCACCTTCAGGATCTCTTGGTAGACAGCAGAATTCATAGTTCCTTTTATCACGGCAAGTCTTCCAGGTCCTGAAGCAGCAAAACAGCCCCAGACCATCACACTACCACCACCATATTTTACTGTTGGTATAATGTTCTTTTTCTGAAATGCAGTATTCCTTCTACGCCAGATATACTTGGACACACACCTTCCAAAGAGTTCCACTTTTGTCTCATCGGTCCACAGAATGTTGTCCCAAAAGTCTTGGGGATCATCAAGATGTGTTGTGGAGAAATTGAGATGAGCTTTGATGTTCTTTTTGCTCAGCAGTGGTTTTCTCCTTGGAACTCTGCCATGCAGGCCATTTTTGCCCAGTCTTTTCCTGATGGTGGAGGCATGAACGCTGACCTTAACTGAGGCAAGTGAGGCCTGCAGTTCCTTGGACGTTGTTGTGGGGTCTTTTGTGACCTCTTGGATGAGTCGTCGCTGCGCTCTTGGGGTAATTTTGGGCGGCCGGCCACTCCTGGGAAGGTCCACCACTGTTCCATGTCTTCGCCATTTGTGGATAATGGCTCTCACTGTGGTTCGCTGGATTCCCAAAGCTTTGGAAATGGCTTTATAACCCTTTCCAGACTGATAGATCTCAATTACTTTCTTTCTCAATTGTTCCTGAATTTCTTTGGGTCTCGGCATGATGTGTAGCTTTTAAGGATCTTCTGGTGGACCTTACTGTGTCAAGCAGCTCCTATTTAAGTGATGCCTTGATTGTGAACAGGTGTGGCAATAATCAGGCCTGGGTGTGGCTAGAGAAATTGAACTCAGGTGTGGACAACCACAGTTATAGTATGTTTTAACAAGGGGGGCAATCACTTTTTCACACAGGGCCATGATGGTTTGGATTTTTTTTCCACCTTTAATAATAAACACCTTCATTTACAAATTGCATTTTGTGTTTACTTGTGTTGTCCTTGACTATTGTTTAAATTGGTTTGATGTTCCGAAACACTTAAGTGTCACAAACATGCAAAGGAACAGGAAATGAGGAAGGGGCAAACACTTTTTCACACCACTGTATACATCAATCTGTTTGTGACATACAAATCAAAATACAACAAAATGATATATAATATAATATGCACAAATCTGTAAATTGCTTGGTGCTTCTACAAAAGTGCAATGGTGCTCCAAAACTTTGCAAAATGTGAGGTGACTTTCCCTTCGGTGACCCCCCTTGACGCCCGTACCTGTAAGTTGGGTCCTTCGCTGCATGAACTGATCAGGCAGATTTCACAGATGATATTTTTACCTGCTGTTCACTCCGGGTGCCAGGATATCAGGCACTCATACATGTGAGTTGAATATTTTTTGATTCTTTGGAATAAAAGTTATTTTTAAACGGTACTGCGCAATGAGGCTTTCTCTATTCTATCCATCTATATGAGGAACATTCATCATAGTTAACCAACGGTCCAGAGGATATCTACAGGTGTCGCCACACACACGCATTTGAACTAACTAGCAATAGTTGGTCCAATTTCAAGGGTACACATCTACTGGGGGGCACCCTATTTTAAGCACATAAGGAACATGAAAATTCTTATGAAGTCACAGCACTGAATATGAGTTTTTCATCATTGTTCCACAAGCACCAGCACTTTTCACTGGGGACTGTTTTATTTATTGATTGGTTTCAGTATTTTACAATTATTTTTCTGTATGTAGCAATGTATTGCATATAGAATTTAGCGCAGTATATTTATTAGTTATTTTTTATATGACACTAATCACTAGGATGTTTATTGTATAATATAGGCTGCCGGAGCTGTTTTATACTTTCTATAGCTTCCTCCTACTGTCTCTCTGAGAAAACCTCCAACATTTATCTAAAAGTAATGGTCAGGAAAGTGATTACACTGAAGAGGCCAAAACTGTCACATAGTTGCATTCTCGGTATACTATGCTTAATGTTATTTTCACTTATTTTTACAGACAGTGAACTCTGCAAGAAGTGTCCTGAAAATGAATGGCCCAACAAAGCTAAAACTATTTGTATTGACAAGGTCAATGAGTATTTATCATACGAGGAGGACATTCTAGTTTTATTTTTTTCTATAACTTCACTCATATTTGCTACAACATCTCTCTTTATACTTGGACTATTTGTTTGGTTTCGGAGCACTCCCATAGTCAAAGCCAATAACTGGAACCTCAGCTTCATTCTGCTCCTCTCCCTCATACTGAGCTTCCTTTCTGTATTCCTGTTCCTTGGCCGTCCTGTGGATATTACCTGTATGCTGCAACAAGTCACTTTTGGAATTCCCTTCACCATCTCAGCATCTTCTATCCTAGCCAAAACCATCATGGTCTTCATTGCTTTTAAAACCACCAGACCTGGAAGCTCTTGTAGAAAATGGGTGGGAGTCAAACTTCCCAATACAGTCATGTTATTCTGCTCATCCATTCAGGTTATGAATTGCATTCTCTGGTTGTCCATCTCTCCACCATTTCAGGAGTATGACATGGACTCCTATCCTGGGAAGATCCTCATTCAGTGTAATGAAGGGTCAGTTATCGGGTTCTACTCTATGTTGGGTTATATGGGGTTTCTGGCAGCTGTGAGTTTTGTTCTGGCTTTCATGGTGAGGACATTACCAGACAGTTTTAATGAGGCCAAATACATCACCTTCAGCATGCTGGTGTTCTGCAGTGTCTGGATTGCCATGATCCCGGCCTATCTGAGTACCAGAGGGAAATACATGGTGGCTGTGGAGATATTCGCCATACTGACCTCCAGTGCTGGAATATTATTGTGTATGTTTTCTCCAAAACTCTACATTTTGCTTTTCAAACCTGAACTGAATACAAAGAAAACAATGCTGGGGAAAATAATTTTGTAAATGTAACACATTGATTCAATGTATAATACTGTAGACCAGATTAAACAAATTCAGCCATATTGTTAAATCATCATCATCATCATCATTATGAATGACATTATCATCATCATTATGATTTTTGTGCATATTAACTACGTTCTGTCTGCCTATTGTATATAAGTGGATGGAAGGTGGATGTTCCGGGGGGGGGAACTATATCACGGCTTCATTTTTTTCTTGCTCTTACATGCCCCCTAGCATGCACAAGCAAAGTACTGTGATTGCACTGGCCATTGTCCATTGTCCAATCACAAAAATATCCTATGGCCAATCAAAGCATCACACAATGTAACCAACACCTGCAGACAGCAGCTTGATACCATTTTACACTCACACACTGATCAGTGTGTTAAAGGAAATAAATCTTCAAGATCACCATCCAGTATACGCTTTATCCAGTACAAGTGCAATCCTGTACCAGTAGCAGAAACAGCTTCAACCATCCATTTGTTATTATTATTATTATCATTATAAAGGAATTATATAGCTCCAACAGTTAGGAAGCACTTTACAACATAAGGGCAGACAGTACAATTATAATACAATTCAATACAGGAGGAATCAGAGGGCCCTGCTTATTAGAGCTTACACTCTAAAGCCCCATACACACGGTCGGACTTTTTCATCAATTTGGTCCGATCGGACAAGGTTGTTGAAAAATCAGACCGTGTGTATGCACCATCGGACAGTGTTCGTCGGTTTGTCCGTCGGACAAAGTCTTATCTCCTGCTGGAAAGATTTCCCGTCAACCCGGTCCGATCACACCAAATCCGAGCGTGTGTACGCTTGTCCGACGGACAAAGTGCTACGCATGCTCAGAAGAAATTCTGTGACGGAAGCGCTCGGTCAGGTAAAACTACCTTTCCTAATCGACACAGCACATTCGTCACGCTGCAATGTTAAAATGTCTTTAATGCAGCGCATTCTCTTTTTCTTTACAATGCAACAAGAATGACATCTTTTAGCTGCTCCTATTCACCCGCACTTCTCACAAACTTACTTCTTTATTACTTTGCAGCATTTATACACTACATGTTTATTTTTACTCAGATCGTAATACAATCTTTCTTATTTTTTTACCCAGATTTTTTTTTTTTTGGGGGAATACATATTTGAAGGAGATTTTTTTTTTTTTGGAGGGGGTTTGTATGTCTCAACTTAGCAAAACCACATTATTAACATTTGTATTTCTTGCTTACATTTACTAGGAGTTTGTTGGTTGTTGGTGCCCCTTGTTAATTCTAGGATTAGTGAAATGTACCTGCCTACTCAAAGAAAAACTGTCATTGTAGAAAAGTAAAACACAATAGTCAATGATTATTTCAAATCAAAAAAACCTTTATTTAGGTCTCAGCAACAGACCAAAGAGGAACGCAGCCATGGTGAAACTTGGGGAATTTGCAAAGCCTTGGACACCCATGGCAACCATCATTTTACAGACTTAAACAATTGGGGGCATGAAGACTACCTATCTAAATAATAAGGGAGCGCAATCTGGTCCTGAAGTCCAAAACATCCGGAACTGCAGCAGATGCCATCTAGGTCCCCAGGCTCTGGTACTACGAGAGGCTCCATCTTCTCTCAGACCAGACTGAGTCCAGGTTGTCACTCTCTTGTCTTCCTTGTACGCTTCCTTCCACGCCGTGGTGCTGGTGCTGGTGGGGTGGCAGAAGGAGGAGGAGGAGGCGGAGCAAGGTCACTCTCGCAAACATGTGTGAGGGGAGTCATCTCCCCAGCCATCCCCTCATTTAGTATTTTGAGGATGACCTCCTCACACATGCTGCGTTGCCCCGCCTCCATACCCGTAAATTTACTTGTAACCAAGGAGGCAAAGGCCTCCTCGTAGGTGGGTGTGGCATAGAGGGAGGCTGAGGCATCTTTTATCAGCTGGAGCGCTGACTCTCCCACCTCCCCCATGTTTTTTCGCCCTTCTGTAGGGAAGGCGGAGGGGAGAGACTTGGGAGACAGTCAGGCTCCTACGCCTACCCCCCTGTTGGCTGCCACTACCCCCTGCCTCCTCCTGACTGCCACCTTCCACAGCCACCTCCTGGCTGAGGTCTTCCTGTGTATGAAAAAGGGACATAGTTTCAGTTATTTGTTCATCAAACACACACAATTCTCATCTAGTGACTGTTGCAAAATGTTTTCAAATACAAAACCATACAATTCTCAGCCCTGCAGTTTAGATTCTTCCCAAAAATGTCTCCCACACCACTGTCTGTTGATATGTCAATCACGTTAGGAAATAAGCAATTGGGGATCCTGAATTAACTGAACATCATTCATTATTCAACAAACTGGTTCCAAAACTACTATACCTGGAACAAGCTGGGCACCTGCACATATTCCTGACTGGAAGGCCCAGGTTGGTCCTCGGAATCCTCATCAAGGGTGGCGTGCGTGGAAGGACGCGTGCAAGGAAGAGTCGAGAGTGACTTCCTGACAGTAGCCTGGTCTTTGAGAAAGTGGAGCCTGTCATAGTACCAGAGCGTGGGGACATGGACATCAGCTGCTGCAGCTCCAGATGCTTGTGACTTCAGGACCTTATTGCGCTCCCGGAAATAGGTAGTCTTCATGTTGGTGATCTTCACTTTTAAGTTTGCGACGGTTGCCATGGGCAGGGTAGGCTTTACAAATGCCACCAGTTTCAGCAGGGCTGCGTACCTCTTTGGTCTGTTGCTATAATCCCTGTGTTTTGCCTGCCATAAGAGGGGGAATTGCCGGTATTTATCAATGAAGTGTGGGAGAAAGCTCACGTTGTAGAAGGCATCCATCACCTCTGCAAGACACAACGCCACACAAAACAATATAAATAATGTCAGCCTAAACTCTCCTAATCTTCTCCATAAAGAAGCCTCAAGTTCTAATCAGTCTAGGCTAGTTATGTACCAACGTCAAATTGTACCTTCGTTTGTAGCGATCGTCTCGTGCGTGAGCTTTCTCTCCCCTCGTCTCCCAGATCGTGGCTACGACACAGGCGTGTGACGTTTTATATACAGTGCGCATGCGTCAAACTCCGCCCGCCCCTGACGATCTTTCTCGTCTATTCCCCACCCCTTCTCTTTACGGCGCAGTGGGGAGAGCACATGGCGGGGACACAGCAGGTGCGCCCCAAATATCCCCCCAACGAGGAGGTGGACGAGGAAAGTCCGGAGGCAAAAACGTCCCGATCCCGGAGCCTGAAATTCAAGGCCTCCAATATGTCATTTGGAGAAATGTTGGAGATGGTGGACATATTAAAGAGGAGCGACTATGATGGGAAGTATGGGCCTTACCTCAACCCCAATGTCCGCAAGGCCAAGATCATGTCTAAAGTTGTGAGAAGGCTGTACAATCATTTTGGGGTACAACGATCCAAGGAGCAACTGAGGAAACGCTGGTCAGACCTGAAACTGAGGGAGGCCGATCAGTACAGAAAGATCAAGAGAATTCTTCAAAAAAGTAAGTAGTTGTGTTTTGTGTTTGATTTCTTGCTTGCATACTGCTCCATGTGGTTTGATTTTTACAAAGTTGTACATTCCAAAATGGCCACTTTCATGTTCGTCTGTGCATTCGATCGTACTCAGCCTCGATCTTTCTGCCACTGTCATGGTCGTGTGTGTGTCCATTCGATCGTACGCAACCTCGATCGTGCGGCCACTTATAATACGATGTTTGGTGTTTTTTTGGGGGAAAGGAAGTTTGTTCTCCCTAGAAATGTCATCCAGAATGTAAAGCCAATTTATTCAATGTAAAGGAGAGGTCACCCAGTAGCTGTTTACCCATCTGGACTCGAGAGCACTAGTGCTGGGACACCCAAACCCCCTTTTTATTAGCCTTTTCCACACATGTGCTCCAGTGGATACTAGAGGGGGGTCTCCATCACACAAACTTCTACCAAAAAGCTAGTCAGTTTAGCACCTTTACAAAGTGACTACATTCATGTAGTTGACATTTGTAACTGGCCAAACTAAAATAGTGTCCGTCACTTTCAAGCAATGTTTGTCATTTCCTATTTCTGCCCTCAATAGTTTGTGTTGCTAAATCTTCCTTTTGGACATTCTCATAGGGGAGCGAAAACTTGGGCCGTCTGAGGAAACCCCCAAACCAACACCTCCCAAAAAAGGGGAAAGAGCAGAAGCAGAGGAGGAGGAGGAGGAAGGAGAGATCATCGAACTTGGAGAAATTGTCACCACAACAGGTGAGTGTGGGAGAACACAGCTACTGGTAAGCTAATCCATGTATGGCTGCCTCATTTCCAACACCCCATTTTTGTTTGTTTGTGGTTTTTTAGGTGACGTGGATGTTGTGGAAGAAAAATCGCACTTTACCACAGAGAGTGCCCACGTACTCATCGGAGAGATAATGGTCTGCAATCGAGATCTAGATTACATAAAGCAAAACATCAATGATGTTCAACAAAAATTGAAGAACATCATTGATGTTTTAGGAAAAATATGAAAACGCACCAAGTAATTAACACACATTTGTGCCTGCTTCTGAACACATTTGCAACTTAAAAACTGTCTGAAATTTGGAACATGCACACATTGTGTCCACATGTGCTAGCTCCCACCATGGTGGATGAATGGCAACGTTTTTTTGGGGGTGCAAACACTTTACGAACTACGAAAGTGGTTGTGGTGAAGGGGTTGCACCCCCAAAAAACGTCCATTCATCCCCATGATGGAAAATGGCACTTTTGAAGCTTCTAGGCATGTGTTTTCCCATCTAATGACCATTTTCAGACCCAAATTGTGTGCATGTTCCAAATTTCCACTTTTCGGGGGTGACCCCCCCATGTGATGAAGGCAAGATCAAACACACTTTGAACATATAGTCATGTCTGATCTTGTCTTCACTTTACAAAGTTGAACTTTCCAAGTTCCTAGGTTCTGTTTTGCTCCATGCCTGGTTTTACCAATTGCGGAATGTTTGTAAACAATGTTGTAAATAACCAAGATGTTGTCAGTTTTGGCGTGAAGATTGTAAACGCACTTGGGAATGTTTTCCTAGTAAACTTTTATTTTTCTAAATGTGTGGCTTCCTTATTTAAAAAACACAATGCATTATGTATGTAAAATGAAAAGGATATGGGGGGCAATGGGTGTTATTTACTAAAGGCAAATGCACTTTGCACTCCAATTTTCTTTCCCGGGGAACTTTTTCAATGCACTTGTAGAGCATAGCGGATTTGACTTATGTAAATGACACCCACAGTGCTTTGTACGAAAACACGGAGCACAGCATTTTGGAGAATACACACATGTCAGACCTGGTGATGAAAAGGAGTATTTTGGGTGTCAGTTATGCAGTACAAACCTTCTCTAGACCAAAGATTAGGTAGCAAACACACAACATGAGAATAATCTTTTTGGGAAGAAGAGACTGTTACCTCCTTTTGCCCAGAAAGTGCATTCCCACTGTCGAAGGCAAAGGGAAAAAATGTCAAAGTAAAATAAGCTAAAAAGAAGACTGAAATGACATGAAATCATAGGTTGGTTAAAATATCAGATTTATTAAAAAATGCCTCTCACACATCGTCAGGCAGAGCAATGGCCCCCCCTACCCACAAAGTACTGCATATATTGGTCCCGGACCACACGGGCATTTAGAGGGGGCAAGCCTGGACGTGCCACTCGAAGGGCTGTGAGTTCGGCATTTGGAGGGCCCTCCACATCTGGGCCAACGGGCACCACATAGTTCCTGTTATGTCTTTTGAGGAAGTTGTGCAATATGCAACAGGCAAGAACTATGTGGTTCAGTTTGTATTCCGCCAAGTTAAATGCCGTCAGGAACAGGCGGAAGCGGCTGGCCAGGATGCCAAAAGCGTTCTCCACAACTCTTCTGGCTCTGGACAGCCTGTAGTTGAAGACCCTCTGGTCCGGGGTGAGGGTCCTCATCGGGAACGGCCTCATCACATGGGGAGTCAACACAAACGCTTCATCTGCGACAAAGACGAAGGGGAGTCCTTCGGCATTCTCCTCTGGAGGTGGCAAGCACAGACTGCCACTTTGGAGACGCCAGTAGAACTCCGTGTGCGTAATGGCCCCACCATCCGATATCCGGCCGTTCATCCCCACGTCCACATACATAAACTCGTATGTTGCCGACACCACCGCCAACATCACTACACTATTAAACCCTTTATAATTATAATAGTAGGACCCCGAGTTGGGCGGTGGGACGATGCGGACGTGTTTCCCATCAATTGCCCCTCCGCAGTTAGGAAAGTCCCAACGGCTGTCAAAGTGGGAGGCCACAGTCTGCCATTCCTGTGGCGTGGAAGGGAACTGTGGAGTGAAACAAGAAAAAAAAATTAGTCACTTTGCACCTAAACATTGCAAGCAGATTAGACAATCAACATCTTGGAACAAGAGCATTGTCTAAAATTGGAGGCTGGAAAGTATTTGCACAGAAAAGTAGAGGCTCCCCTTCACAGATTACTCACCCCCCCATCAATCCCCCCACTTCTGATGGGCCATTGGCAATAACTAGGGGTTTTGGGGGGGGGTGGTGGACAGCTAACCCTCTGCACTTCATTGATTGGCAAATGGCTCAATAATGTGGGCTAGTTTGGCCAGACCCTCTGTACTTAACACTATTGGCAGGCCACAGGAAAGATCAAATAACATTTCAACCCCCCCCCCCCCCCCCAAAAAAGGCAGGCACAGTGTGACATTATTAAATTACCAAGCAAGCTAATAGGAGGGAAAGAAGACAAAAAAATAGGAAATGGAATGTATGGAGGCAGTCCCTTGCACTACATGCTTTGCTGAATTCATCCCTAAAGATGCGCACTATAAAGAGGTAGGTATATAGTGTGTATGGACCTTGGGAAAGCCAGCAGATAAAGGATTGGTACCATCTGACAGAGCAGTTGGGGGAGGGGGTTCCTAATGAGTTTGCCCCCCCCCCCACCAAAAGAACAAAAAAAGGGGGCTCTACATGAAGTAAACCACACAGCAAACATTTGTGCATATTTTAGGGGGTGTTTTGGGGCAAACAATACTATGCAGCAGACAAAAGACATTGCTTAAGTGACTAGGCCATAGGTGTCTATTGGGGCAGAAGAGCATGCTGGTGAGGTAAGTGAAGGGAAAAATGCATGAAGGAGAAAAGGGGCACAGCATATTAGAACATATTGCAATCATGGTAATTAGGGAAGGAGGTCAAAAATACAAGTCATTAGCAAACAGAGCATACATAGAAGGGAATAGTAAAGTAGAAATGTTACCTTAATATAGTCCTCCTGCAGGACCTGAATGATGGCAGAACAGGTCTCTGGAATAATGATTCCCAGGGCCTGGGGAGAGATACCTGAAGAGAACTTCAAATCCTGAAGACTTCTCCCTGTCGCCAAGTACCTCAACGTGGCAACAAGCCTCTGCTCCGGAGTAATGGCTTGTCTCATGCAGGTATCCTGCCGGCTGATAAAGGGGGTCAGCAAAGCCAAAAGACGGTGAAAATCGGGGTCCGTCATCCTGAGAAAGTTCCTGAAATCATCAGGATTATTCTCCCGGATCTCACGAAGCAAAGGCATGTGCGAGAACTGGTCACGCTGAAGCAACCAATTCTTGGTCCACATACTCCTCGTCACTCTGTTCATGGACGGGTCTTGGGTCAAAGCTAAAAGCCCGACACCAATTCCGCGTACAGCACGAACTCGGCGACGAGTACGCACGGGAAACATCGCTCAGAAGGTCACAAAAGGTCGGCTGGTCAGAACGGACAAACAGAAAGCACCGATAAACAGCAAGGCCTGAAAGAACGAAGTGAATACCAGCAACGAGCAGACAATAAGCAGTGCAAATCAAAGCGTCCTATATCAAGATATAGGCCGCAATGACCAACAAATGCGAACTGACTACACGCACTAATAAACAGATACGCACGACAAGCACAAACTGAAGAGCAGTAACGATCTGAGTCAGAAAACTGAGAAGCGCGAATCTTAAGTCACCAAACTTCCACTAACTCTCGATAAACACGGGATCAGCAGAAGGAGCCCAACGGGTGCCTGACGTGGTGCTGAACTTCCCTTTTGTAATCTCGTGGACGACGACTTACGTCACGACGTTCTTCCGGACCGGATATTCCGACAACGTAGTCCGACCGTGTGTACGCAACGCCAACATCGGACAAAGTACGTCGGACAAAGTCCGACTGACCTGGTCCGCGGATTGTCCGAGCGTGTGTATGGGGCTTAAGAGGGTGGGTCAAGAGATTCAAGAGGTAATAACTGTGGGGGACGGGCTGATGGAGAAAATAAGTTGTACAGTTGTTAAGTAGGGGCCAAATAGGTTTTTATGAAGAGATGAGTTTTCAGGGATCATCTGAAAGTGGACAGAGTAGGAGATAATCGGACAGATTGGGGTAGAGAGTTCCAGAGGATATGAGAGGCTCTGGAGAAGTCCTGAAGGTGAGTGTGGGAGGAGGCGACAAGGGAACTAGATAGTAGGAGGTCTTTGAAGGAACAAATAATAATTTAGTTTTTTTTTTTACTTAGTGGTGTAGCTGGGGGCCGAGTTTTGGATGCTTTGTAAGTTATTGATAGTATCTTGAATTTAATTTGTTGGGGGAGTGGAAGCCAGTTGAGGGATTGGTAGAGAGGAGTAGCAGACACTGAGCAGTTTGTAGGGTGGATGAGCCTGGCAGCAGCATTCATGATGGACTGCATTCGTTAAACAGCATTCATTAAAGGTAAGCCAATGAGGAGAGAGTTGCAGTAGTCAAGGTGCGAGATGACCAGCAAGTAAATTAGAAGATTTGTGGTGTCATTGGTTAGGAAGGAGCGTATCTTGGAGATGTTGCGGATGTTGCGGTGGAAATTTATGGACGGTGATTAGATGTGGGGTCAAAAAGGAGAGCGCAGAGTCCAGGATTACACCTAGGACCTTGGCATGGGGGGACAGGTTGATATTTGAGCTGTTAATTTTGACAGAGAAATGGAAGAGGCCCGAGGGGGAGGAAATATTATGAGCTTGGTTTTGGATAGATTGAGTTTTTGTGACATAGAGGCTGATATCTCTGTTAGTATGTTGTTGAAAAGTGAGGAGACTGATGGACTGAGCTGAGGTAGAGCGTAGGGATGGGCTCGAACCCCCCCCTGTTCGGTTCACATCCAGAACATGCGAACAGGCAAAAAATGTTTTGAACATGCGAACACAAACGTGTATGGGTGACCCTCGCCCCCCTCTGATGCAACGCAGGATTCCCATTGCATCAGAGGGGGTGGGGTCACCCGTACACATCACTGGGAAACCGCAGCGTTTCCCCTTGTCAGAGGGAGCGGGGTCATGTGACGGGTGGCCCCGCCCTCAGCTACATAAGACCTGTCAAGCTAGCGCTGTGTCATTGGCTGGGTGCCTCCGGTGGAGGCAGGATTCTGTGCATGTTCCTCGCTGGAGTTGCTGGAGATCATCTATTGCTGGAGATCGAGAATTGGATTACATCGCTGGAGTAGGAGCATTGAAATAATTGGATTACATCGCTGGAATCTCTTTTTTATTTTTTTATTTTTAATAAAGGAATTGTCCCAAGCCGTCTCTCATGTGTTTTTTTTTAATTTTGACATTTTCTTTTTGTGAAATGGTACGGGTACAATGTACCCCTTACCAATTCACATGGGTGGGTGGGATCTGGGTGGCCAGATTCCGATAAGCCCCCCGCCTGCAGACCCCCACAACCACCGGGCAAGGGTTATGGGGATGAGGTTCTTGTCCCCATCAACATGGGAACATCCTCCCCATGTTGAGGGCATGTGGCCGGGTACGGTTCAGGAGGGGGGCGCTCTCTCGTCCCCCCCACTTTTCCAGTGCCTGCCAGGTTACGTGCTTGGATAAGGGTCTGGTGTGGATTTTTGGGGGAACCCCTCGCCATGTTTTTAAAATTTTGGTGTGGAGTTCCCCTTAAAATCCATACCAGACCTGAAGGGCCTTTTTCAATGACTTTAATGTGTATTGTCGGGACTGACAATTCATTAATAGCAGGCACTAGCGCTAGTACTTTCAAATTACTTTTTTTTTTCCTTTAGAAATGGCATTTTGCCCTCGGACTGTTATAAACACGGGAAACATGTGCTACTTTACAGGCATACTATAGACACCCCCCCCGGCCCCCCCCCCCCCCCCCCCCCCCCCCCCCCCAGGTATGACATTTAAAGGAATATTTCACTTTTATTGTTTCACTTTAAGAATTATTAAATTCAATGCTCCCGAAAAAACTTTAGTTTTTGAAACTTTTTTTTGCATTGATACATGACAATAACTTGCATATTAACCTTTAAAATTAGTACTTTAGATTTCTCCCATAGACTTTTAAAGGGCGTTCCGTGGCTTTTCAAATTTGCTGCGAACACCCCAAATTGTTCGCTGTTCGGTGAGCGAGCGAGCAGCCAACATTCGAGTAAAACTCATGTTCGACTCAAACAGATAGCCCATCCCTAGTAGACCGTTTACAACACGTGGATGTCACTTTACTGCTGTACTTGATTGGACACTCAGTTATACTTGGACATTCCTTTTAAGTGATCATTATCTGTTGTTTGTCACCACATTTGATATCTTTAGACTGGCTATGTCCCTGATGGACATATAGCAGTCCTTATTGTTTCATTAGTAATTTTGTTCATTATTTATATATTGGGCGAGATTAATTTATTTATATTCCTTTGCCACATTATTGGTTGTTATAATCACTGTTGTTATTTATACAGTATATGTAGGCAATTGTTTTCTTTCAACCTTTTCTGTTCCAGCATGACTGTCCCCCTGGGCACACATCCAGCTCCATAAAGGCATGGATTAATATGTTTGGTGTGGAGGAACTCAAATGTCACGAACACAGTCCTGACCTAAACCTAATGTGTGAGTCAGGTCTTCTCATCCAACATCAGTTATATTGGTTGAATGGGCACACATTCCCACAAATATGGTCCAAAATCCAATGAAAAGTGGAGACGGTTATAGGCACAATGGTGGGAGGGGCAACTCCACATTAATGATCGTAATTTTGAAATGAGATGCCCAACCAACTCATATAGGTGTGATGGTCAGGTGACTACAAATGTTTGGCCATATAGCATATGTGTGGAATGCGATCTCCTGATAAACTTGCATTTCTGAATATTGTTTCTGTAAACATTTCTACTTATATCTCATTGTGCTGTTTGATTCCTTCCTTGTCTCTTTCACAAAGTTGAATTCATAATTTGTCAATATTGAACAGTATGTCAGGTGGGCCATATCCGCTGAAGGCCCCTTTCACACGGGCGGTCCGTTCGGGTCTGCCTGTCAGTTTTTTTGGCGGACCTGAACGGACCCGCCATAGACCTTTATGGAGGGACGGATGTCAGCTGTGACATGTCCGCTGACATCCGACCCGCTCCGATCCGAAAAAGTGTGACGGAGTGCAGAGACAGACCTGTCATCTTCCTGCACAGCGGGGGATCGGCCGAGCAATCCCCCCCCCTGTGCAGAGCGGGCTCCGTACATGGACACGTCTGTGTGAAAGAGCCCTAAGTCTAGAGTCTGTTCAGATAAACTCCTACTCATCTCTGTAGGTACAGACACTGTGAAGTAAATACTATTCAAAGTTTCCAGCAGAAGTACTTTCATTCTGATCCACCTTCCAGGAGTTAGTTGGCAGCCTGGCAGACTTTCAATCTCTAATGTAACCATAGATCAGGTACACACAAGGAGGGGAGAGCAGAGTGCTCAGCCCTGAATAATGACTACTGTACATTCAAGAATTTTAGGATGAATTGCTCCATGGTGCCTTCGGCTACAGAAATCAGTAAGAAATTGGTTTAACCCTTTCTGTTACACCAACATAAGGTTTATATTGGTGACAGCACTGACCCGTAAACAGACTCCTGACCATTACAGCACCTGGGAGTTTGTTAACATTTACTTGTGAGATTTCATGTGGAAGTGGTTTGAGTGACTGTCAAGCTGTCCAATCATTTCACTGCATACTGTAAAATACTTACCGCCTCTTCTGCCCCCCAACACTGTGTCTAGGGACTACCAGTCCCACCTGTTTGCCCAGGATTTCCAAGGTGAGTGTCAGGTATGAGATCAGCAGGAAGAATGGACCCAAAAGTGATGTGCTCTGTTCCCTTGTGGGTTAAGTGTTGTCATTCCCCGATCTCCATGGCCAAGGAAGAAGATATTTGAGCATGATTGTGCTTTGTTCCTAACAGAGTGCAGAGGTAACATTATGTCTGGGTTCACACCTATGCAAATTGGATGCAAGTTCCTCGCATCCAATTCGCATAGCAGGAGAGTATGACCGGCTCTCTTTGGAGCCAGTTCACATGTCTTTGGGGCGGTTGCGGAGCGCACTGCACAGAAGCCTTTGTGTCTTTGCCTTCATTTCAGGGCAAAGATTCTGCCCGGATTCATCCCTGAAACAGAGAACAGGGAAGGACAGCGTTGCTGTGCGATCTGTGGTTGGTTTAGGTGTGAACCGAGCCTAATGCCGCATACACACGATCGGAATTCTCGTCGGAAAAAGCTCTGATGGTTTTCCCGTCGGAATTCCCACGGAATTTCACTCAAACTGTCTTGCCTACACATGGTCACACCAAATCCCGACGGTCAATAACACCACGCATTAAAAAACATTCGACTGCACTATAAAAAAGTTTAATGCTTCTGAGCATGCGTCGAATTGTTTCCGAGCATGCGTCGGAATTTTGCGTGTCGGAATTGCATACACACAATCGGAAAATCCGATAGAAAGGTTTTCCGTCGGAAAAATTAAGAACAGGTTCTCAATCCAAAATCCATCGGAAATTCCGACAGAAAAAGACCGATGGGCATACACACGGTCGGAAAATCCGATGAAAAGCTCCCATTGGACTGTTTCCATCAGAAATTCCGACCGTGTGCACGTGGCACACGATGTCTTCTTAAAGACATTTCTAGAATTTTTCCATCTCTTATTCACTCAAAGGCTTCTGTACATAAACAACAAATCTGAGTATTATATGTCAGCCTTGGATTCTAATCCCGGGACTAGGGATGGGCCCGCTGTTCGATTCAAACCCATGTTTGAATCGAACATCGGCCGTTCGTCCGCTCATCCAGGGCAGAACTCTGAGGGCCGTTCGCATCAATTTTGTGTGATGCGAACGGTCCACAATGCACTGCGCCCATCGCAGTGCATTGCTGGCTGATGATTGGCCAAGCATGCACTGTGACCCCGCATGCTTGGCCAATCATAGAGCCAGCGGTGAGGAGGATGCCTGTGGCAAATTATAGCTCAGGGGGTTTAGTACACACCCCACACTATATAAGGCCGCCGCGCCGGCGGCCTCGTGTAGTGTGTTTTCCGGCATTGAGGAACAGTGACAGTGTACTGTGCACACTATATGTGAATCATTTCTGTGTGGGGAAAGTGTAGGGAAAGAGGAAAAATAGGCAGGGATAGTGTATTCTTCTCAGCCTTTGCTTGTGGGGAAAGTGTAGGGATAGAGGAAAAATAGGCAGGGATAGTGTGTTCTTCTCAGTGCTGTTCTCTACCAATCCAGCCATCTGCAGGAGTTAGTGTGTGTGTGCTGTGTGAGTGTAGCACAGCACACTAAACCACCTCACCCTGTATCTGCCCTTCTGCCCTGTTGTCATCTAAGACAGCAATCTGCAGGAGTTATGGCCCGTACACACGGTCGGAAAATCCGACCACAAAATCCATTGGATTTTTTCCGACAGATTTAGTCCAACACTGGTGTTGCATACACACGGTCGGACAAAGTTGTCAGAAAATCCGATCATTCTGAACGTGGTGATGTTTGTTGCCTATGACGGGACTAGTAGCCAATAGCTTTGGTCTTGTAATGTGATCTGAGCATGCGTGGCACTTTGTCTGTCGGAATTCGCTACACACGATCGTAAAAAGTCCGATAGGACTTTGTTGTCGGAAAATTGGAGAGCAGGAGATAAAACTTTGTCCGTCGGAAAATCCGATGGAAAATGTCCGATGGAGCCTACACATGGTCGGAATTTCCGACAACATTGTCCGATAGGACATTTTCCATCGGAAAATCCGACCGTGTGTATGGGGCTATAGTGTGTGTGTGCTGTGTGAGTGTAGCACAGCACACTAAACCACCTCACCCTGTATCTGCCCTTCTGCCCTGTTGTCATCTAAGACAGCCATCTGCAGGAGTTAGTGTGTGTATGCTGTGTGAGTCTAGCACAGCACACTAAACCACCTCACCCTGGATATGCCCTTATGCCCTGTTGTCATCTAAGACAGCCCTCTGCTGGAGTTAGTGTGTGTGTGCTATGTGAGTCTAGCACATCACACTAAACCACCTCACCCTGTATCTGCCCTTCTGCCCTGTTGTCATCTAAGACAGCCATCTGCAGGAGTTAGTGTGTGTGCTGTGTGAGTCTAGCACAGCACACTAAACCACCTCACCCTGTATCTGCCCTTCTGCCCTGTTGTCATCTAAGATAGCCATCTGCAGGAGTTAGTGTGTGTGTGCTGTGTGAGTCTAGCACAACACACTAAACCACCTCACCCTGTATCTGCCCTTCTGCCCTGTTGCCATCTAAGACAGCCATCTGCAGGAGTTAGTGTGTGTATGCTGTGTGAGTCTAGCACAGCACACTAAACCACCTCACCCTGGATATGCCCTTATGCCCTGTTGTCATCTAAGACAGCCCTCTGCTGGAGTTAGTGTGTGTGTGCTATGTGAGTCTAGCACATCACACTAAACCACCTCACCCTGTATCTGCCCTTCTGCCCTGTTGTCATCTAAGACAGCCATCTGCAGGAGTTAGTGTGTGTGCTGTGTGAGTCTAGCACAGCACACTAAACCACCTCACCCTGTATCTGCCCTTCTGCCCTGTTGTCATCTAAGATAGCCATCTGCAGGAGTTAGTGTGTGTGTGCTGTGTGAGTCTAGCACAACACACTAAACCACCTCACCCTGTATCTGCCCTTCTGCCCTGTTGCCATCTAAGACAGCCATCTGCAGGTGTTAGTGTGTGTGTGCTCCCTGCAGGCCATTACAATGTCTGGAAGACCAACAAGGAGAGGCAGACAGTCATGAGCCAAGAAAACAGGGCAAGCAGGCTCTGTGTCTAGATACAACAGTGCTGGTCGTGGACGCGGTGCATCGTCATCAGCACGTAGCCATGGGACACGCTTGTCCTTATTTTCGGCAGCTGGACATGTTGAGCCGCATCATGCCGAAGGCTTGGTAGAGTGGATGACCAAGCCCTCCTCATCCTCCTCATCCTCTCTCACCCAGGCTCAGGGGGCAAAGCAGCTGCCAACGCGTACTCAATGTCATCAGGCACCCCTTCCCTAGACCCACCATGTCCTCCTGAGGAGTCCCCCGATCTGTTTGAGCACAGTGTTAGGGAAAAGGCCCCAGGAGGATGCCCAGCGTTTTGAAGGCTCGGATGATGATACCCAGCTAGAGGAAGGCAGTAGCGTGAGCGCAGAGAGAGGGGATGCTCAAGGACAGCAATCTGGCAGTCATGTTCCACCAGCTGCAGCTTACTGCCAGGTTTGCTCCAGTGGTGAAGAGGGAGGGGATGATGAGGTCACTGACTCCACGTGGGTGCCTGAACGGAGAGAGGAGGAGGAGGAGGAGGAAGCACATCTCCAATGAGGCAGGATGCCCTCCGGGGGCCAGCTTGAGGCCAGCACACCAACTGAATCGCACCGCATGTGCACGTTATTACAAAAGTTATTTGGTGTGGGCCTTTTTTGAGACGAGTGCATCAGATCGCACCGCTGCTATTTGCAACATATGTCTCAAGCGTATCTCACGTGGCCAAAACATCAGCTGCTTGGGCACCACAAGCATGACCAGACATATGTTGACCTGCCATGCAGCTTGTTGGCAAGCGCACCTTAACCACTTGCCTACTGTGCACTTAAACACCCTTCCTGCCCAGACCAATTTTCAGCTTTCAGCGCTCGCGCACTTTCAGTGACAATTGCGCGGTCATGCAATGCTGTAACCAAATGAATTTTTTATCATTTTGTTCGCACAAATAGAGCTTTAGTTTGGTGGTATTTATTCGCGACTCCGTTTTTTATTTTTTGCGATATAAGCGAAAACATAGCGGAAATTTTGAAAAAAAACAATATTTTCTCCTTTCTTTTTTAAAAGAAATCCAATAAAATCAAATTTTGTCATAAATTTAAGCCAAAATGTATTCTGCTACATGTTTTTTGTAAAAAAAATTCCGTTAAGTGTATAATAATTGGTTCGCGTGATCACAGACATATGTACGCAAATGATCATGTAAAAGGGGTGTGCAGGTGATCACGGACATATGTGTGCAGATAATCATTGGCACATGTGATTTTAGTGGGACATATGTGAGGGACATGTGTTTTTATTATTTAGGGACATGTGTGTTTTGGGGACATGTGTGTTTTGGGGACATGTGTGTTTTACTGTGGGGACATGTGTGTCTTACTGTGGGGACATGTGTGTTTTACTGTGGGGACGTGTGTTTTACTATGGGGGACCCTAGACTGGTGATCAGTGAGTAAAAAAACATCTCATACTCACTGATCACCAGCCGGCTGCAGCGATCCGCTCTCCTCTCCTCACCGACGACTTCCGTGTGAGGAGAGGAGGGCCGATTGCCTAGCAACCGGCTGTTTGTTTACATCACATGACAGCCGTGATTCGTCACGGCCGTCATGTGATCAGGAGGGCCAATCACCGTGCCCTCCTGCCGATTCGAGATGCGCCGTGTCCGGGTGACACGGCCGCATCGGGATCGCGCCGCTGCGCGGGCACGCGCGCGCGCGATCCCTCTATTTCTGAAGGACGTTCCTGAACGTCCTATCAGAAGTAGACGGCTCCCACCCGGCCGTATATCTACATTGGCCGGGTGGGAAGTGGTTAAAGACCCACACCAAAGAACAAAGCGGACCTCTCCTTGCTCCTCATCAGCTGGGATCTCCAACCCCACTATACCTTATACCTATCTTTCACGGCCCATTGGGTCACTCTTTTGGCAGCTGGGAAGGATGCAGGACAAGGTGCAGTAGTGTTGGAGGTTGTTCCGCCACCACGCCTCCTTCTACTACTTGTTGTGACACACCTCTCTCCTCCACCACCTCCTCTACTTCTTCCTCCATGGCCTCTTCAAGTTCTTTGTCCTCGGAACCAGCGGTGCTCTGTAGGCATCCAAGGGGCTACGCAAGTACGCAGGCAAAAAGATGCCATGCCGTGCTTGCGCTGGTGTGTTTGGGGGACAGGAGCCACACTGGGGCAGAGGTTCTGTCAGCTCTGCAGGGGCAGGCCAAGAGGTGGTTGAAGCCACACCAGCTTAAGCCAGGAATGGTGGTTTGTGACAATGGCACCAACAGCTGACCCATGTGCCCTGTATGGCTTACGTCCTTAACCTGGTGGTGCAGCGGTTCTTGGGCAGGTACCCAGGCTTACAGGATGTCCTGAGGCAGGCCAGGAAAGTCTGTGTGTATTTCCGTCGATCATATAATGCCAGTGCTCGGCTGGCTGAGCTGCAAAAGGAGTTGAACCTGCCCAAGAACCGCCTTATATGTGACATGCCCACCAGGTGGAACTCAACGTTGGCCATGCTGCAGCGACTGCACATGCAGCAGAGGGCCATCAATGAGTACCTGTGTGACTACGGCACCAGGACAGGGTCAGGGGAGCTTGGATTTTTTCCCCACGCCAGTGGAGCATGATCAGGGATGCATGCACTCTCCTGTCACCATTTGAGGAGGCCACGAGGATGGTGAGCAGTGACAGTGCATGCATCAGTGACACTGTACCTCTTGTCCACCTGTTGGAGCATACGCTGTGTGGAATAATGGACAGGGCACTTGAGGTAGAACAGAGGCAGGAAGAGGAAGACGTCCTTGCCTCTCAAGGCCCCCTTTATCCAGACAGTGTTCCTTCTCTCCCACCCATCACACAGGAAGAGGATGAGGAGGAGGAGGAGGAGGAGGATTGTGTCAGCATGGAGGTGGAGCCTGGCACTCAGCATCAGCAGCAGCAGTCTTTTAAGGATGATTTACAGTCCCAAGAAACCAGTGGACTTGTACGTGGCTGGGAGGAGGTGGCTGCGGATCATGTCGTCCTCAGTGATCCAGAAGACTCCGGACCGAATGCCTCAGCTAACCTACGTTGCATGGCCTCCCTGATCCTGAAAAGCCTGCAGAAGGATCCTCGTATTCTTCGGATCAAGGAGAGGGACCTGTACTGGCTGGCCACTGTCCTTGATCCATGGTACAAGGGTAAGGTTGTGGACATTATCTTGCCATCTCAGAGGGAGCAGAGGATGAGACATCTCCAGGAGGCCTTGCAGAAAGGTCTGTGCAATGCGTTCCCAGAGACTGGGAGGTTACAAACTCCTGGTACTGGATGACGAGTTGCTGAGGCTTCGGTCAGTAGCAGAAGGAGCGGTGGGGAAGGTGGATGTCTGAACGATGCCTTCAGACAATGTTTTAGTCCGCAGCCCCAAGATATGATCGGTTCCAGCAACCATCGCCAGCGTCTGATATACATGGTGCAGGAATACCTAGGGGCAAGGTCAGACTTGGACACCTTTCCCACCGAAAATCCTCTGGCTTACTGGGTCTTGAGGATGGATCACTGGCCAGAGCTTGCACAGTATGCAATTGAGCTACTGGCCTGTCCTGCATCCAGTGTTCTTTTGGAACGCACATTCTGTGCTGCTGGAGGCTGTCACCGATCACAGGGTGCGCCTGTCCACCGACTCGGTTGATCGACTAACCTTCATAAAGATGAATCAGTCTTGGATCACCACCACCAGCTACCAGGCACCTAAAGCTGATATAACAGAATAATTTATTTTGAAATGTCACATCCCTTCAAGACTGCCTATGCTGATGCTGAGTGACTGTACTGTTATGTTGACTGATTATCCTCTTCCTCCTCAATGATCCTGATGAGAGCTTGGAAGAACATTTTTGTTTCTGGGTGCCACCACCAGTGGCTAAGGCACAATTTTTCAGCCCCTGTTCAACAGGGGCTTGTAATTACAATTTTTTATGCAATGCTTTGCAACAGGTCTCATTGCTGTGCTCCAAGTACAGTATCTGTGAGGGGTTGCAGTGTTGTGACACCAGCACCAGTGGCTAATGCACAATTTTTCAGCCCCTGTTTAACAGGGGCGTGTAATTACATTTTTTTATGCAATGCTTTGCAACAGGTCTTATTGCTGTGCTCCAAGTACAGTATCTGTGAGGGGTTGCAGTGTTGTGGCACCAGCACCAGTGCATAAGGCACAATTTTTCAGCCCCTGTTTAACAGAGGCGTGTAATTACAATTTTTTTATGCAATGCTTTGCAACAGGTCTGATTGCTGTGCTCCAAGTACAGTATCTGTGAGGGGTTGCAGTGTTGTGGCACCAGCACCAGTGCATAAGGCACAATTTTTCAGCCCCTGTTTAACAGAGGCGTGTAATTACAATTTTTTTTATGCAATGCTTTGCAACAGGTCTGATTGCTGTGCTCCAAGTACAGTATCTGTGAGGGCTTACAGTGTTGTGGCAACACCGTCCACCACCACCACCACCACCACCAAAGGCCCAATTTTACCTAACACTGTTCAACAATGGCATGTAATTATGATTCCTGATATAATAGTTCACAGCAGGGCATTCCAGCGCCCACCAAGAGTAACTGTGAGGTCTTACAGTGTTGTGACAACACCAACATCTAAGGGGCAAATTTCTGCAGAGTATATACGGCAGGCCCCTACTTTCAAACATCCAACTTAGAAACGACTCCTACTTGCAAACGGAAGGAGAAAACAGGAAGTGAGAGGAAATCTACCCCTAGGAATGAAAATTCTATCCTGTTAGATTTAATTTGGGAAAAAGTATCTCCTCTCTACTGATGCTTTATCAACAATCCTTGTTTCAATAAAAACTCCACTTTTCCAAAAACATTTGTCATTGGGACGGAAAGTGAGGTGAAATGTTCTGAACAGGTGCACAGACAGCAAAACATATGTTACAGGGGTGATAGCCCTTCCCTATGTTCTCCAAAAAGCTTAAACATAGATTTTTTTGGATGGAGCTACACTTAAAAATGTACCTGTTCAAAATTACAAACAGATTCTACTGAAGAACAAACATACAGTCCCTTTCTTGTTTGCACCGCCTGTATATTGCTGTTCAGAGTATATAGGGTTGTAGGTATAGGGTTTTATTTTGGGTGCGGGGTTCCCCTTAATATCCATACAAGACCCAAAGGGGCTGGTAATGGGCTGAGGTGGGGGGAGGGTGATGGGGTAGCCATGCCATTTTTCTCAAATATTTTCATCCATATTGCCAGTAGGGATGAGCCAAACACCCCCGGGTTCGGTTCACACCAGAACCTGCGAACGGACCTAATGTCCGTGCGAACATAAGAACCCTATTAGTTACAATGGATGCGAACGTTCAAAATCAAAAGTGCTAATTTTAAAGGCTAATATGCATGTTATTGTCATAAAAAGTGTTTGGGGACCTGGGTCCTGCCCCAGGGGACATGTATCAATGCAATTTTTTTTTTTTTTAAACGGCCGTTTTTTCAGGAGCAGTGATTTTAATAATGCTTAAAGTGAAACAATAGAAGTGTAATAGTCCTTTAAATTTCATACCTGGGGGGTGCCTATAGTATGCCTGTGAAGGGGTGCATGTTCCCTGTGCTTAGAACTGTCCCTGCACAAACTGTCATTTTTGCAGGAAAAAAAGCTATTTAAAATCACTCGCGGCTAATGAATTGATGGCTCCCGTAACACAGAGAACAGTCATTCATCTCGTCCGGCATCTTCTTCCATGGCGTTGGTGTCTCTTCTGTGCCACTCCGCGCAATGGGAGGCTCCCGCTGTGTGAGGCTTCGCTGCGTCTGACAGGTCTTTTATAACGGAGGGCGGGGCCACCTGGTGACCCCGCCCCCTCTGACGTCATGGGGAAAGCCATAGGGAATTCCCCATGACGTCCCCGTGTGTCAGAGGGGGTGGGGTTACCAGGTGGCCCCGCCCTCCGTTATAAAAGACCTGTCAGACGCAGTGAAGCCTCAAACAGCGGGAGCCTCCCATTGCGTGGAGCGGCCCAGAAGAGACACCGACGCCATGGAAGAAGATGCCGGACGAGAAGACCAGAGCAAGAAGAAGCGGATCGGAGGAAGAAGATGGTGGAAGAAGAAGATGGAAGAAGATGCCGGAAGGAGAAGATGAAGAAACCGAAGGATGAAGAAAGGAAGAAGGAAGACCAGAAGAAAGAAGATTTTAATAAAGGAATTGTCAAAGACCGTCTCCTGTCTTTTTTAAAAAAATTTGACATTTTTTGGTGAAATGGTAGGGGTACTTTTGTACCCCCTCACCATTTCACACAAGGGGGAGCGGGATCTGGGGGTCCCCTTGTTAAAGGGGGCTTCCAGATTCCGATAAACCCCCTGCCCGCAGACCCCCACAACCAATGGCCAGGGTTGTGGGGAAGAGGCCCTTGTCCTCATCAACATGGGGACAAGGTGCTTTGGGGAACAGAACAAACATATTACAGCGCACACATGCAAAACTGACATTTACCTCCAGCAAGGCTATTTAAAAGCACCTAGACAGACATTTTCAAAAAAACATTATCAAAAAATATGGGGATTTGGTCACACCATATTGCTATATGGTGCTTAAGCCCACTTACTGCGACAAAGTACCCCATGATTAGTGGGTCCTACACTATCCATAGATCGGGAGATCCTGCTTCTCTGAACCAAGGGAGATATACTCCTCTAAATGGGAGAACATGAGGTCTCCACCCATGATACAGGTGGTCACTAATTGAGGTACTTACTGAGTGGGGTGCTCCACCCAAAAGGATTTGGTCAAAATCCATACAATAGACAAAAAAGATATTTGGGGGGCACACCCTAAAGAATGCATTAAGATGGTGCTGCCGTAAGACCATACAACAGAACAAACATATTACAGCGCACACATGCAAAACTGACATTTACCTCCAGCAAGGCTATTTAAAAGCACCTAGACAGACATTTTCAAAAAACATTATCAAAAAATATGGGGATTTGGTCACACCATATTGCTATATGGTGCTTAAGCCCACTTACTGCGACAAAGTACCCCATGATTAGTGGGTCCTACACTATCCATAGATCGGGAGATCCTGCTTCTCTGAACCAAGGGAGATATACTCCTCTAAATGGGAGAACATGACCCCAAAGCACCCTCCCAATGTTGAGGGCATGTGGCCTGGTACAGTTCAGGAGGGAGGGGGGCCGCTCTGGTCCCCCCCCCTCTTTTCCTGCGGCCTGCTAGGTTGCGTGCTCGGATAAGGGTCTGGTATGGATTTTGTGGGGGACCCCACGCCATTTTTTTTTTTGGTCGGGGTTCCCCTTAAAATCCATCCCAGACCTCAAGGGTCTGGTATGGATTTTGAGGGGGACCCCACACCATTTTTTTTTGCCCGGGGTTCCCCTTAAAATCCATCCCAGACCTGAAGGGCCTGGTAATTGAATTTGGGGGGACCCCCACGCTTTTTTTTTTTATCAATGACTTTTTTTTATCAATTACTTTTTTTTTATCAATGACTTTCAATGAATGACTGTTCTCTGTGTTACGGGAGCCATCAATTCATTAACCGCAAGTGATTTTAAATAGCTTTTTTTCCTGCAAAAATGACACTTTGTGCAGGGACAGTTCTAAGCACAGGAAACATGCGCCTCTTCACAGGCATACTATAGACACCCCCCAGATGTGATACTGCAATGCTGTACTAACAGCACGCACACACTAATCCCCAGAATCACAGCACATAATGTCAGCAGTCAGCACACTTACAAGTTGGAACACAATATACAAGGCCACCGGCGCGGCGGCTTTTTTTAATGTGGGCCAATTATTGCTCTCCTCGCCGCTGGCTCTATGATTGGCCAAGCATGCGGGTCACAGTGCATGCTTGGCCAATCATCAGCCAGAAATGCACTGCGACTGGCGCAGTGCATTGCGGGCCGCTCATCCTTTTACACAAATTTGATGCGAGCACCCCAAATAGTTCTGGGCTCGATGAGCGGGCGAACGCCCGATGTTCGATTCGAATATGGGTTTGAATCGAACACCGGGCCCATCCCTAATTGCCAGGACAAGACATGACATTAAAGCCGCAAGCAGTTTTAAATGGCTTCTTTTTTTCCTTTACAAATGTCATTTTTTGCAGGGACAGTTCTAAACACGGGAAACACATGCCACTTCACAGGCATACTTTAGACACCCCCCAGGTACCATATTTAAAGGAATATTTCACTTTTTTTTTCACTTTATGCATCATTAAAATGACTGCTCCCGAAAAAACGTCTGTTTTTAAAACTTCTTTTTGCATTGATACATGTCCCCTGGGGCAGGACCCGGGTCCCCAAACCTGTTTTATGACATTAACATGCATATTGGCCGTTATAATTAGCACTTTAGATTTTGAACGTTCGCGTCCATTGTAACTAATAGGGTTCTAACGTTTGCGCAAACTTTCGGTCCGTTCGAAGGTTCTGGTGCGAACCGAACCCGGGGGTGTTTGGCTCATCCCTATTCAGGAGCATGTTACATAGAGAATTCAGTGTTTAGAATTACACTATGTGTAGAGTACAGGATTTAGGGGTGCGTTGTGTACAGAGTGCAGAGTTTAGTAGTGTGTTACTTACAGAGTTCAGGGGTGAACTATGCACAGTGTGCAACCCCCCCAAAGCTTCCTCACATCTCTCAGTCTCCCACCTGGGCTAGCTATAGTACCTCTCTGTGTAGGTGGCTCTGCCTCAACTTGCAGGGAGATCTCTCTCTCTCTCAGATTCTTGAGATCTAACCCCGCTTTGCCCCCCTGTGAGCGTGTGAAAGGATCTGTTGGTTCCAGGGGCCACTGAGAGCAAAGCATTAATGATGATGATGATGATGATTTAACAACATGGCTGAATTTGTTTAATCTGGTCTACAGCATGATACATTAAATCAATGTGTTACATTTAGAGCATTCTTTTCCCCAGCATTGTCCCTCTTGTGTTCAGTTCAGGTTTGAAAAGTAAAATGTAGAGTTTTGGAGAAAACATACACAATAATATTCCAGCACTGGAGGTCAGTATGGCGAATATCTCCACAGCCACCATGTATTTCCCTCTGGTGCTCAGATAGGCTGGGATCATGGCAATCCAGACACTGCAGAACACCAGCATGCTGAAGGTGATGTATTTGGCCTCATTAAAACTGTCTGGTAATGTCCTCACCATGAAAGCCAGAACAAAACTCACAGCTGCCAGAAACCCCATATAACCCAACATAGAGTAGAACCCGATAACTGACCCTTCATTACACTGAATGAGGATCTTCCCAGGATAGGAGTCCATGTCATACTCCTGAAATGGTGGAGAGATGGACAACCAGAGAATGCAATTCATAACCTGAATGGATGAGCAGAATAACATGACTGTATTGGGAAGTTTGACTCCCACCCATTTTCTACAAGAGCTTCCAGGTTTGGTGGCTTTAAAAGCAATGAAGACCATGATGGTTTTGGCTAGGATAGAAGATGCTGAGATGGTGAAGGGAATTCCAAAAGTGACTTGTTGCAGCATACAGGTAATATCCACAGGACGGCCAAGGAACAGGAATACAGAAAGGAAGCTCAGTATGAGGGAGAGGAGCAGAATGAAGCTGAGGTTCCGGTTATTGGCTCTGACTATGGGAGTGCTCCGAAACCAAACAAATAGTCCAAATATAAAGAGAGATGTTGTAGCAAATATGACTGAAGTTATAGAAAAAACTAAAACTAAAATATCCTCCTCATATGATAAATACTCGATGACCTTCTCAATACAAATCGTTTTAGCTTTGTTGGGCCATTCATTTTCAGGACACTTCTTGCAGAGTTCACTGTCTGTAGAAAAAAAATAAGTGGAAATAACATTAAGCATGGTACACAAAAATGGGGTATGCCTGTATACCAAGAATGCAACTATTTGACAGTATTTGTTTCAGTAATTTCTTTATTTTACCTTAAAGTATTTTTTGGAGATAAGATGCAACAATAAATCCGAATTAAAAGCCATACAAAAGAACAAAAAAACATATTGGAACAATATATATGGTGAACATCTCAAGAAAGCTTTAATCATAAACAAAGTGTGATGATGCTCTACTGAAAATACAAGAACCTTCAGCCTCATTGATGCCCATGGCACTGTGGGGGGGGGGGGATTTACTGAAGCTGGTGCAATCAAAATCAGGTGTAGCTGTGCATGGCAGCCAATCAGCCTCTAATATCACCTTGTTCTTGTAAGCTTTGACAATAAAACCTGGAAGCTGATTGGTTTCTATGCAGAGCTGCACCAGATTTTGAACCCTCTAGTTTTAGTAAATAACACCCAGTCTATCTGTAACCTTAACATGTGTGCAACAATGAAATTCCCTTATTTTACCAATTTTTGGTCTCTTCAGTGTAATTATTTTCCAGACCATTTCTTTTAGATAAGTTCAAAACTATTGGAGGATTTTCTCAGGCAGACAGGAGGAGGAAGCGTATTTCCATTGCTTGCTTGTGAAAGCATCCAACACTCCCAGAAGGGTGAGAGGTAGAAGAAACGTGCAGAAATCTTTACTGATAAAGCCTTTCTGACTTTTTTTGGTAATCATTAAGTTCATACAATTTAAAGTGTTACTAAACCCACAACAGTAAAATCTGTCTGTATATGCAGCAAGTTGTTAAACAGCAATTAACGAGGCTTAACGCTGTGTTAAGCCTCATCCGGCGTTCCTGTCTCTATTCAAAATCAATGGTTCCCTATGAGAGCCCATTGATTTGAATAGAAGTCGCACTAGAAGTCGGATCAAGATGATCCGACATGTGGTGCTACTTGTGTGCTGAGGATCTTGAAGGGGAACTCCGCAAAAATGTAAAAAAAATAATTTGCGTGAGGTTCCCCCCAAGACGATACCAGGTCCTTCGGTCTGGTATGGATCTTAAGGGGAACCCCACACCAAAAAAATGGTGTGGGTTCCCCACAAAGATCCATACCAAACCCTTATCCGAGCACACAGCCCAGTAGGTAATGAACCTCCTGAACCGTACCAGGCTGCATGCCCTCAACATGGAGGGTTTGGTGATTTGGGGCAGGGGGGCCCTGCGCCCCCCACCCCAAAGCACCTTGTCCCCATGTTGATGAGGACAAGGGCCTATTCCTGACAACCCTTGCCCGGTGGTTGTCAGGGTCTGTGGGCGGGGGCTTATCGGAATCTGGGAGCCCCCTTCAATAAGGGGGCCCCCAGATCCCGGCACCCCACCCTATGTGAACGAGTAAGGGGTACATCATACCCCTACCCTTTCACCTGGGGGAAAATTTATTTATTAGGCAGCCTCCAAGCTCCGGTGGTCTTATTCCGACATCTCCGGCCTCTTCTCCCGCTCTCTGGTGCCTTCTGCGGGGCTCCAACGCTATCTTCTTTCAGCTCTTTTACTAGCGTTGGCCCGGTCTTCTCCTTCACCCTCACCACCGTTGTCTTCTCTCTTCTCTCGGATGATGTCACCCGGTGACCAAGCCCCATGTCTATATAAATCGCAACGCACCGCGTATACCGCATTACAGCGGGAGAGAGTGTCGTGTCAACATCGGAAGAGAAAAGACAACGGCGGCGGTGGAGGAGAAGACCAGGCCAACTCTAGTAAAAGAGCTGAAAGAAGATAGCATTGGAGCCCGGCAGAAGGCACCAGAGAGTGGGGGAAGAGGCCCGGAGAAGTCGCAAGAGACCCCCGAAGTTGGAAGAAGACCACTGGAGCTGCCTAATAAATTACTTTAAAAACCTGTGTTTTTTATTAATTTCTGTTATAAAATTAGTAATTTTTATTAATTTTTCTTCATAAATGTTGGCCAAAATTTATACTGCTACATATCTTTGGTAAAAATAACCCAAATTGGTGTATATTATTTGGTCTTTGTGAAAGTTATAGAGTCCACAAGTTATGGTGCCAATCTCTGAAAATTGATCACACCTGAAGTACTGACAGCCTATCTAATTTCTTGAGACCCTAATAAGCCAGGGAGGTACAAATACCCCCCAAATGACCCCTTTTTCGGAAAGTAGACATTCCAAGGTATTTGCATGGTGAGTTTTTTTGAAGTTGTATTTTTTCCCACAATTCTTTGCAAAAATCTTTTTATTTTTTTTATTTTAGCAGGTTATTTCTCACATACAGCATATGCATAGCACAAATTACACCCCAAAACACATTCTGCTAGTCCTTTCTGAGTACGGCGATACCACATGTGTGAGACTTTTACATAGTGTGGCCACATACAGAGGCCCAACATGCAGGGAGCGCCATTAGGTGTTCTTGGAGCATAAATTATACATATAAGTACTTGACTACCTCTTATGCCGCGTACACACGATCGCACAATCCGACAACAAAATCCATGGATTTTTTCAGACGGATGTTGGCTCAAACTTGTCTTGCATACACACGGTCACACAAATATCTTGTCTGAAATTTCGAACGTCAAGAACGCAGTGACATACAACACGTACGACGAGCCAAGAAAAATTAAGTGCAGATCTCAAATTGTGTGGAATGAATTCCGATGAAAAATGTCCGATGGAGCCTACTCACGGTCATAATCTACGAAAACAAGCTCCCATCGAACATTTGTTGTCGGAAAATCCTATTGTGTGTACGAGGCATTGCACTTTTGAAGGCCCTGGAGCACCAGGACAATGGAAACGCCCCAAACATTTTGGAAAGAAAACAACCCAATGTATAATCTATGAGGCATATCGAGTCTTTTGAAAATGTCATTTTTTTCTACAAGTTTTTGGAAAATGTGTAAAGAAAATGAAAATGCATTTTTTTTACACAACGTTGTCCATTTATACAATATTTCTAACACATAGCATGTACGTAAAAATTACACCCTAAAATAGATTCTCCTACTCCTCCTGAGTATGGTGATACCACATGTGGGAGACTTTTACACAGCATAACCACATACAGAGGCCATGTAGGGAGCACCATCAGGTGTTCTAGGGGCATACATGTCAAATCTAATTTGACTACCTATTACACTTTTGTGAGGCACTGTAGAGGCATGGATGTGGCATGGATGAGAACTGATGTGGCATGGATGAGCATGAATGGGGATGGATGGGCCGTGGATTGGGATGGCTGAGCATGAATGAGTATGCCTGAGTACGGCCGAGTATGTTGGGTACGGCTGAGTATGGCTGAGTATGGCTGAGTACGGCTGAATATGGCTGAGTACGGCTAAGTACGGCTAAGGACAACTGGGTACAACTGGGTACGGCTGGGTACGGCTGTGTACGGCTGAGTACAGCTGGGTATCGATGGATGGATGAGCATTGCTGAGTATGGATGGATGGATGAGTATTGCTGAGTATATATGGATGGCTGAGTATGGATGAGTATTGATGGATGGATGAGCATTGCTGAGTATGGATGGATGGATGAGTATTGCTGAGTATATATGGATGGCTGAGTATGGATGAGTATTGATGGATGGATGAGTGTTGCTGAGGATGGATGGATGGCTGAGCATGAATGAGTATTGCTGAGTATGGATGGATGGATAAGCATGGATAAGTATTGCTGAGTATGGATGGATGAGTATTGCTGAGAATGGATGGATGGCTTAGCATGGATGAAAATGGATGGCTGAGCATTGATGAGGATGGATGGCTGAGCATGGATGAGGATGGATGGCTGAGCATGGATGAGGATGGATGGCTGAGCATTGATGCTGATGGGTGGCTGAGTATTGATGAGGATGGATGGGATGGCTGAGCATGGATGAGGATGGATGGCTGAGCATGGATAAGCATGGATGGCTGGATGAGTTCTGAAGTTGTCAAATATCAGCGCTGTGGGCACCACACATCCAACCCACAGTGCTGCTGCATCTAATCTCTCCCCTCTCTGTACTGATCGGTACAGAGAGGGGAGTGGAACCGGACGTGACGCCGGTTCGTTTACAAGTGATCGCTCCATAATTTGATGGAGCGATCACCTAGTAAATGGCCACTATTAGCTGGCATTTACCGTGATCCATGATGCGCCAGGTCCTCTGGACCCGCCAGTCACGGATATTCCTGGGTGCGCGCCCCAGGGGGCACGCGGGAGCGCGATTCTTGGAGGACGTCAATGTATGCCTTCCCAGAAAGCCGTTAAAGGGCTTTTTAAAGTTTTAATTTTCTAATCCGATATCAGAGTTTATATCTAATGAAACATAAAGCTTACCCAAATGGTTTGATATTTCTCCTTCTGAACATGGAGCACAATTATAACAACATGGGTGATATCCTTCTCTTACAGATTTTCTGAACCCTGGAAGACATTCCTCAGAGCATCGACCCCTTGGGACCTGAAATAATATTGAAGGATATGAACTATTCAGGGACAAAACTAAAGATATTATAGTGTAAGTAAACCAAGCTTCTGCTCAGTGACATCACTATGAGGGTGCGGGGGGTGCGGACCGCACCTGGGTGGCACTCTTCAGAGGGATGACACCAGGGCCATCGATAGGGGGTACCACCGGGCACACAGGGGTGCCCAGACAGCAGGGAGATTGGTGCGGCAGGATGGAAGGACAATTATAGAACAATGCACTGTGTTTATGTCTCCCTCCAGTAGTTGAGAGACAGTTTCTCCCCCTCTCCCTCCCAAAGGCTTTCAGCTGCTGGAGGGAGAGTTCTGCCACACTGTGTGCCCGACATGTACCCCCATGTGCCCCCACAGGGCTGTCGGCTTCCCTATCCTGCCGGTTGCTGTGGAGCACATGCGGATGTAGAGTGGGGGAAGGGGCCAGTAAATATGTAATTTACTGGCCCCTTATTTTTCTGAATTGAACACAGCGAGTGATCGGTATGGATCGCTCATGTGTCCATTCATAACTGATCATAGTAAACGGTGTTCAATTTATGAATGAAAAGGAGCCTCTGTCTCCTGCCTACAGAGAAATGATTTGAAGAATCAGACCTCTGATATTTCATCCACACCCCCCCCCCCCTCAAAATTCATAATTTGTGACACCATGCTTTACCGCACCAGGTGGCACCCACCTTAGTGACGCCACTGCTTCTGTTTAAAATAATGTTGCATGAATTCCTGATGTTTTGGTTCCTAAAGGGACATTTTAAAATGCATACAAACTGTTTTATGACCATTCTCATCTTTGTGACTTTTCCATTGCTATTCTGAACTGCTTGGATCTAAAGCCCCATACACACGCGCGGATTATCCGAGGACCAGGTCCGTCAGACCATGTCCGTCGTACTTTGTCCGATGTTGGTTTTGCGTACACACGGTCGGACAAAGTTGTCGGAAAATCCGATCATTCTGAACGTGGTGACGTTTGTTGCCTACGACGGGACTACGTAGAGGCTAGTAGCCAATAGCTTTGGTCTTGTAATGTGATCTGAGCATGCGTAGCACTTTGTCCGTCGGACTACCATACACACGATCGGATTTGGTGTGATCGGACCTTGTTGTCAAAAAATCTATCCAGCAGGAGATAGGACTTTGTCCGTCGGACAATACGACGTACACTGTCCGATGGTGCATACACACGGTCGGATTTTTCGACAACATTGTCCGATCGGACAGAATCCATGCGAAAATCCGACCGTGTGTATGGGGCTTTAGAAGAATAGATTGTTCTAAAAATGTGACTGCTGTGCACTAATATGGCTTCAATGACCTTCAGCTTATCTCCCCATAAAGCACCTTTAAAGCTCTTCCTGCACCTCCCTCTCTATCCCTCTCCTCTTTGGAAGCTCATTGTATTTCTCTCTTTTCTGCATGTTGCACTGTGATTTATCTGCCTCTGGGACAGGTGGCACTCTTCCTTAATGAGTTTTCTGCCCAGCTATCCTGTATACATGTAACTGTTTTTTGAAACTATCAAATCGATGGGTTTACTTCCGCTTTAATAAGGACATATCGATCCAGACAGTATTGAAAGTCACCTCATCCAACATGGATGACAACCCCTAAGTATTCAACAATGTCTTCACACTGTCCCTCTTAAAGGGACCACAACTCAAAAACTGGGGGAATATCCCTGTTTTCCAGGATATATTCCCGGTATCCTGTACACTCCCCCATCCCTCCTACCAGCAAACCCATAGAAATCTTCACCACTTTGAATGAATGAATGAATGAATAATTTGTATAGCGCTACAATGCGAACTGAATCGCCTCAAGGCGCTGTATTTGTGCTTTGTTGTCAAGCTTCTTAGAAGAGGTAGGTCTTGAGTTTTTTCCTGAAGGCCTGGTGGTTTTCTTCCATGCGGATATCGTTCGGTAGAGCGTTCCATAGCCGCGGTCATTGGACAGCGAATCTCCGTTCCCCCTTAGATTTGTAGCGGGATTTGGGAATGAGGAGGAGGTTTTGGTTAGACGATCGGAGACTGCGATTCGGTGTGTAGTGTTTTATTTTCTCGAGAAGGTATTGGGGGGCGTCTCCATGGGTGCATTTGTGGGTGAGGCAGAGGGTCTTGAATATGACCCGATTCTTTACATTTAGCCAGTGTAGGCACTTTAGCCCTTCTGTTATCTACTCTGCAACCAAATACCGTTATGGCCAAATCCGACCCTTATCCTGCCCTTACTTGGCTAATTCTGTCTACAACAGCTCACTATCACCATCCCTGGAAACATTGCCCCCCCCCCCCCCCACCATCATGTACAGAATCAGTGGTAGTATCACTACCACCACTAGATGGCAAACGTGTGACAGCTTTTTTCACAATGTAAAGAAGTTGGTGGGGATTCTGGTGTTGTTGGTCAAATGGTTTCATCACCATGTTTGGCTCTCTGTGACACAAGGCTATCCAAGTCCAGAGACAGGAAAGAAGCCCATAACCAAGATATTACCTTCACCATGCTTCATAGGGGGAAACGTTTTGGTAGGGATATGCTCTACTTTTTTCCAAAAATAATTTTATATTCTATTATACTGACCTTTATTACATTCATTTATAAAATAGTACTCTGTGGTCATTGTGACCCTTTGAAAACTTTAGGCACAGTTGTTAAGTTGCTGTTTAGACATTTATACAAGTGTTTTACTGACATCCTATGTTCATGTAGTAAAAGTGAAATTTACAGCAAATGTAGGCTTTAGATATGTTTTTGTGGCCCTTTTGTCTTCATGTAGCTTTACAATTCTTCATCCAAAATCCTACGTCCTTTGATTATGGCTTGAGTCATAGGAACAGAACTTGTACGCACTTGAATGTTTTTTCTGTCTGTCGGCCATGGAAGTGTTACTTTATATTATTGATAAATTCATACTCTTCCCTGCCCAGACAGTTTTATTAGGGTGAGACTCCTGGAAAACTTTTTAGTTTTTTGCAGAATTAGAGCAGAGCACGTCTGAAAAGCTGCCTGTTGACCTGGCTGCACTTGCCTGAGGTGAGGGTGAGGCGGATCACAAATGAAATAAAGCATATAAGCATTATTAGCATATTCTTTATTTAGCATATTTTCATTATTTTGTAAAGAGGCTCTAATCAAGTCCTCACTGACCTCCTTAACTGTGGGTACTGTGGAGCAATCTACTATTAAAATATCACAGACAAAGCACAGAAATTGCAGTTCATCATCCATTCATATGACCTCAAAGAATTTGAGAATTAATTACTTTATTGTACCTTGCCTGCAGCTACAGAGGTTATTGAAGGCTCATTTTTAGTGAAGGCTCAGTTCTGTAAGCAACACCTTATTTTTGGCAGGGCCCTTCCCAAGAATAGACTCTGGATCCGCCCCTGCTTTACGGTCAATACTAGTATGTTTTTTTTTTGTATAATTTCTGGATCAGCTTCCCCAGTATAACTCACCTTGCCACCTTTCCATGATATTCGCTCTGGTTCTAGTGTAAGTTGCTGACCCTCTGAAAGGGACCCATCAAAGTGGCCCACAAGAATCCAATCAGTGATATTTGTACTCTCAATTCTTATAATCCAATTTACAATGTACATTGAGCTGGGGAGTTCTCCTTTATCATTAAAAATCATAACCTTGCCATTCGGATCCTTGTACTGGACTTCTTTTACATAACGGGACAGCTTCAAAATGACAGACATTATTATAGGTAACAAGAATATACAGTAGTAGAAAGTTTTGATTATAGATTGTTAATCTAGTTATAGCTCATTTAGAGAATGTTATTGGGATGAGATGACCTTTTTACTGAGCACTGGACTATTAGGGCTCGTTCACATATGAGGTTGGCTTTAGCTGCAGATGCAGCAGCCAGGGGTGTACTCACGCTGTGACTTTGATGCTTTGTTTCACAGACGTGGCAGGAATTATGCCCCCCTATACGGTTGCCGATCACGGCACATTCAAGTTTCTCTCCTTCACACTATCTTGCACAGGGAGATTGAACACAGGACCACAGACTGGCATTCCCTCTGAGGGGGGGGGGGGGGGGGCTAGATGAATGGTCCTGTCCAGCTGCATCTGCTTCTCCCCCCTCCTTCATGCCTGCTTTTCAGTCACAGTCCGCCATTGATTCATTCACAGTTCATAACGAATTTGTTGACGCTCACACTGAACATGACACAGAATTACAGCAACTGAGACAAAAAATTGCAGACCTTGAGGACCATTCTAGAAGGAACAATGTTACATTTTGCGGTAATGGAAACAGTCACAGCAGAAGCATTGGTCCCTTATGCCGTAGCTCACTGATCTTGAAATGGCCATAGACTTCCTGCCTGTTTTGGTCCCTACAGATGTCTTAACATGCATTCACTTTTACTACACCAATAAAAAGCTAATGTCTGCTGCTAAAAACACCTCTACACTCTGCACCTTATACTGGAATCAAATTTTATTCATACTTATGCAAAACAAGACTCATTAACAGGAAGAAATTGGGCACCATTACCAAGGCCCTCCGCAACATCAACATTCCCTCCCAAACTCATGATCAAAAGACAAGGAAGATCTCATATAATTAGAAGTATGACGGCAGGCCTATCCCTGCTCAGAGACTGGGAACATTCATGACAGCCTCACCCCATGGAGATGGAATAGTCCTGAATTTTACCTCACTCTTTGCACACTAGCTCTGATGCCTCCTTTTTCCATAATTGTCTGTAGCTGGGAAAAATGTGGCCTCACCATATGGATAATCTTTAGTTTAAATGATGTTCATCCATATCAACCTGTTGTTGATATGGACACTCTTCTCCTCCTCATTGTAAGTAGGAGTGTTTGCTACCCATCACCCTTGTATTTTGTGCAAGCCCTTTTTAAACCCGTCCCCTTGCTCTTCTCCAACCTATGCACCAAATCAGACTTAGTTTCTTCAACACTCTGAACCCTACTTCTAGAATACTTACTCCACTAGATCAATTTACCATGAGGCTACTGGACCTCCTGATACCACGTTGCCTTCACCTCCACAAATCCTGACTGCTCCTCTGTCCAGCCCTCTGCACCACTAAAACCCTGTAGAATACCCAGCATATACCAGAATGTCCACATACCGAATAAGACCTCTCATGCTCTTACAGCAACATGGAGATTCAATTTACTTCACTCAATGTGTGAGGCCTCAACTCACCCTTCAAGTGATCATCCCTTGCAGAAGAGGCCTGCTCACTCAATGCAGATATTCTCCTGATCCAGGAAACACACTTTGCAATGTCCAAAATGCCTGCTCTCACCTTGAAACACTTACCCCATATATTTACAGCCTCTAACACCCACATGAAAAGTGGGGTTCTCACAGCTATCCGTGACTCAATTCACTTCCAACTACAATTTGAACTCATAGTTCCTCTAGGCTTCTTCCACATCCTTACCTACGATATTAACCAATTTTGACATACTATCGTCAACGCTTATGTCCCGAATTCTAAACAAATTGAGTTCTGCCAGAACCTCTTTGCAAAAATCTTATCTGTCAAAAGTGGCAGACTAATCATTGGAAGGGACTTCAAATGCTGCCCTTGATTCTTGCACAGGTAAAAGTCCTCTCCACCAAACCATCAACTATTTCCTACACACTCATGACTTGTATGACATCTGAACAGCCCAACACGGAGCAGAGAAGAAATTCTCTTACTACTTACCTTCCCACCACTCATATTCCAGAATTGACTTTTTCCCTCCAGCTGATTACTACTTCACAGATTAGTACGATATCATAGTCTGACCATTCTCCTGTAACTATAGTGTTTGGAGACACTAATATACCCAAACTCCCACCTCTGGAGACTGGATTCCACTCTCTTAGCTAAACCCAGTCATTGCCAATTGATTGCAAAAGCCCATAACCTCTTTTTTGAGACTAATATGTCTCCGGACATTTCTATTCCTACATTATGGGCCACATACAAGGCCTCCACGAAAGGCATTCTAATACAAATACAAGCGTCTGTTAAGAGCCAGAGGAGAAAGCAGACTGAAGAGGTCCCAGCCTGAATTTACATTAAAGAGGAACAAAACAAGCGGAACCCCACCCCCACCCTATTCTCTACCCTATTGGCAGCCATACACAAGCTTCATTCCCTTCTGATGCACCATCACCAGAAATTTACCAGTTCAATCGCAATTCTGACAGCAGTGATAACATCACACACATTATCCAGGCATGGTTCACACTTCCCTATTTACTTATTTACCTAATAAGTGGGTAATATATTAAATTGATATGCTCTAACATTACAGTAACTTAGTGTTTCTTTTACTGAGAAAAAAATATTACATTTGGGTAAACCATTATACTAATATCATGTGACAGAAAAAAATGTAAACTACAAGCATTGTTTGTGCAGGGCCTCTGCTTTCAGAAAATATATTGTTTGGGGGTTTTACATAATCTTCAGGCCTAAAATTATTTTTTAAACCTTTGTTCAAAAATAAAAAAACACCCCCAGAAGTGAAAGGGTTAACAACAGTAAACTAAACACAAACCTAAATTTGTTTGTGTGGTAAAAGACGTGTCTGGGCACATTGTGTTCCAGTACTGAACTGACTGATTGTAAAAAGATACAAGTGAACTTTCATTGGACGCTCTCACCTTATACTTTAGTGTGTGTGGATTTATTTCAGCTTTTTTGTTATTTTTTTTAAAAAATAAATCGATGTCATGTAATGCTTGAGCCAAAATGTAGACTGAGATAAACACTCTATAGGATGTTTTTTCATCAAGAATTTCTAAATCAAGTAGAAGTGTCTCCAAACTGCAATTCCTAAGAGGACGTCTATTTGTGAGTGGAATAAGGACATTTTTCATTTGGTTTTTTGAAAAGCATCCATAATCAGTTATGAGAATATCCTCTATCAGTGGGTCATTTGGGTGTCTGGATGGATAAATATTATACAAATATTCCAGCAATCCCTTTATGTAGAGATGGGGGAATGTAAACACCAAGCTGCAGTTGCTGAGAATAAAAAACATTTCACTTATTGACCAAGAATCTGGTAGAATAAATGTTTTCTCTGTGTAATAAGGGACATTATTATACAAAAAAGTGTAGTAAGTCCTACTAACTGAGCCACAAATAATAAGAACTTCCGTAGTTGAGGTCCGCAGCTCTGGAGGAATTTTATTATAATTCTCTTTAGACACCAGAATCTTAAATTCAATACAAATTCCATGATTAGATAAATGTTTGCTGAGTTGTCGGATCTCCCTCTCTCCGTATTCATCATCAGATGTAAGGATCCCGACCCAGTTCCACTTCAACCTTTCCAGTAACTTTGCTATGGCCACATATTGCATCTCATCATCCGGAACTGTCCGGAAAAAGTTTGGATACATCTTTCTATTACTTAGTAAAGTATCTCTGGCTCCATAACTAATCTAGAAACAAATAAAATAGTCTTAATATCCAAATGAAAAGAAGAAAACCTTAGAAAATGTGTTAATGCTTTTTTTTTTGGAGAGTAACAAATATGTCGTCTGACCTGTCTATCATAGCTCTATAAGCAGATTTTAATGGTGTTTTTGTTTCACCAGATAATATATATTTATATATATATATATATATATATATATGCAAGAGTACATTTATTATTTCATAAATTATTACAGCCATCAGTGAAAGCTGATAATTTGACATTAACCACTTGCCGACCGCCGCACGACGATATACGTCGGCAGAATGGCACGGGCAGGCAGGAGGGCGTATATATAAGTCCCTACCTGCCCGATTGGGCCCCCCCCGGTGCCTATGGCAGTCGGCATCATTGGGGGAGTGATCGGAGATGAGGGGGAGGCCACTCATTCGTGGCCACCCCCTCGCGATCGCTCCCGGCCAATCAAACACTTCCTCTAGCCCTGTCATGTAAACAGGGCTAGAGGAAGTGATGTCATCCCTAATGGCCGCGGATGGGGGGCCCGATCGGGGCCGCCCCCGTGCCTGTAGATGACCGGGTCATTGGGGGAGGGATCGGAGATGAGGGGGGGCCACTCATTCGTGGCCACCCCCTCGCGATCGCTCCCGGCCAATGAAATGCTTCCTCTGGCTCTGTATTGTGAACAGAGCTAGAGGAAGTGAGGTCATCTCTCCTCGTGGGGGTCTTTTCAAACCGACACAGAGGAGAGAAGATACGTGAGTTACACTACACAAACACTACACTACACTACACTAACAGTAGAACACTCTAGGCACACTTTTCACCCCCCAGGCCCCCCGATCACCCCCCTGCACCCCCTGTCACAGTGACACCAAAGCAGTTTTATTTTTATTTTTTTTACTGTTTACTGCATTGGTGCATTGTGACTGTAATAACTGTTATGGCAGTTAGATTTAGCCCCCTTTAGGTCTAGGTACCCCCCCTAATAAAGGTTTAACCCCGTGATCACAACCCGTCACCAGTGTCACTAAGCGATCGTTTTTTTGATCGATGTATTAGTGTCACAGTTGACGCTAGTTAGGGAGGTAGGTAATTAGGTTTGCCACAGCGTTTTATAGCGTCAGGGACCCCCCATATACTACCCACTAAAGGTTTTAACCCCCTGATTGCCCCTAGTTAACCCTTTCACCAGTGATCACCGTATAACTGTTACGGGTGACGCTGGTCAGTTAGTTTATTTTTTATAGTTTCAGGGCACCCGCCGTTTATTACCTAATAAAGGTTTAACCCCCTGATCGCCCGACGGGTGATATAAGTAAGGTTTTAGAGTCAAATGGGGTCTGCGTTGCCCCAGGCAGCGTCGGGTTAGTGCCAGTACCGCTAACACCCATGAACGCAGCATACACGTCCCTTAGTGGTATAGTATCTGAACAGATCAATATCTGATCTGATCAGATCTATACTAGCGTCCCCAGCAGTTTAGGGTTCCCAAAAATGTAGTGTTAGCGGGATCAGCCCAGATACCTGCTAGCACCTGCGTTTAGCCCCTCTGCCCAGCCGAGCCCACCCAAGTGCAGTATCGATCTATCACTGTCACTTACAAAACACTAAGCACACATAACTGCAGCGTTCGCAGAGTCAGGCCTGATCCCTGCGATCGCTAACAGTTTTTTTGATAGCATTTTGATTCAGTCACTAACAGTCAGGAGCTTTTTTTTCCTGTGAGTCTCACTAGTGTACTACTAAATTAAGAGCCCAAAATGGCAAATCGAAAGTACACTACACTCAAAAACGTGTAGGCCTCTTCACTAGTGTCCTACTAAATTAAGAGCCCAAAATGGCAAATCGAAAGTACACTAGTGAAGAGGCCTACACGTTTTTGAGTATGACAGATAGTGAAGAGGAGGTCACTCATCTGTCATAATCAGGCTCAGAATACGATCCAGTAGACGACAGCGGCTCCATGACAGATAGCTCTGACGACGGAGTTGTGGTCCCTGCTAAGGTCAGGCGTACCAGACCCCAAACTCCTTCTTCTGTTGTTGAGGTGCAAGAACCGAAGGTCGCTCGTAGGAAGCAGAGACGTACTAGAGCCACAATTCCTTCTGGTGAACTGGCAAGCACCAGAGGCCTAGTACACCCTGGACGTACATCCAGCACTGCATTATCACGTGGTGACGTGGCGAGTCCCATAAGTGCAGTTCAAGATGGCGAGGTGGCAAGCACAAGTAGTGTCCCGCTGCCACCAAGAAGAAGACAAAGACAGGCCCGTCGTGCCCATAGAGCCCTTCCTGCAGAATTTGCCAATCCTGATTGGGTGCCCACCACTTCTGCAGAACCTGTACTTCCCCCATTCACTGGCCAACCCGGTATTCAGGTGGAAACAGTTGATTTTACGTCACTTGATTTTTTTTGCTGTTTTTCACCGAAGATCTCTATAGATCTATTGTGGACCAAAGCAATTTGTACGCTGGTCAACACATCGCCGCTAATCCCCAGTCCTCCCTTGCCAGAGATTGGAGACCAATTACGGTCCTCGAGTTTAAGATCTTTCTGGGCCTTTCCCTCATCATGGGCGTAGTTAAAATGGGTACGTTGCGTTCCTATTGGTACACTGAGCCAATGTACCATATGCCCGTGTTCTCTGCTTCAAAGTCCAGGGCACGATACGAGATGATTTTGCAGTTCATGCACTTCAACGACAATGAACTCTGTCGTCCTCGTGGAGACCCTGCATACGATCGGCTCTACAAAATTCGGCCCCTCATAAACCATTTCAACCAACGTTTTGCAGACTTGTTTACTCACCATCAAGTTGTCTGCGTTGATGAGTCCCTGATTAAGTTTTCTGGCCGCTTGTCATTCAAACAGTATCTTCCCAGCAAGCGTGCCAGATACAGGGTCAAGATGTATAAGCTCTGTGACAGGGCCACAGGCTATACATGTAGTTTTATGAGGGCAAAGATAGCCACGTAGAGCCGAAAAACTGCCCTGACTACATAGGGAGCGCTGGCAAGATTGTGTGGGACTTGGTGTCAACCTTATTCGGAAAGGGGTACCACTTGTACGTGGACAATTATTACACGAGCGTGCCACTGTTTAGTCATTTGTTTGATCAGCAGATTGGAGCCTGTGGCACCGTGCGACCTAATCGCCGGGGCTTTCCCCAGCGGCTTGTAGATTCCAGTCTTAGGCTGGGGGAGAGAGCCTACTTGCAGTGTAATAACTTGCTCGCTATAAAGTGGAGGGATAATAAGAATGTTTTCATTCTTACCTCCCTTTATGCAGACATGAAGGTCCAAATTACTACGGCGACTGGTGTTGTGACGAAACCCCTCTGTGTCCAAGAGTATAACCAAAATATGGGAGGGGTGGACCTCAACGACCAGTTGTTGGCGCCGTACCTAGTTGCCCGTAAGGCTAGACGCTGGTACAAAAAAGTGTCTATTTACTTATTCCAATTGGCTTTGCTTAACGCTCATGTGCTATACGGAGCTTCAGGAAGTACTGGATCCTTCCTTAAATTCCAGGAAGAGATCATCTGAGCCCTTCTGTTTCCAGACGGTGCTCCACCTCACCTTCCCAATCCAAATGCAGTTAGCCGGCTGCATGAGCGGCATTTTATTTATGTCCTCCTGAGTACCCCTACCGAACGAGCCCCCCAAAGAAAATGTCCTGTCTGCAGAAAGCGCGGATTTAGGCGTGACACCCGCTATTATTGTCCCCGCTGTCCTGACAATCCTGGTCTTTGCATCGGTGAATGTTTTGAACGCTACCATTCACTAGTTGAGTATTAGCGTAGGGTACAGCATTGACTAGGCACACGTTCTCAAGAATGCCATCACATTTTGAGACCAAAACCGTTGGAACCGTTACAACAGTTCCGTTAGAACTGTTACAGTTACAAAAAAAGTGTAAAAAAAAAAGTAAAAAATAAAAAAAAACAAAAAAATATAAAATAAAAAAAACTAAAATAGTTGTTGTTTTATTGTTCTCTTTCTATCTATTCTCTCTCTATTGTTCTTCTCTTTTTTACTGTATTCTATTCTGCAATGTTTAATTGTTAACCATTTTTTTGTTTTCAGGTACACCATTCAGTTGCAGCGCGGATTTATCTATCTTGACAGCAACAGCATTTGCTCCCACGATACCTAAAGCTGTGACTCCAACGCTGTAGGAGGTGATTTCACCACCACAGTTAAAAAAAAAAGAGCATATATGCCGAAGCATGGGGGCAGCAGGGGCGGAGGAGCGATTTGCTCCTAATGCCCCCTACATACGGTTGAAATTTCCGATGGAGGCTTGCCCCTGGAAAAGTCCGACCGTGTGTATGCGGCATAACTTTTTTGCGGTAGGATGCCCCTATGCTTCGGCATATATATATATATTTTAGGCACAGGTTGCGTTAAAAAATGTTTTTTTTTTTACTATGTTTTTTTTGTATTTGCTTTGCAGGTATGGTAAATCTTACTGTTATACTATAATGTTACTTTGTTTTATTGTTAACCATAATTTGCTTAGCAGGTACGCCATTCAGCTGCAGCGCGGATTTATTTATCTTGACAGCAACAGCGTTTGCTCCCACGATACATAAATCCGTGACTCCAGCACAGTTGGAGGTGATTTAACCACCATAGTTAAAAACAAAATGGTGCATGTATGCCCATCATTAGAAGTGGGTGGATGAAGGGAGGTATTCTAATGGTGGGCAAACCCACCGATCAAACTTTTTTTTTCGTTCAGCCCACAGGCTGCATGAAAAAAAAGATTACAATATATGCCAAACAAGGGCCAGCAACGTACTGGTATGTTGCTGGACTTTGAGTGGTTATACCAGAATGATGCCTGTGGGTTTAGGTATCATATTGGTATCATTCTTTTCAGCCAGCGGTCGGCTTTCATGTAAAAGCAATCCTAGTGGCTAATTAGTCTCTAGACTGCTTTTAAAAGCAGTGGGAGGGAATGCCCCCCCTCCCACCGTCTTCCATGGTTTTCTCTGGCTCTCCTGTCCCAACAGTGAACCTGAGAATGCAGCCGGTGGTTCCGCCAGCTGACCATAGAGCTGATCAGAGACCAGAATGGCTCCAATCATCTCTATGGCCTAAGAAACCGGAAGCTACGAGCATTTCATGACTTGTATTTCGCCGGATATAAACAGCACCATTGGGAAATTGGGAAAGTATTTTATCACATTGATCTTGGTGTGGTCAGATGCTTTGAGGGCAGAGGACAAATCTAGGGTCTAATGGACCCCAATTTTTATAAAAAAGAGTACCTGTCACTACCTATTGCTATCATAGGGGATATTTACATTCCCTGAGATAACAATAAAAATGATAAAAAATATATATATAAATGAAAGGAACAGTTGAAAAATAAAATAAAAAAGCAAGATCAATAATAATAAAAAAATAAAAATAAAAAAAGCACCCCTGCCCCCCCCCCTGCTCTCGCGCAAAGGAGAACGCAAGTGTCGGTCTGGCGTCATATGTAAACAGCAATTTTCACCATGCATGTGAGGTATCACTGCGAAGCTCAGATCGAGGGCAGTAATTTTAGCAGCAGACCTCCTCCGTAAATCTAAAGTGGTAACCTGTAAAGGCGTTTAAATGCTTTTAAAATGTATGTAGTTTGTCAACGCTGCACGTTTCTGCGCAATTTTAAAGCATGTCGTGTTTGGTATCCATGTACTCGGCCTAAGATATTCTTTTTTTCCTCAAATATTTGGGCAAGATGGTGTGTTTTAGTGCATTAAAATTTAAAAAAGTGTTTTTTTTTTTCCCAAAAAAATGCATTTGAAAAATCGCTGCGCAAATACGGAGTGAAAAAAAAATTAAACACCCACCATTTTAATCTGTAGGGCCTTTCCTTTAAAAAATATATATATTGTTTGGGGGTTCAACGTAATTTTCTTGCAAAAATTTTTTATTTTCGCATGTAAACAAAAAGTGTCGGAAAGGGCTTTGTCTTCAAGTGGTTAGAAGAGTGGGTAATGTGTGACATAAGCGTCTAAATGTTGTGCATAAAATGCCAGGACAGTTCAAACCCCCCCAAATGACCCTATTTTGCAAAGTAGACACCCCAAGCTTTTTGCTGAGAGGCATGTTGAGTCCATGGGATATTTTATATTTTGACACAAGTTGCGGGAAAAATTATTATTATTATTTTTTTTTATTGTTTTTGCACAAAGTTGTCACTAAATGATATATTGCTCAAACATGCCATGGGCATATTTGGAATTACACCCCAAAATACATTCTGCTGCTTCTCCTGAGTACGGGGATACCACATGTGTGGGACTTTTTTGGAGCCTAGCCACGTACGGGACCCCAAAAACCAAGCACCACCTTCAGGATTTCGAAGGGTGTGAATTTCTGAATTCCAGGCCATGGAATGCACAGATGGCACAAAATACCCCCAAATGACCCCATTTTGGAAAGAAGACACCCCAAGCTATTTGCTGAGAGGTATGGTGAGTATTTTGCAGATCTCGCTTTTTGTCACAAAGTTTTGAAAATTGAAAAAAGAAAAAAAAAATGTATTTTCTTTCTTAATTTTCAAAAAAAATGAGAGCTGCAAAATACTCACCATGCCTCTCAGCAAATAGCTTGGGGTGTCTACTTTCCAAAATGGGGTCATTTTGGGGGGGGGGGGGTTTGTGCCATCTGGGCATTTTATGGCCTTCAAAACTGTGATAGATAGTGATAGGTAGTGAGGAGTGAAATCAAAAATTTACGCCCTTAGAAATCCTGAAGGCGGTGCTTGGATTTCGGGGTCCCGTACATGGATAGGCTCCCAAAAAGTCCCACACATGTGGTATCCCCGTACTCAGGAGAAGCAGCAGAATTTATTTTGGGGTGTAATTCCACATATGCCCATGGCATGTGTGAGAAATATATAATTTAGTGACAACTTTGGGCAAAAAAAAAAAAAAGTTTGTAATTTTTCCCGCAACTTGTGGCAAAATATAAAATATTCCATGGACTCAACATGCCTCTCAGCAAATAGCTTGGGGTGTCTACTTTCCAAAATGGGGTCATTTGGGGGGGTTTGTGCCATCTTGGCATTTTATGGCCTTCAAAACTGTGATAGGTAGTGAGGAGTGAAATCAAAAAATTACACCCTTAGAAATCCTGAAGGCGGTGCTTGGATTTCGGGGTCCCGTACACGGATAGGCTCCCAAAAAGTCCCACACATGTGGTATCCCCGTACTCAGGAGAAGCAGCAGAATTATTTTGGGGTGTAATTCCACATATGCCATGGCATGTGTGAGAAATATATCATTTAGTGACAACTTTTTGTAAACATTTTTTTTTTTGTCATTATTCAATCACTTGGGACAAAAAAATAAAATATTCAATGTGCTCAACATGCCTCTTAGCAATTTCCTTGGGGTGTCTACTTTCCAAAATGGGGTCATTTGGGGGGTTTTGTACTTCCCTGCCATTTTAGCACCTCAGGAAATTAGATAGGCAGTCATAAACTAAAAGCTGCGTAAATTCCAGAAAATGTACCCTAGTTTGTAGACGCTATAACTTTTGTGAAAACCAATAAATATACGCTTATTGCATTTTTTTTTACCAAAGACATGTGGCTGAATACATTTTGTCTTAAAATATGACTAAAATTGAGTATATTGGATTTTCCTTATAACAAAAAGTAGAAAATATCATTTTTTTTCCAAATTTTCGGTCTTTTTCCGTTTATAGCGCAAAAAATTAAAATCGCAGAGGCAATGAAATACCATCAAAAGAAAGCTCTATTTGTGGGAAGAAAAGTACACAAATTTCATTTGGGTACAACATTACATGACCGCGTAATTACCAGTTAAACCAGTGCAGTGCGAAATTGTAAAAAAGTCCTCTGGTCTTAAGACTGCAAAATGGTCCGGTCTGAAAGTGGTTAAGGGGGAATTTTTCAGAACTGGAACAGCCAGGATCTGGAACAGCCAATTAGCCTCTATCTTCAGCTTGTTTAGTTAAGCTTTGAAGATGAAAGATAGAAGCTGATTGGTTGTCATACACAACTGTCCCAGATACTGACTGCTCCAGTTTTGATAAATTCCCCTCTGAGAGTTCTTTCTCCTGTAATCCCACCTAGGGGTCTCCTGATCATCATTTTTTTTTCTTTCTGCTCTACTATTACCCCCTAGAGGGGATGGAGAGAGAGGATGTAGGGAAAGAGAGGCGCAGGGGAGCCAATCTCCAGACGGATGCATATAAGATGAGAAAAGATTTATGCATGTCAAATATAAATTATGAAAATTACTTGTAACATGAAAGAAAATGTTTAATAAAGATTGAATTTAAAAAAAAAATACTGGACAGACACTCCCATTGCAAGACTGATTTTGGCTTTAGCTGGAGGTGGATTACCAAGTATAAACACAATTACCAGCTCAGCTCCTGAACCTGTATATCCTTTATGGACCAGATCAATTTTTACATTTCCACCATGGGCCTGTCTATTCAACCATAACTCTCCTTTCTTTAGATAACAAAGTAATATACATATCCATTTTTGGAATAAACATGCCAAATTGTCTTGCAAAAATATCTTTTTCAAGTTATAGACGAAAAAAACACACTTTCATCTACTTTGATCGGTCTTTTCAATACCTTCCTTGCACTGTATACAAAAAGTGTATCGATCCTCAAACGACTTTGATAGCAACTAAAGTACATTATAGATTCAGACCTACAAGGATTGATACATTATGTACTGTATACAGTATACATACTAGAATTATGCATTGCTTTCACATTTACCATACATCCATACCACCACCAGGTGCACAGTAATCTCCTCAACTGCTCAATTAAATAAAAAATAATACAATAATTCATTAACAAAACAAACTTCAAGATCCTCTGATAGATAGTCCTTCTCTCCACAACCCTGGCCCGATGACTATGGGGGTCTACAGGAAGGAGGCATATTGGGATCTGGAAGCCCCCTTTAAAAATAACCAACCCTTTAAAGATACCAACCCCCCTATGCGAATGAGTAAGAAGAACATAGTACTCCTACTCCTTCACAAAAAAAGTAACCTAGAGATAAAGACACCCAAATGTTTGACACGTTATTTATTTAAAAAAAACAGGCCCAGCGCAAATGACAGGGAAGGGATAGCAATGACATCATTGACCAAATATGGCCTTGGCCAAGGATTAACGGCTGTATAAGCCAATGACCTTGGTGCAGTTGGCGGTTCCTAGCTTCCTGAATTATTAATTCTCCATATGAATAACAGATGGTTGAATGGGTAAAAGTTCAGGCATTTGTTCATATGCCATATCAGCCAAAGATTGGACTGAACCATTGGCCCATCCCTACACAACACTACCTTCTTTTTTTAGAACAATGTTATCCTAAAGACACTTTGCCATGAGGACTTTTTGTTTCCTATCGACCCACCACACCAAAGGACAAATAGCTGCCCTAACATTATGTAATATAGGAAATTCTACTTTTCTTACCTGGGTGTAACCATATAGATTCAGCAGCTGGGCCATTTGGAGAGTGGTGTCAGAGTTGAGATCTCCAATGAAACCAGCCAGGGCACCCCGCTCCATACAGGAATAATTTGGAGCTTCCTTTGTATGTCCAGACAATATCTGTAGAACGTCTTTTATAGCTTTATTCACATGTCCACAAGAATCATACACATGGTAGCCCAGAGTTACGTTGGGAAGAATATCTGGACTGCGGTTTATCTCATCAATAGCAAATATAAAAGCCAATAGATGTCTGTATTCTCTCCGGTAAACCCTGCAGAAAATGGATAGTTTTGCATTGGTCTACAGTACAAGGATTCAAGCAGAAATTCTTTATGGCAAAATGTATAACACATTTCAACTACAGATCTATGGTGGGATTGGTGGCTGTGTGTATTGCTCCTTAAACCACATTATGAAATTCAATCATTCCTGCACCTATATGAGTTATAGCAGTGGTTGGCAATTTAGGAGGTATAGTATACAGTATAGTATACAGATGTATATAAGTACATTATATTCAGTATATGTAATTCTACAGAAGAAGGTCAGAGAATGCAGACTTACTAGAGGAAAGATTCAGAGACTACAAACTTGTTATAGGACTGGATGGAGCCTACAGACCTGCCATAGGAGACAGTCAGGGCCAGACATAAGACAATCTTCCTGGGTTTAGTTTGTGAAAAGTTTCTCAAATCTTCTGAAATTTGTGATCTGTCAGCAAACCTTATTGAAATCTATGGGGGTGAATCTTTTTTTTTTTTGTTCTGTCCATTTCTAGAGCTAATAAGCAAACCATTCTCAAACAAAAGGCATAGGAACTGGCCACTGCAATTTGCAGTGATATTTTGATAGCAGTAACAACCTGACAGGGATTCTTTATCCTTCCCCACTCTAAAACTAAGAAAAAAAAAGGTTTGGGGCCATTAAGAGCCAATTTCATTTAAGGTCCCATTCACACTTGTGCATTGTGGTAACACATGACAATGCATGGCAAAGCACCTTATCTATGGGCAGTGCAATGCGGTGTCATTCATTGTGAATTGCCCCCCAATGCATTGTACAGTAGATCCCAACACACAACACACCTCTAGGCACCATAATGCACATACCATGTGCTGCGGAGTGCTGCCTTAAAAAAGGGTCAGGCATGTTTTTTCATCCATTGTGGAGCATTGGTAGCTATTCATTATAAATGAATGTGGCTATTAACACCCAGCAATATAACCCTTAAATGTGAATGGGCCCTACATGGTTTTCCTGAACATATTTTAACCACTTGCTGACCGGCTCATGCTGATATACGTTGGCAAAGTGGCACGGGTGCGCAAAACGACGTACCAGTATGTCACTCCATCATCGGCGGCTCCACTGTGATCGGGAGCAGTGATCTCTATCATGTTCTAGTGAGCCCATCCCCCTACAGTTAGAACACGCAGAGGGAACACAGTTGACCCCTTGATTGCCCCCTGTTGTTTAACCCCTTTCCTGCCAGTGACATTTACACAGTAATCAGTGCATTTTTATAGCACTGATCACTGTATAAATGTCAATGGTCCCAAAATAGCGTCAAAGGTGTCAGATTTGTCCGCTGAAATGTCGCAGTCATAATAAAAATCGCAAAAATCGCAGCTCGCCGCCAGTACTAATACAAAAATAATAACATAACAATTCCATAAATGTATCCCCTATTTTGTAGACACAAAACTTTTGCACAAACCAATCAATATACGCTTATTGCCTTTTTTTAACCAAAAATATGTAGAAGAATACATATTGGCCTAAACTGAGGAAGATTTTTTTATTTTTTTTGGGGATATTTATTATAGCAAAAAGTACAAAATATTGTGTTTTTTCAAAATTGCTGCACTTTTTTGATTAATGGTGCAAAAATAAAAAACACAGAGGTGATCAAATACCACCAAAAGAAAGCTCTATCTGTAGGGCGATTACATACATAGGTACCGGGTATGCCGTCTTTGGCACTCGCAGGCCATATTACTGCTCTACGTACCATTAATCGATTATCTATGTATTTATTTTGACTGATGTGTCTCTACATGTACCTGTATGTATATATATGAAATTAACTTTTATCATACATTGTTATGAACCAAATAAAATATTTTTTCTACTCTTACATTCGCATTTCAACTGCTTCATCTAAAGTCCCAATCTCCTTTTAATGTACCTGATACAGGGATGGAGGCGCTAACTGTGCCTCATTTAAAGTCCCAAACCTCTCCGTAATTTGTTTGAGTACAACGTTGCACGTGGAATTGTCCGTTAAAGCGGTGCAGTGCCATATCGCAAAAAAGGTCTTGGTCAGGAAGGGGGTGAACCCTTCCCGGGCTGAAGTGGTTAAGGATATACCTTGATTTGATATAAATGCAGAGTAAAAGACTGAATGAGTCCTGCACATTATCACACATATCTCCTAAAGCCACACTTCTGTAGATCAGATTGGAAGATTTGCTCTTCATATTTCACTTACGCTGAACACATGAGATTTTTAATAAGACTTCCCTTCTGCCTCCACCGTGTCACTACAGAATGTACAGAGAATATCCCTCCTATAATGATGTCTCCATCCTGAGAATACTTGTACTCAAATGTATAATTCCTCATAGTCATATCACAGCGGTGATCAGAGTTCTGGGTGTCAGATGTGCAGGGGGTCACACACAAAGACCACAACCACAATATTCTAAGTAGATATCTATAGACAACATGGCCGAGTCTCTGATAGACTCCAATGACTTCTTCTCCTGACTTCATTATCACTGACAGCAGCCCAGGATCCTGACACTGACTTCATGGCTCAGCTGAAGGCTGTGAGAGTGTCAGGTTTATAAAGAATAATTCTGTTATTTATTACCGATAGACTGAAATATGAATCTGCTTATAGAGTAGGATAAAAAGCCAAACATAAAATACACAGAATCCATATTTGTCAGCACTGTAGAAAGTGAAGGTTATACAAATACCATTATGACATATTGTACAAGAAACAGTAACAATTTGAAATTTGATGGCCAAGAATGCCACGTGTATTATTATTTTTTTTATTATTATCATATAAATACTGGTGCAGGGATGAGATTTGGCAGCTACCATAGATTTGTTGTGAATCTATAGGAATCATAAAGTTTATGATTCATAAACTTTTGGCTGAAAAGTTTGCAGGTTCACCACTAGGAATGGGCGCATGGTTCAGCCCGATCATGAGTTTGGGCCAAACATTTGCCTATTTAGACGTTCACCAAACACCTGAATTGGCACAGTGCATTCTGCACCCTGATTGGGCAAAGATTTGCCCAATCAGGGCATAGTGTAATCTGGTTGTTAAAGAGCTAGGCCAGGAAGCCGGCCGCGGCATCCTTAACAAACGATGAGTCACCAGCTGTCAATTGGTTTCTCCGCTGACAACTGAATTAGGAAAAAAACAGTCAGTAAAAAAAAGAAAGAAAAAAACTTCATGGGATCCCTGCCTGATCCACACCAGGCCCTTTGACACTTATACACCTTCCTGCCCAGGACATTTTTCAGCTTTCATTGCTGTCACACTTTGAATGACAATTGCGCGGTCATGCAACACTGTACCCAAGCTAAATTGTTATAATTTTCTTCCCACAAATAGATTTTTCTTTTAGTTGTATTTTATCCCCTCTGCAGTTTTTATTTTTTGCTAAACAAACTAAAAAAGAAGGAATTTTTTGAAAAAAAATGATGTTATAAAATGTAGTGTTCTCCTTCACAGATGGGCACGGATGATGCACTGATTAGGTGGCACTGATGGGCACTGATGAGGCGGAACTAATATGTAGAATTGATGGGCACTGATACTTGGCACTGGTATGCAGCACTATTGTTCACCGATAGGCGGCACTGATATGCACCACTGATAGGCGATACTGATAGGCAGCACTGATGGGCACCGATAGGTGGCACTGGGCACTTATAGGTGGCACTGATGGGCACTAATAGGTGGCACTGATGGGCCCTGATAGGTGGCACTGATAGGCACTGATAGGTGGCACTGATAGGCAGCACTGAGCAGGTACTGATAGGCATTACTGATGGGAATCTGAAGGGCACTGACATACATTACTGATGAGGCACTTTTATGGGCACTGATTGGCACTGTTATGGGCACTGATTGACACTTTGATGGGCACTGACAGGCGTTCCTGATGGGGCACTGACTGACAGCTGATGGACACTTATTGGCATTGTTCTGTCATCGCGAACCAAGAAAATACATTTACCAGCACTTCCTGGTTCACGCTGTGATCAGCTGTAATTGGTCACAGCTGATCACTTGGTAAGGAGCCTCCGGCAGAGGGATTTTTCATCTTTATTGTTGCACTTTAAGCATCATTAATATCACTGCTCTTGAAAAAAAAAAATGGTGTTTTTTTATTATTCATTCATGTCCCCCAGGACAGTACCCAGACCCTCATACCCCTTTTATGGCCAATTACTTGCATATAAGCCTTCAAAATTGGCATTTTGATTTTTCCTCTTCGGCTCACATAGACTTCATTAGGATTTGCCATTTGGGTTAGAACATTTCCCCAGTTCTGCTGCAAAAAGAACAGGGGGGTGTTTGGCCCATCCCTATTAGCCACCAAAATAGGAAACAACCTAAAATGCAGTGCACAAGGAATGTATGGAATGGATTACCTATCGATAAAATGGTGTGCTCAGAGCAGCTATATTATCAGCTATATTATCAGTGTTGGGACAGCTGTGTAGGGAGAGATTATTATTGCTTATTTTGTTAATGTTTTCATCTCTGCATGGCAGTGCATTAATCAGAATATAAATGTGTCACTGTCAACCTGCTTTTGAACCACTACATCCCCGGAAGGTTTTGCCCCCTTTTTACAATTTGGCACTGCACTGTTTTAGCTGGTAAATGCGCGGTCATGCAATGCTGTACACACAATTGAATGTACGTCCTATTTTTACTACATATAGAGCTTTCTTTTGGTGGTATTTGATCATCTCTGAGATTCTTATTTTTTGCAATATAAATGAAAAAAGACCAAAAACTTTGAAAAAATATATATTTTCTACTTTTTTTTATAACAAAAAACCAATAAACTCAATTTTAGTCCTACATTTAGTCCAAAATGTATTCAGCCACATGTCTTGCGTAAAAAAAAAAAATCAAAAAGCGTATATTTATTGGTTTGCACAAAAGTTATAGCATCTGCAAACTATGGTACATTTACTGGAATTTAGGCAGCTTTTAGTTTATGACTGCCTATCTCATTTCCTGAGGTGCTAAAATGGCAGGGCAGTATAAAACCCCTCCAAAGTAGACACCCAAAGGAATTTGCTGAGAGGCATGTTGAGCCCATTGAATATTTAATTTTTTTGTCACAAGTGATTGAAAAATTACAAAACAAACTTTTAACACAAAGCTGTCACTAAATGATCTATTGCTCACACATGACATGGGTATATGTGGAATTACACCTCAAATTACATTCTGCTGCTTCTCCTGGGTATGGGGACACCACATGTGTGAGACTTTTGGCATCCTAGCCATCTACAGGACCCCAAAAACCAATCATCGCCTTCAGAATTTCTAGGGGCGTAAATTGCTCATTTCACTTCCTCACTACCTATCACAGTTCCGGAGGCCCTGAAATGCCAAGATAGCACAACCCAAAAATGACACAATTTTGGAAAGTAGACACCCCAAGCTCTTTGCTGAAAGGCATGTTGATTATTTTTCAGATCTCAATTTTTGTCACAAAGTTTTGAAAGTTGAAAAAAGAAAAAAAAAATGTCTTTTCCTGACAGACTCCATGGCAGCATACGTGTGGGTTAGCTCTGCCTCTATAACTACCCAATAGGACCCCTCTCCCATAAATGTTTTCTCTAGGCTGCTATCCATGTTCCGTTTTTGTCCTCCTCCATAGGACCAGGTGTTGGTTCTCCTACCTGATGATAACTTCCCTATGATCAAATCAGCCAAGTGCCAAATTGTGTTCCTCCGATAGGCCCTGACTGTTAAGAAGGGTATGGAGTGTACAGCAGAGTAGCGCCGAAGAGTGGAAGTGGTTCATCTATGTGCGCACGGTCTGTTTGCCTGTTGCTACCAGGTGACCAATTTCTGCTACAAAGTCTGGTGTGTGTGGCGGCTTCCTCGGCTCAGGTGATCGTAGGTGGAGTGGTAAGTTTTTTTTATATACATGGCAGCAGTGTTTGTGTGTTTGTTCGCTGCATCACTGGTGTCCTATTCGGCACTGATGCTTCCTGAGTTCCAGCAGTCGCTCTCTCTATTGCTTCAGGGTACCGGTGTGCGATCTCTGCACATGCGCGGACCTGATACGTAGATGAGGCTTGGTTCACACATGCGCGTGAGCGTCTCACATCCGACTCCATCCGTGATGTCATGAGCGCCACTTTTAAAAAGCTGTGGAAGCTTACAGAGCCCAGGGAATGATTGTGGGTGCTACAGCGACTTCCTGGGGCAACTTACTTGATGGTTCAAGGTAAGACAAGCTCTATTGTCTGGGGTATGAGGTCTTTGTCAGCCAGCTGATGTTTAATCTATCTCTGCAGTTTCCATTTCTGTTTATACCATGTATTCCTCACTGCCCCCTAGTGGCCAGCCCACTTGTAACAGGTATGTTTGCAGTTATGCTTTCCTGCCTGTGCAAGGACAGAGAGTAGCATTTTAGGACACCAGCTGATTTCTGTCTCTATCTTTTCTGTTTTCTGTTCTCACAGCCCTTCTAGGTCTGATCCACAGCGTAGTTCCCATAGAGGAAGTGGATCATCAAAATCACACCACTGACAATCTTCCTCCAGGTCTAGCCATCATAGCTCTTCTTCAAGATCAGAACCGCACAGTAAAGATTTTCCTCACCCCCCTCACCTCGCTCTAGCAAGAGACCAAAAAAATTGTGTTGGGGGTGTAGGATGCCTGTTCCGGCAGACAAATCTCTCTGTGATCACACACTTTTCTAAAGCCGCAGATGAGAGGGATGGTGCAGACCAGCATCTAGAATCTATGGTGAAGCGGGTTGTGAAGGAATCTCTACAAGAAAGAGAGGCTCAACAACCCTGTGATTCCCCATCAGACCCACTATGCACTCCAGTGGAAGAAGGGGTAGTACAGGAGACATGGGAATTTTCCCAGCCAAGTCGCCACTCTGCTCCTATCTCAGACAGCGAATCGGATCTGGAAGATCCTGGATTGGGGTTTGAATATGCTTTCCTTCATTGGTGAAAGCAGTAAGAGAGGCTTTGAAGTGGGAAGACCCTGTTACTTCCCCCCCCCCCCAAAACAGAGAAAATTCTTCAAGCAGCTCAATAAGGAGTGACAATACTTTCCTTTTCTCTTGGGTGACATCATATCTGATGAATGGAGCAAGATGAATAAAAAGAGTTCCATGCAGTCTAAGGTCTTGAAACTGTATCTGTTCAAGGAAGAGAAAGTGAAACACCTTGAGTCAGCTCCTTTGGTGGATGCAGCACTTATGAGACTAGTAAGATCTGTTACTCTTCCTTTAGAAGACACTGTATCTTTTAAAAATCCCTTGGAAAGATGGATTGATTTGGATGTAAAAGTGATTTATCTGACAGCAGGAATGGCATGCAAGCCAGTACTTGCGATAGCTGCAGTATCCAAGGCCATGGAATCTTGGTCCGACAATGTTGATGAGTTCCTAAGAGGTATCTCCAGTAAAACAGCTTTCTTGGGGAGGCTTCTATTGATGTCATCTGCCTGATGTCCCAGGCTATGCTGGCGGCTGTTTCAGCACGTCGGGCCTTATGGCTCCGTCCATGGTTGGCGGATCCAGCTTCTTTTTTTTTTTTTTTTTTAATTCTTTATTTATTTCAAAGTTTTCAATACAAGCATAATACATTTCCCTTTTCCCGAAAACTCCCCCCCCCCATCCCCCCCCCCCCCCCCCCCCCCCCCCGCCTGACAGCTTTCTTCCAGAGTCCTCTATATTACGTTCTAGATGTCATTTGTTTTGTCGTATAAATCCTTCTAATTATCTAGTTATCTCTTCAAAGTAGCTCCATGAGCTTCTAAAATCAATCCAAGGAGACCATTTATCCTCCCCTTTGTCCGCTTCCCTGTCACCTTCTTGCCCCCATTCTACTTTCTCTAGCTTTCGCTGTCTATTTACCCCTCTAAACCATTCCCCGATTTGCGGGGTCCCAGTTTCCATCCACATCTTGGGGATCAGATTTTTCGCCTCATTTAAAAGGATGGGGATTAATGAATTTCTATAATGCTTAATGGTGCTGTCGGTCCCGTGGAACAGAACCGCCCACGGATCCTCAGGTATATCTTTTTTTGTAATGCTTTTAATTAATGCTAATATCTGTCTCCAGTATGTTTTAATAATGGGACAATCCCACCAGATGTGAGCCATTGTCCCTATACCTCCACATCCTCTCCAGCATATGGGGGATCTATCTCTTTGTATTTTGCTCATTTTTACCGGGGTTATGTACCACCCCATGAGACACTTATAGTTAACTTCTATAGTTCGACTGTCCACTTTCGATCCGTGTATTATTTTTAAGATATTTTCGCATCTAATCTCAGTACAGGGGATCCCCAATTCTTCTTCCCATCTTTTGACCCCCGGAGGGATACCCAGCTGATTCTCCTGCAGTATTACTCTGTATAAACGTGAGATAATGTTTCTAACCGGGAGGCTTGTGCATATTTGTTCTATTATGGAGAGATTATCTAGATCCCGGATAGGTTGCGGCAGGCCCTCTACAAAGTTTCTCAGCTGGGCATACCTCCAGACGTCAATCGACATCAGCTCTACCTCTTTATTTAATTCGTGGAACGTGATTAATTTACCTCTTTTAATAATGTCCCCTAAACGTGCTCCCCCCTTTTTAATCCAATTTCCCCATAGTTTGCTCCTACCGGGTTCAAAAAAAACATTATTTTTTATTTTTATCAAAGGGGAATTGAATTCCCATTTATTTTTCCTGTGTACTCTATCCCATATTTTTAAAGTGACCCGTGTTATTTCATGTGTATCCTCTTCTATTAACCTAAATTTTGGTGGATTCCATATTACGTGTCCCCAATCTCTATTTCCTAAAACATTTTCAATATTCACCCATCTTTTTTTTTTTTCCCCTCTTTTACCCATTCCGTGATTCTTGATAGTGAAATTGCATTAAAATATAATTCAAAATCTGGCAAAGCCAGGCCCCCCTGTTTTTTCAATTTGGACAAAATTCCTGCTGAGATACGTGCGTTTTTGTTGGACCAGATAAATCTAGAGATAATCTCCTTTAGAATCCTGAAGAAGGCTTTGGGGACAGCTATTGGAAGCATTTGAAATTTATAATTTATTTTTGGGGCTATTATCATTTTGACCGCATTTATCTTACCCATCCATGACAACGGGCTATGAGTCATATTTTTTATTTCCTTTTTAATCTCTTCAAGTAGTGGTATGTAATTTATCTGGTAGATCTTCCTTAATGACCCTGCAAGTTTTATTCCTAAATATTCTATATTTTCTTTCCAAGGGAACTGGAACTCTTTAGCTAATTGAACCACTTCCAATTGGTTCATATTAATATTAAGAATTTCTGATTTAGTTGGATTAACTTTAAAATTAGACACCAAGCCATATATTCTTAATACCTTTAGCAGATTGGGTAGAGTTGTTCGGGGATTGGACAGGAAGAACAGGACATCGTCCGCGAAAGCCGCGTACTTATATGTCTCGTCTCCTACCACAATCCCCTTTATGTCTGGTGAATTCCGTATAGTTGATAGCAGTGGTTCCAACGCTACCACAAATAAAAGGGGGGACAGAGGGCATCCCTGACGGGTGCCATTTTTCATAGAGAACGGGTGGGAGAGCAATCCGTTGACTCTCACCCTCGCCTGTGGTTGATCGTATAATATTCTGATCCAACTTAGCATTCTCGGGCCTATCCCCATTGCTTCCAATGTTGCAAACATATGTCCCCAGTCTATCCTGTCAAATGCCTTCTCGGCATCTATTGACAGGAATAGACTGGGGACCTTCCCCCTCTTACATGCCTGTATCAGGAGCAACGCTTTAACCCCATTGTCCCGCCCCTCCCGCCCCGGGACAAAGCCCACCTGATCTGGGAATATCAACTCAGGTAGTTTATTTTTTAACCTGTTGGCCAATACCTTAGCGAACAACTTCGTGTCTGTATTTAGAAGGGCTATTGGACGGTAACTCGAGCAAAGCGTCCTGTCCTTTCCTTCCTTCAAAATCAACGTTATTGATGCCATCAGGGCCTCTCTGTCCATACCTCTCTCTCTACCCAGGGAGTTCCAATATTGGCACAACCTGGGCACCAAGATATCCCGGTACCTTTTAAAATAGGCAACCGAAAATCCATCGGGGCCCGGGCTCTTGCCAGCAGAGGAACTCTTCAGGGCCTCATTAATTTCCCACTCTGTGATTGGTTCCTCCATCATACTGCTGTCTTCTGTGGATATTGAGGGGACCTCGCTATTTCTCAAAAAATTCCTACACTCTTCGCCTTCCGTTTGTGCTATCGATTCTTTAGTTTTAACGTCGTACAACGCTTCATAATAGGCTCTAAATTCTTTAGCTATGTCTTTAGTCAGATTTAACATTGAACCACTTTTATTTTGAATTTTGTCGATGTAGTTAACTTCTCTCTTTTTTTTGAGTATTCTGGCTAGGTGTTTACTGCTTTTATTTCCCCACCTGTGTCTTTCTCTATCCAGTTTATGGAACCACTTCCTCGCCTCTTGATCCAATTCTATTTTTAATTCCTCTCTTTTATTTAGTAATCTATGGTAGGTGTCCCCCTTTCTTGTCGTTTCGTCCATGTGCTCCTGTTCAAGTTCCCGTATCTCTCTCCCCAGACGTGCCCGGAGCTCCCTTTTTTCTCGTTTTTTACCTGCCCCAATAGAAATCAGAATGCCCCTGATATACGCTTTATGCGCCTCCCAAAGTACTGTTTGTGATGTTTCCCCTGTGTCGTTGATTTCAAAAAAGGATAAAATTTCCTTACGTATGCTCTCTTCCGTACTAGGGTCGGCCAATAAGCTGTCATTTAAGCGCCAAGCGCTTGGGCTCCTCTGTGTTCCTGACAGTCTGATTGTCATTGTAATAGGTGCGTGGTCCGATAAAGTCGTGATTTCGATCCCAGATTCAGTCACGTAATCTAGCAGTCTATGTTTTACTAGGAAATAATCTAGGCGGGAATGGGTTCCATGAACTGGAGAGAAAAAAGTGAAATCTTTCACACCTGGGTGTTGCACTCTCCATACATCGACCAGTTGACTCTGCCTGAGTTTATATTTAATATTCCTTAATTGTCGTGGGCTCTGGCTTCCTGTTCTTGAAGTGGTATCTATAGTAGGATCCCAAGCGAAATTCAGGTCACCCGCAATAATAACCTCCCCCGTGCAAAAAGCTGACAGGCGTCCCAGAACCTGGGACAGGAATCGAGTTGGATTTTTATTTGGGCAATAGATATTTACCAGTGTTACCATATTTTCACCCATTTTGCCTTTTATAGCTATGTACCTTCCGTCAGGGTCCAGGAGCCTGTCACTGATAACAAATTTTACATTTTTGGCGAACCCTATGGCCACCCCCTTAGCGCCTCTTGTTGGAGTATCCCCCTGGAACCATAGTGGGTATTCTTGTGAGGCTAGTCTTGTCCCACTATCTAGTGTTAAATGTGTCTCTTGTAGGAAAATAACCTCACCCTGATATGTTTGTATCTCCTTGAATATCTTAAATCGCTTCGTCTGTGAATTTAAACCTCTAACATTATACGACAAAAATTTCCAATTAACCTCCTCCATTTTCCAGGGGGGGTTTTATGCGTATATCGGACCTTCTTAATTCATACCTTAGTTTTTGTGTCTGTGAGGCGGGGATCAACCCCCCCCCCCCCCCTTCCCCATCCCTCCCTTCCTCCCGCCCCTGTTCCCTCCCCCCCTCCTCCACCCTCCCCCCTCCTGCTCCCCTGGTCGAGTTTCGACCATTTGTGAACAGAGGTGTCCCTTATGCCGCGTACACACGAAGGGACAATCCCGCGGGATTATCCTCTGGACTGAAGTCCAGCGGATAATCCCCTCGTGTGTGGGCGCCGGCGGACTTTTTGGCGCCAAAGTACGGCGGACTAAAGTTTGAAGTTTTGTTTTCAAATTATCCGCTGGACTTGGCAGTCCAGCGGATAATCCCGCCGTTAGTGGGCAAGTCCGCGGGACTTTTGAAATGAACGGACTTGCCGCTCATCGGCAAGTCCGTTCATTTAGCACGTGACTTCAGGTTACGTAGCTAGCGTAGGCAGTAAATGCCGCCGCGCTAGCTCCGTGACCTGGCATGGATTTAAAGGGACTCCCCACGCCGAAAAAACGGCGTGGGGGTTCCCCCCAAATCCATGTCAGACCCTCATCCGAGCACGCAGCCTGGCAGGCCAGGAAAGGGGTGGGGACGAACGAGCGCCCCCCCCTCCTGAGCCGTACCAGGCCGCGTGCCCTCAACATGGGGGGTGCCCTGGGGAAAGGGGGGCCGTGCGGCCCCCCCACCCCAAAGCACCTTGTCCCCATGTTGATGAGGACAAGGGCCTCTTCCCACAACCCTGGCCGTTGGTTGTCGGGGTCTGCGGGCGGGGGCTTATCGGAATCTGGGAGCCCCCTTTAATAAGGGGGCCCCCAGATACCGGCCCCCCACCCTATGTGAATGAGTATGGGGTACGATGTACCCCTACCCATTCACCTAAGGTGTAAAATGTAAAGTAAAAAAAAAAACACCCACACTTTTGAAAAAATAGTTTATTGCACTGCTCCGGGGGTCTTCTTCCGTCTTGGGGGTCTTCTCGCCGGACTCCCCCGCCATTTACCAAGCTCTTTTACCGAGCGAGGGGAGTCCGGCTACCTTCTTCGTTGTCGCCGCCGTCTTCTGGGGGTCTCGATCCGCCTTCGGGGGTCTTCCGGGGGTCTCTTCTGTTCTTGCGGCGGTCGTCGTCTTCTGCGCCGCCGGCGCCTTGTCCTTCTTCTTGTCCTTCTTGTTCTTCTTCTTCTTCCGATGTTGACCCGTCGCTGTCTCTGCCCGGAATGCCTGTGCCGATCTGCGCTCGGACTTATATAGGGACATGGGGGACAGGGTCACATGTTCATGTCACATGGTGACCCCGCCCCCTTGCGATGTCACAGTCCCAGCATCCTCCGGGACTGTGACAACACAAGGGGGCGGGGTCACCATGTGACATGTGCATGTGACCCTGTCCCCCATGTCCCTATATAAGTCCGAGCGCAGATCGGCACAGGCATTCCGGGCAGAGACAGCGACGGGTCAACATCGGAAGAAGAAGAAGAACAAGAAGGACAAGAAGAAGGAGAAGGCGCCGGCGGCGCGGAAGACGACGACCGCCGCAAGAACAGAAGAGACCCCCGGAAGACCCCCGAAGGCGGATCGAGACCCCCAGACGACGGCGGCGACGACGAAGAAGGTAGCCGGACTCCCCTCGCTCGGTAAAAGAGCTTGGTAAATGGCGGGGGAGTCCGGCGAGAAGACCCCCAAGACGGAAGAAGACCCCCGGAGCAGTGCAATAAACTATTTTTTCAAAAGTGTGGGTGTTTTTTTTTTACTTTACATTTTACACCTTAGGTGAATGGGTAGGGGTACATCGTACCCCATACTCATTCACATAGGGTGGGGGGCCGGTATCTGGGGGCCCCCTTATTAAAGGGGGCTCACAGATTCCGATAAGCCCCCGCCCGCAGACCCCGACAACCAACGGCCAGGGTTGTCGGGAAGAGGCCCTTGTCCTCATCAACATGGGGACAAGGTGCTTTGGGGTGGGGGGGCCGCACGGCCCCCCTTTCCCCAGGGCACCCCCCATGTTGAGGGCACGCGGCCTGGTACGGCTCAGGAGGGGGGGGGCGCTCGTTCGTCCCCACCCCTTTCCTGGCCTGTCAGGCTGCGTGCTCGGATGAGGGTCTGACATGGATTTGGGGGGAACCCCCACGCCGTTTTTTCGGCGTGGGGATTCCCTTTAAATCCATGCCAGCTTGCGGAGCTAGCGCGGCGGCATTTACTGCCTACGCTAGCTACGTAACCTGAAGTTACGTTCGAAATGAACGGACTGCTCCGTGTGTGGGCAAGTCCGTTCATTTTCAAAAGTCCCGCGGACTTTTGGCCGGCGGATTATCCGCTGGAGAAGTCCGTGCGTGTGTGGGCAAGTCCACACCCTCGGAAAGTCCAGCGGACCTAGCCGGAAAGTCCCGCGGGATTGTCCGCTGGACTAGGTCCGCCGGCAAAAGTCCCTACGTGTGTACGAGGCATTAGAGAAACCTCCTGTCCACTGCGCTTCTAGGGGTGAAGCGCCGTATCTGGCTGTCTAACGCGGGGTCTCCCACCCCCCGATCTCCTCCCTATAAGGGAGGGGGCCGTTAGCTGCATTGGGACCCCACATTCCCCCGTCATATCTGCCCACAAAAAAAAAAAAAAAAAAAAAAATTTTCAAGTCCATTTCTTCTGCCATACCTAGGATCGGTTTAAAGAGATTTTTCATTTTTAATATCAAATCTTCCCCCCTCTGTTCAGGTAATGCTCTTATCCTCAGGTTTTGTCTTCTATTTTGATCTTCCATGCTTTCTATTTTATACCTCATGTCTCTCTCCATTGCTTGTATTTTTTCCATCTGTTTACTGACCGCCTTGTTTTCTTTCACCTGTTCGGTTACAAATTCTTCCATTTTTTCCACTCTTTTTACAAGGAAGCCAATGTCAATTCTTATGTTCAAGATTTCAGTTTTGATGGCACTCTCCAAATTAGAGAACATTTCTGTCATCTCTGTTTTGGTGGGAATTTGCGAAATGTCACTTAGTTGTAAGATGGCACTTGTGTCACCCGTCCTCTCCAACTCAGCCTCTGCCCTGAGTGTCTCTGCCTGGTCTGCCCTCTGTCTTTCCATCTCTCTCTTCTTTTCTTTCGTCCCCTGTTGTTGCCTTTTTCCCAACTCAGGGCTTTTTAGACTGGTATCCTTTAAGTATTTTTGTATGGAACTTGTGTTTAAGTTGTCCTTAGGTGTTTTGGGCTCTGCACCTCTTTGTGTCCTCCCCTTCATCCTTGGTTAAAGCCTGATTTCACTTTTATTCATTTTCTCCCCTGGAATGGGGTAGTAGAAGGGATTTACCTTGAGAAGATCACGGCAGTGAGAGGGAAAAAATCGCATAGGCTACAGCTATGTTCGGGCTCGAACTAGGGGGGGCTGCCCCTCCTCACTCTCCACTTTTTCCTCAGTGGCTCTTGTATATCGGTAAAACCACTTTCTTTAGTTACTTTCTGCCCTGATCACCCCCAGTCCAGGTCTAGCGTGTTATACAGAGGTAAGAGGGCAAAGAAGGACAAAGAAGAAAAAATATACACCAGGAGACCAAAAAGAAAATAAAGACAAAAAAAAAAAAAAAAAGAAAAATCAATATGTGTATAAACAGTCTGGAAGTACCTTCAAGTGTATAAGTCTCTAATGGGAGTTGATCTGGGAAGTTGGGAGCACTCTTTCCCTCAGCCGTCTTTTTCTCTTTCTGCGGCTATTAGTCTGTTTCAGCCTCTAATAAATGGAAATCGCATACTCTTGTGGTGTCAATCTTGCTATTTCCCCTTTTTGTGCACACCTTTCAAGGTCCTGGAGACACTCACACGGTCCATACAGTCCCTCCAATACCTGCTCCAATTAGGATGCGGTTGGGCTAGAATTTACATGTGAAAGGGGGAAGGGAGCGTCCGTCTGAACACTTCATTCAGGGTCAAAAAATCCCTAAATATTAAACTACCATCAGTGATTTACTTGCATCCTTACGCCCAAACCGCAAGGTATACAGTACTCCTTTTTCCAATGATATTTAGTCCTTAATAATATTTAGTCCTTAAGCTGAGTTGGGATCAGGTTTTATACAGTGGTGTGAAAAAGTGTTTGCCCCCTTCCTCATTTCCTGTTCCTTTGCATGTTTGTCACACTTAAGTGTTTCGGAACATCAAACCAATTTAAACAATAGTCAAGGACAACACAAGTAAACACAAAATGCAATTTGTAAATGAAGGTGTTTATTATTAAAGGTGAAAAAAAATCCAAACCATCATGGCCCTGTGTGAAAAAGTGATTGCCCCCTAAACCTAATAACTGGTTGGGCCACCCTTAGCAGCAACAACTGCAACCAACCGTTTGCGATAACGTGCAATGAGGCTTTTACAGCGTCCTGGAGGAATTTTGGCCCACTCATCTTTGCAGAATTGTCCTAATTCAGTTACATTAGAGGGTTTTCGAGCATGAACGGCCTTTTTAAGGTCATACCACAACATCTCAATAGGATTCAGGTCAGGACTTTGGCTAGGCCACTCCAAAGTCTTCATTTTGTTTTTCTTCAGCCATTCGGTGGTGGACTTGCTGGTGTGTTTAGGATCATTGTCCTGCTGCAGAACCCAAGTTCGTTTCAGCTTGAGTACACGAACAGATGGTCGGACATTCTCCTTCAGGATCTCTTGGTAGACAGCAGAATTCATAGTTCCTTTTATCACGGCAAGTCTTCCAGGTCCTGAAGCAGCAAAACAGCCCCAGACCATCACACTACCACCACCATATTTTACTGTTGGTATAATGTTCTTTTTCTGAAATGCAGTGTTCCTTCTACGCCAGATATACTTGGACACACACCTTCCAAAGAGTTCCACTTTTGTCTCATCGGTCCACAGAATGTTGTCCCAAAAGTCTTGGGGATCATCAAGATGTGTTGTGGAGAAATTGAGACGAGCTTTGATGTTCTTTTTGCTCAGCAGTGGTTTTCTCCTTGGAACTCTGCCATGCAGGCCATTTTTGCCCAGTCTTTTCCTGATAGTGGAGGCATGAACGCTGACCTTAACTGAGGCAAGTGAGGCCTGCAGTTCCTTAGACGTTGTTGTGGGGTCTTTTGTGACCTCTTGGATGAGTCGTCGCTGCGCTCTTGGGGTAATTTTGGGCGGCCGGCCACTCCTGGGAAGGTTCACCACTGTTCCATGTCTTCGCCATTTGTGGATAATGACTCTCACTGTGGTTCGCTGGATTCCCAAAGCTTTGGAAATGGCTTTATAACTCTTTCCAGACTGATAGATCTCAATTACTTTCTTTCTCAATTTCTTTGGGTCTCGGCATGATGTGTAGCTTTTAAGGATCTTCTGGTGGACCTTACTGTGCCAAGCAGCTCCTATTTAAGTGATGCCTTGATTGTGAACAGGTGTGGCAATAATCAGGCCTGGGTGTGGCTAGAGAAATTGAACTCAGGTGTGGACAACCACAGTTATAGTATGTTTTAACAAGGGGGGCAATCACTTTTTCACACAGGGCCATGATGGTTTGGATTTTTTTTCACCTTTAATAATAAACACCTTCATTTACAAATTGCATTTTGTGTTTACTTGTGTTGTCCTTGACTATTGTTTAAATTGGTTTGATGTTCCGAAACACTTAAGTGTGACAAACATGTAAAGGAACAGGAAATGAGGAAGGGGGCAAACACTTTTTCACACCACTGTACATATCCAATAAAGCACATCTTCTATCAAAGATTTTGGTCATAGAATCCATATGATTCCCTTGAATATCCCTTTAATAGTCATTTGCATTTGTACTTTCAAACAAAATTCAAATTACTATCAGATCCCCTCCAGGGATCCTCTCTCAGTCCATGGAGATTTTCGTTGGGCAGGTGGGTGATCTCTATTCCCCTGTATGGGCTCTTCTATGGGCTCAGACCCCTCCAAAGAGAGAGCGCGTCTCCTTCCTGCGGTCCGTGTTACTTTCCCATGCTGGGATTCTTGCCGTGGGGCCGGATTATACCGGTTCTGTGCTCATGCTATGGGGATAGCTGGTGCTCCGGTGCGGCGTTCAGCATTCCTCCTTACTTCCCTTCCTTGCCGTTCACACCGAAATACTGGAGCAGAGTTGGAGCGGTACTAGGCTGGAGCGGGGCTGGGTTGGCGGTGGGCAGGCAGGCGGGCAGACGGGCGGGGGCGAAGGGGGTCCTCCCGATCTCACTGTACTCTGCCGGGTCAGGAGTACACCTCGCGGGCTCTCACCACCGCGCTGTTTCCCCGGATCGCATCCTCCGGCAGAGCTCAATGCAGCTACAGACAGCCTTCGACAGACTCCTCCCCCAACGCTAACGTCTCACGTCAGCATGGCGCTTCCCCCGTGGCGGATCCAGCTTCTAAACAAGCTTGGTGTCAAATTCCTTTTGAAGGAACTTCCCTCTTCGGCAACAAACTTGATAGTGCCATAACCCGGGCCACAGGGGGTAAGTCTGGTTTCCTCCCTCAAGATTGACGCCTACAGAATCAGAAATGCTCATTCCCAAGAAGACAGAATTCTGATCGCACTAGGGAAGCGCACAGTTACAGACCTGGTCGGGAGTTCTCAAGGTCCTGGAAATCTAGGCAGTCCTCTTTCAAAAAACCCACAAAAGGTGGTTCTTCTGGTAACCAGGACTCCACTAAATCCTTCTGAGATTGGGCCTGCTCAGGCAGGCCAGGTAGGGGCTCGTCTGCTCCGCTTCAGGCATGTCTGGGCGGCCTCAATCCAGGATTACTGGACCATCAAGAAGGTCTCCTCCAGTCACACTTGGGTCTTTAACAACACCCCCAGGCTCAGATCTGTTCCTACAACTCTTCCAGGTTCAGAAGAGAAAAATCAGGTCCTGTTAACCTAGGTGAATTGTTTATTGGATCAAGGCACAGCAGTCCCTGTCCCAGAAGATGAACAAGGCAAAGGCATGTATTCTCCTCTGTTCATGATTCAAAAGAAAAATGGTACATGGGGACCAGTCATAGATTTAACCCACCTCAATTCCTTTATACGGAAGGAAAAATTCTAAATGAAATCCTTACTTACAATTCAACAGTCAGTACATCTGGGAGACTGGTTGGTTTCAATCGTTCTAAAAGATGCCTACTTCCACGTGCCAGTGGCAAAAGACTTTCAACAATTCCTCTGCTTTGTGGTAGACGATCAGCATCTACAATTCACATGTCTGCCCTTCGGTCTAACATCGTCTTTTCCAAGGTCCTATTATCTGTTGTGGCTCTTCTTCATGTCAAAAGGGTTTGTCTCCACCACTATCTAGACAATCTACTTCTCCTAGCTCAGAACAAAGACAAACTTTTGGAGCACACATAACTATAACGTTCCAGGTTTGGGTCTCTTAAAATGCGATAGCCATCTCATCTTTTGAGACCCTGTGTAAAAGTGTGCCCTAAAACTGTGCCGTGCTATACCCTATTCTAATAATTCACTAGTGTGTGGTAGTGACAAAAACAGTCCCCGATGTAGAGACCAGGTTTGACAGGACAGGAGGGACAAAAATAGCAGATGTCAAGCCTGTATCTGTGCTTGATACAGACACGGCATCTTTTTTGGGTGCTCTTTGGGTAGGGGTACCAGGGAGGACATCAAGAAAATGCCTCTCATGCAGCCATCTCACTGCATCTGTACTGGAAAGTTGGGCCACAGCAATGTCTGGATACAGAAGGGCTGTGATGATCTCTTCCTGGAATTTTATTAAGGATCCACTTCTTTCTGATGCTTTGTATAGCACATAAGCGTTGAACAGAGACAATTGGAATAGGTTTACAGACACTTTTTGGTACCAGCATCTGGACTTATGGGCAACTAAGTACGGCCCCATCATCTGGTCATTGAAGTCCACCCCTCCCATTTTACGGTTGTATTCATGGACACAGAGGGACTTCTTAACAACACTAATCTCAGTAGTAATTTGGACTGCAGTATCTGGCTGTTTGGAAGACAGAACACAAATGTTTAGTTTGTCCTTCCATCTCACTGCAAGTAATTTATTGGACCCCAAGCAGGCTCTCTCTCCCTAACTAAGTGGGGCATTTACAAGCCACTGAGGGAAGCCCCAGTGATTAGACCGCATGATGCCACATACGCCTATTCCTAATCGAAAGAGGTGTCTAAAAAGTGTCACGCTTGAATAAAAATCGTCCACGTATCAATGGTAACCCTTTCCGAATAAGGGTGACACCAAGGCCCAAACAATCTTGCCGCTGCTCCGTATGTAGTCTGGGGAGTTGAGGGGGCTCCACACTGCTATCTTTTCCCTCATAAATCAGGAAACTGTAAGAAACCATGAATCAGACTGAGACAGAAGTACAGTTAATGAGAAAGTTTTGTGATTAAAAATGTGCTTTCGCAGGGTGACACTGCAGATGCACAAGGTAATAGTGTGCCAACATCCCGATAATTTTTGTATAGACAAGGAAAACTAATAATTGGACTTTTGAAAGGCACATAAGTAGTTAATCTGAAATAAAGTTGAATTTGTTTTTAAACAGATAGAACCAGAAATACAGTTACAAAAAAGTTTTTCAATAGATTTGATATTATTGGACCTTAACATAACATATCTGTATGACAAGATCTCCATAATTCTCACATAGAAGAAGAATGACACAACCAGGACTCCTCCCAGAGCTGGTCACCTGACCAAACTGACCAATCGGGGGAGAAGGGCCTTAGTAAGAGAGGTGACCCTGATGGTGACTCTGACTGATCTTCAGAGATCCTGTGTGGAGATGGGATGAAGTTCCAGAAGGACATCACTGCAGCCCTCCCCTGATCTGGGCTTTATATGGGAGGGGCTAGTAGAGATCTGCACAACGGAAACATTTGTTTTGTTTGATTTTGGATTCGTTCATTAGATTCCATTTCATTTCTTCATATTTGTTATGTTAGAATGATTTGTTTTTGAAATTTGTTTCGTAT
>CM053026.1:23688395-23782910 GCA_028564925.1 Lithobates sylvaticus
ATTATGAATTTTCTAATTTTATAATTCATGAATTTTCAAATTTATGAATTGTGTAATTTTTTATTCATGTATTTTCTAATTTTCTAATTCATGAATTTTTTAATTATTAATTTTTCTAATTTTCGAATTTAGTTATTTTCTAATTTTCTAATTTATGAATTTTTGAATGTATGAATTTTCAAATGTATGAATTTTCAAATTTTCTAATTCAAGAATTTTCTAATTCAAGAATTTTCTAATTCATGAATTTTCACATTTATGAATTTTCAAATTTGTGAATTTTCTAATTTCCTAATTTATGAAATGTTTTATATTATAATTTTCTATGTTATGAATTTTCTAATTTACTAAGTTATGAATGAAAATGTTTTTATTTTTTAATTTTCTAATTTATGGTTTTTCTAATTTCTTTATTTTTTAATCTTCAAATTTATGAATTGAGATCATTAAGAATGATCAGTAAAACAAAAATAAAACAAATTAAATTAAATGAAAACGAATTGACTTTTCGGTAGTGCTCATGTCTAGCTAAGATGCTTCCAAACTGTGTAATTAATGCAGATTATCATTATTATTATTATTATTATCATTATTATTATTATACACGATTTATAAAGCGCCAACACTTTACAATGTAGAGGGAGTGCGGCACAATTCCAATAGAATACAGAAGGGACAGGAGGGTGTGGATCGCAGAGCTGACATTCTAATGGGAGGGGAAGATAACTTCTGATACATTTGGTGACATCAGTGATAATAAAAGAATAATAATGATATTTGGATACAATATAGGGGGTCAGGAGAAGAGTTGGGCTCCTCCTTATTGGTGTATAACATGTACAACGTATTTGTCTCATTGGCTAAAAGAAAGAAAGAAAAATCTCCATGTCTTTCCCAGTCCCGATGGTGTGGAGGGAACCCACCAATCAGAGGAGTGACAGATATTTTTCATGGTTCCCCTAATTGTAAGAGCCGGTTCACACCAGGGCGACTCAGGATCCGACTTCAGGTCGCCCCGAGACGCCCCGAGACGCCCCAAGTCGCGCTGTAATATTAGTCTATGGAGCTGTCTCAATGTACACTACTGAAGTCGCTCCGACTTCGAAAAAGGTTCCTGTACTACTTCAATCCGACTTCAAGGTGACTTGTTCTCATTGATTTCAATGGAAGTCGCCTCCAAGTCGGATCTCCATCTATATTGACGCGACAGTGTCGCCTTGAGGGGGAACTCCAAGCCAAATTTTAAATTAAAAAACGGCATGGGTTCCCCCTCCAGGAGCATACCAGGCCCTTAGGTCTGGTATGGATTTTAAGGGAAACCCCCCTACGCCGAAAAAACGGCATAGGGGGTCCCCCCAAAATCCATACCAGACCCTTATCCGAGCACGCAGCCTGGCCGGTCAGGAAAGGGGGTGGGGACGAGCGAGCCCCCCCCCCCCCTGAACCGTACCAGGCCGCATGCCCTCAACATGAGGGGTGGGTACTTTGGGGAAGAGGGGCGCCCTTTCTCTTAAAATCCATACCAGACCTAAGGGACTGGTGTGCTCCTGGAGGGGGAACCCATGCCGTTTTTTTATTTAAAATTTGGCGTGGAGTTCCCCCTTGAGAGCTGATTATTCTCTGATTGGCCACGGCCAAAGTCGCCTGGCCTGGGGCGACTTAAAGTCGTGTTGTAAGTCGCCCCAAGTCATGTTGAAGTCGCTCCAAGTCGCATTGTTATTCATACTTAAGTTGCCTCCAAAAGTCGGCATGGGTTCCCCCTCCAGGAGCATACCAGGCTCTTATGTCTGGTATGGATTTTAAGGAAAAACCCCCCTACGCCGAAAAAACGTCATGGGGTCCCCCCAAAATCCATACCAGACCCTTATCCGAGCACGTAGCCTGGCCGGTCAGGAAAGGGGGTGGGGACGAGCGAGCGCCCCCCCCTGAACCGTACCAGGCCGCATGCCCTCAACATGAGGGGTGGGTGCTTTGGGGAAGAGGGGCGCGCTTCCCCTTAAAATCCATACCAGACCTAAGGGACTGGTGTGCTCCTGGAGGGGGAACCCATGCCGTTTTTTTATTTAAAATTTGGCGTGGAGTTCCCCCTTGAGAGCTGATTATTCTCTGATTGGCCACGGCCAAAGTCGCCTGGCCTGGGGCGACTTAAAGTCGTGTTGTAAGTCGCACCAAGTCGTGTTGAAGTCGCTCCAAGTCGCGTTGTTATTCATACTCAAGTTTCCTCCAAAAGTCGCGCTGGAAGTCGCGTTGCCCCGGTCTGAACTGGCTCTAAGGCCTCATACACACAGACGTTTTAAAAAATGGGCTGTAAAGCTCGGAACAATGCCTGGAAAAAATCAGCGTTAAAAACGCGATTTTATTAGCGTTTTGCTGTGGCGTCAATGCGCGTTTAACGTCGTTTGTAAGCTAATGCACGTTTTTTTTTTTTTTTAAACATCACTCTGCTATTTTCCACTCCTAAATTTCCCAGAATGCCGAGGAAGATGAATAAACAACGTGTGATATCATTGCAGGTGGCCATTTTGGTTGGAGAGAGAGAGGAGATTTGCAGAGTTTTTCTGGAGTTTTCATCGGATTTTTGGATTATGGATCCTGCTGTGCAAAAGATTGATGAAGCAATCCTGCTTATTATCTTGATGAGGATTCGTAGAAGAAGACAGTTGGAGGTGGATAGAAGCCGTAGACAACGTCACTTCTGGACCCATGCACTGATATCCCAGCGGCTGTCAGTGGGGTACTTCACCCGGATCTATGCAGAACTGCGCATACACCCGGAAAATTTTTACAACTTTACGAGGATGTCTGTGACGCTGTTCGATGAGCTCTTGGAGAGACTCCGGCCACGATTGACCAGGATGGACACTGCTATGCGTCGCTCTGTGTCACCGGAGGAACGTCTGCTAGTGACACTGAGGTACGTGAAATAAGTACTCATATGGCATAGGGTGAGGGGGAGGGTTTATGGGTTACGAGGTAGGGTTGGGGGGTAGGGTTTAGGCAATAGAAGTTTGGGGTTAGGGTGTAAGGGATTAAAGTAGTTTTTAGAATAGTGTTTTGAAGTTGGGGGGTAGGAATTTGTATTTGTATGCTGTTTTAATTAAATATTTTTAATTATACATTAGGTTCCTTGCCACTGGACAAAGTTTCGTGTCCCTACACCATTATTTCCTCCTTGGTGTCGCAACTGTCTCTGTAGTAACGAGGTCAACGTGTTGCAATTTGGGAGGAGCTACACGACACAGTCATGCCGGAGCCAACCGAAGAAATCCGGGAGTCTGTTGTGGATGGATTTCGGGAAAAAAACACAATTTCCAAATTGCATTGGTGCCCTGGATGGTAAGCACATCAGGGTGAAGAAGCCTCCCCACTCCGGATCATCTTATTTCAATTACAAGAAATATTTCTCCGTGGTACTACTGGCATTGACTGATGCCCATATAAAATTCCTTGCCGTGGATGTGGGAGCTTACGGCAGCCAAGGTGACTCCCACATATTTAGAGAGTCGTCTTTTGGACGTCGTCTGCATGAGGGACGCCTCAACATACCAGCCAGTAGGCCTCTACCCTCCACTGATGAACCAAGTTTGCTATTGGTGATGGTTGCGGATTGGCCGAAAACCTGATGAGGCCATATAGTGGATACGGACTCAGCCATGAACAAAGAATTTTCAATTACAGGCTGAGCCGTGCACGTCGCGTGGTTGAGTGCGCGTTTGGTGTCTTGTCTGCCAAATGGAGGGTTTTGCTGTCCTCCATGCAACTGGATGTGGAGAATGCAATGAAGGTGGTCCTGGCATGCTGCGTGCTTCATAATCTTCAGAGGGACAATAATAGGAGCAATGTGGAACCGGAGCCCAGCAACCCAACACATCATGTTCAATTTATGGACTTGCGATCAACGGCACGGGTCATGACAATCCGCAACCAATTTGCCCAATATTTAGTATCTCCTGATGTAGAGGTGTCATGGCAAGATGATCATATTTAAAAAAAAACAATGCTGACATTGAATAAAGCTTGGATCCTGGTCTTAATAAAACACATCATATTCATGTTAATGCTCTTTGTGTCCGTGTTTCTTCTTTTGTTCCTCGAGTCCATCACATTCTGCCTGAGGTAAACGCATGTGCTCTTTTCAATTTGCTTGTGGAAGGAATGGGGATGGTGCCTCTGCATGTAGGATGGCGGTGTGAATTCTTCGTAGGTGGGTGAGGGGTACAATGGGGTCTGGGGCATGGTGGGTGGCGTCTGGCGGAGAGGAGGGGGCTGATACAAAGAGGAGGGTGCTTGCACTGCTGAGGTCCCGGGGGCCATTGGGGGATCCTGAGATACAGTGTATGGATCGACTTAAGGTGGGGGTGGCACACCACTGTATTTTGATTGCCTATATTGAACACAGATGGAGTTAAATCGATCCATGCACTGTATCTCAAGGTCTCCACCCATGTCCTCCATTAGATTGTACATGTGACGGCAGAAGCAGGCGCGCTTGTTGCTTGGGTCCATGAAGGCATCATAGCTGCGCCTGTCTATCTACCTACATACCTGCCAATTTATATATTTATTTACTTTTGCAGGAATTCAGCGTCAGCCAGCACGGGGAGGTGCATGGTCGTAGAGGTGTCCGTGGCCCTGGGCGTGGACGTGGGTGTAACCAGCGGCAGAGGGTGGGGGAGTTTGTCACTGCAGCAGTGCAACCACCCTGTTCTCTGTGTCAGTGACAAACTCCCCCACCCTCTGCCGCTGGTTACGCCCACGTCTACGCCCAGGGCCACGGACACCTCTACGACCATGCACCTCCCCGTGCTGGCTGACGCTGAATTCCTGCAAAAGTAAATAAATATATAAATTGGCAGGTATGTAGGTAGATAGACAGACAGACAGACATAGACAGGCTGACATAATGGATGGACAGTTACCTCATGTGCTGTCTCCTCAGCGTGGCTTTCCACACTACTGTCATGGGGAGATATGTGGGCTGAGCTGTCCATGGCACTGGGGGTGGGGCTGTCCACTGCACCAACTTCCCCTGCCTCCTCTACTCTGTCGGCAATATTTGATGTCGTCAAATGAATGCATGGGGTTAATTATATATATATAAAAAAACATGACTTACTCTCTGGTGCTGTTTATCATGGCTTGCCGTACAAAGGCCAAGTTCTGGTGATAAACATGCTGCTTCCTTTTGGGGGCTGGGGCTCCGGATCGTGCTGTTTTCTCATCTTCGGTGAGGTCCCTCCTCACGCGATCACGGAGGGCCTTCCATCTCCGCTCAAGGACTTTGCCTAATGGACAATATGTGGAAAGGAAGAGGTTAATTATGCATTCTACATTCATTACATTACAGAACAAACCGATTCCATGAACATAGACTTACTTGTTTGTTTTTGTGTACCATGCGACATCTCTTCCCACCCTGGGGTGATTGCTGAACTGATCTCCATCCACACCTGTTTTTTTTTTTAATTTGTGGTCTCCATGCTGTGGGTGTGCAAGGTCCCACAGCTCAGGATGGGCCTCCACAGCACTGATGAGTGCAGGCTGAGACACAGTGCTGGCCATGCTTCTTGCTCCTCCTAATATTTCCCACAATCCCCCAGGTGTGCAAGGCACTTTTGGGTAATCAGACAGGAATTTCCTGTTTTTCATTACATACAGTGACCAATCATATAATATACATTTTTACAGCTTAATAACGCTGACGCTAAAAAACATCGGTATATCGCTAATGCGCGTTTTAAACCTTTTTTTTGGCGTCGGCGTTAAAACAGCTCTAGCGCTGGAGCCTCTGAAGGCGCGGGTCCTTGGTTTTTTTTGGAGCTCAAAAACTACCATGCCTGTTACAGCTCAAAAATGCCATGGTGTGTGTGAGCCCATTGAATAACATGGAGTTGCCTTCTTAATCTCAAGCCGACCGCCCACTGTGGCCCACGGCTCTTGTGGCGGGACGCGTCTACATTTTGGCCACTACGGGGCGCGTGTGCCGGGCACCCGTGATTGCCCAGTAACTGAGCAGGACGTGGATCTGTGTATGTAAACACACAGATCCACGTCCTGTCACTGGAGAGGAGACCGATGGTGTGTCCCTTGTACATAGGGACACCAATCGGTCCCCTCCCCCAGTCAGTCCCCTCCCCCCACAGTTAGAATCACTAACATAGGGAACACATTAACCCCTGCAGCGCCCCCTAGTGTTAACCCCTTCCCTGCCAGTCACATTTATACAGTAATCAATGCATTTTTATAGCACGGATCGCTGTATAAATGTGAATGGTCCCAAAAATATGTCAAATGTGTCCGATATGTCCGCCGAAATGTCACGATAAAAATCGCAGATCGCCGACATTACTAGTAAAAAAAAAAATAATAATAAAAATGCTATAAATCTATCCCCTATTTTGTAGACGCTATTAACTTTTGCGCAAACCAATCAATATACGCTTATTGCGATTTTTTTTACCAAAAATATGTAGAAGAATACGTATCGGCCTAAACTGAGTCAAAAAATTTGTTTAAAAAAAATAAATAAATTGGATATTTATTATAATAAAAAGTAAAAAATATTATGTTTTTTCAAACTTGTCGCTCTTCTTTTGTTTATAGCGCAAGAAATAAAAACCGCAGAGGTGATCAAATACCACCAAAATAAAGCTCTATCTGTGGGGAAAAAATGATAAAAATGTTATTTGGGTACAGCGTTGCATGACCGCGCAATTGTCATTCAAAATGCGACAGTGCTGAAAGCTGAAAAATGGCCTGGTCAGGAAGGAGGTGTTCGTGCCTGGTAGGCAAGTAGTTAAGCAGCAAAAAAAGCTCAAAAAAAAATCATTATTCTAGCATTATAAAGAAGAAGAGAATGCGCTGTATTGAGGGATTTCAGAATTTGCCACGTCACAAATGTGATATCGCCATTACGAACGCAAGTTTTACAGCTAGTTTTACGAGCTTCCGGCTCGTTACTTGATTTCGAGCATGCGTGGAATTTTGTGCAACGCACTTGTGTACACACGATCGGACTTTCCCTAACAAAGGAAAATTGGCGGAAAATTTGAGAACCTGCTCTCAAACATTTGTTAGCAGAAATCCCAACAGCAAATGTTCGATGGAGCATACACACGGTCGGACTTTCAGCCAACAAGCTCACATACAATATTTCCTGTTGGAAAATCCGACCGTGTGTACACAGCATAAGAGCGGCAAGGATGTGGAATTCCCTTCCACAGGTGGTGGTCTCATTGATAGTTTCAAAAAACTATTAGATAAGCACCTGAACGACCACAACATACAGGGATATACAATGTTAAGCCCCATACACACGCGCAGATTATCCGAGGACCAGGTCCGTCGGATCATGTCCGTCGTACTTTGTCCGATGTTGGTTTTGCGTACACACGGTCGGACAACGTTGTCGGAATTTCCGGTCTGCAAGAACGTTGTGACGTAAGTCGTCTTCCACGAGACTAGAAAAGGGAAGTTCAGCACCACGTCAGGCACCCGTTGGGCTCCTTCTGCTGATCCCGTGTTTATCGCGAGTTAGTCGAAGTTTGGGGACTTACGATTCGCGCTTCTCAGTTTTCTGACTCAGATCGTTACTGCTCTTCAGTTTGTGCTTGTCGTGCGTATCTGTTTATTAGTGCGTGTAGTCAGTTCACATTTGTTGGTCATTGCGGCCTATATCTTGATATAGGACGCTTTGATTTTCACTGCTTATTGTCTGCTCATTTCTGGTATTCATTTCGTTCTTTCAGGCCTTGCTGTTTATCGGTGCTTTCTGTTTGTCCGTTCTGACCAGCTGACCGTTTGTGAGCGATGTTTCCCGTACGTACTCGTCGCCGAGTTTGTGCTGTACGCGGAATTGGTGTCAGGCTTTTAGCTTTGACCCAAGACCCGTCCATGAACAGAGTGACGAGGAGTATGTGGACCAAGAATTGGTTGCTTCAGCGTGATCAATTCTCGCACATGCCTTTGCTTCGTGAGATCCGGGAGAATAATCCTGATGATTTCAGGAACTTTCTCCGGATGACGGACCCCGTTTTTCACCGTCTTTTGGCTTTGCTGACCCCTTTTATCAGCCGGCAGGATACCTGCATGAGACAAGCCATCACTCCGGAGCAGAGGCTTGTTGCTACGTTGAGGTACTTGGCGACAGGGAGAAGCCTTCAGGATTTGAAGTTCTCCTCAGGTATCTCTCCCCAGGCCCTAGGAATCATTATTCCAGAGACCTGTTCTGCCATCATCCAGGTCCTGCAGGAGGACTATATTAAGGTAACATTTCTCCTTTACTATTCCCTTCTATGTATGCTCTGTTTGCTAATGTCTTGTATTTTTGACCTCCTTCCCTAATTACCATGATTGCAATATGCTCTAATATGCTGTGCCCCTTTTCTCCTTCATGCATTTTTCCCTTCACTTACCTCCCCAGCATGCTCTTCTGGCCCAATAGACACCTATGGCCTAGTCACTTAAGCAATGTATTTTGTCTGCTGCATAGTATTGTTTTCCCCCAAACACCCCCTAAAATATGCACAAATGTTTGCTGTGTGTTTTACTTCATGTAGAGCCCCTTTTTGTTCACTTTTTGTTGGTGGGGGGGGGGGGGGTGCCAAACTCAATATGAACCCCCTCCCCCAACTGCTCTGTCAGATGGTACCAATCCTCTATCTGCTGGCTTTCCAAAGGTCAATACACACTATATACCTACCTCTTTATAGTGGTCATATTTATGGATGAATTCAGCAAAGCATGTAGTGCAAGGGGCTGGCTCCATACTTTCCATTTCCTCTTTTTTTGTGTTCTTTCCCTCCTATTCGCTTGCTAGGTAATTGCAGAATGTCCAAATGTGCGTTCCTTTTTTTTTGGGGGGGGGGTGGGGTGGGGATTTGGAATGTTATTTTATCTTTCCTGTGGGCTGCCAATAGTGTTAAGTAAGGAGGGTCTGGCCAAACTAGCACACATTATTGAGCCATTTGGCAATCAATGAAGTGCAGAGGGTTACCTGTCCAACCCCCCCCCCCCAAACCCCTAGTTATTGTCAAAGGCCCATCAGAAGTGGAGGGATTGATGGGGGTGAGTAATCTGCTAGGGGGACCCTCTACTTTGCGTTGCAAATACTTTCCAGCTTAAAATGTAAAAGTCTGATCTTGTTCCCAGATGTTTAGTGTCTAATCTGCTTGCAATGTTTATGTGCAAAGTGACTAATTTTTTTTTTCTTGTTTCACTCCACAGTTCCCTTCCACGCCACAGGAATGGCAGACTGTGGCCTCCCACTTTGCCAGCCGTTGGGACTTTCCTAACTGCGGAGGTGCAATTGATGGGAAACACGTCCGCATCGTCCCACCCCCCAACTCGGGGTCCTACTATTATAATTACAAGGGGTTTAATAGTGTAGTGATGTTGGCGGTGGTGTCGGCGACATACGAGTTTTTGTATGTGGACGTGGGGATGAACGGCCGGATCTCGGATGGTGGTGCCATTGCTCACACGGAGTTATACTGGCGTCTCCAAAGTGGCAGTCTGTGCTTGCCACCTCCAGAGGAGAATGCTGAAGGACTCCCCTTCGTCTTTGTCACAGATGAAGCGTTTGCGTTGACTCCCCATCTGATGAGGCCCTTCCCGATGAGGACCCTCACCCCAGACCAGAGGGTCTTCAATTACAGGCTGTCGAGAGCCCGCAGAGTGGTGGAGAACACCTTTGGGATCCTGGCCAGCCGCTTCCGCCTGTTTTTGATGGCTATTAACTTGGCGGAATACAAACTCAACCACATAGTTCTTGCCTGTTGCATATTGCACAACTTTTTAAAAAGACACAACACCAACTATGTGGAGGGCCCTTCCAATGCCGACCTCACAGCCCTTCAAGCAGCACGTCCAGGCTTGCCCCCTCTAAATGCCCGCACGGTCCGCGAGCAATATATGGAGTACTTTGTGGGTAGGGGGGCCATTGCTCTGCCTGACGATGTGTGAGAGGCATTTTTAAATAAATATATTTTTTTACCAAACCTATGTTTTCTTGTCATTTCCATATTCTAGCTTATTTGAGATATACATTTTTGCCCTTTAGCTTCAACAGTGGGAATGCACTTTCTGGGCAAAAGGAGGTAACAGTCTCTTCTTCCCAAAAAGATTCTTCTCATGTTGTGTGTTTGATACCTAAGCTTTTGTCTACAGGAGGTTTGTAGTGCATAACTGACACCCAAAATACTCCTTTTCATCACCATGACAGAAATTTGTGTATTCCCAAAAATGGTGTGCTACGTGTTTTCTTACAAATCACTGTGGGTGTTATTTACATAAGTCAAATCCACTATGCTCTACAAGTGCAGTGCAAAAGTGCCCTGGAAAATACACTTGCAGTGCAAACTGGAATTGCCTGTAGTAAATAACACCCATTGCCCCCAAAACCCTTTACATTTGACCTACATAATGCTTTTGTGTTTTTCAATAAGGAAGCTACACATTTAGAAAATTAAAAAAGTTTACTTGCAACACATTCACAAGTGCGTTTACAAACTTCTTGCCAAAACTGACAAGATCTTGGTTCTTTACAACATTGTTTACAAACATTCCGCATTTGGTAAAACCAGGCATGGAGCAAAACAGAACATAGGAACTAGGAAAGTTCAACTTTCTAAAGTGAAGACAAGATCAGACATGACTATATGTTCAAAGTGTGTTTGATCTTGCCTTCATCACATGGGGGGTCACCCCTGGAAACTGGAAATTTAGAACATGCACACAATTTGGGTCGGAAAATGGACATTAGATGGTAAAACACATGCCTAGAATCTTCAAAAGTGACATTTTCCATCATGGGGATGAATGGACGTTTTTTGGGGGTGCAACCCCTTCACCACAACCACTTTAGTAGTTCGTAAAGTGGTTGCACCCCCAAAAAAACGTTGTCATTCATCCACCATGATGTGAGCTAGCACATGTGGACACAATGTGTGCATGTTCCAAATTTCACACAGTTCTTAAGTTGCAAATGTGTTCAGAAACAGCCACAAATGTGTGTTAATTACTTGGTGCGTTTTCAGATTTTTCCTAAAACATCAATGATGTTCTTCAATTTTTGTTGAACATCATTGATGTTTTGCTTTATGTCATCTAGATCTCGATTGCAGACCATTATCTCCCCGATGAGTACGTGGGCACTCTCTGTGGTAAAGTGCGATTCTTCTTCCACAACATCCACGTCACCTAAAAACAACCAAAAAAAACGAAAATGTGTTGTGGAAATGAGGCAGGCATGCATTGATTAGCTTACCAGTAGCTGTGTTCTCCCACACTCACCTGTTGTGGTGACAAGTTCTCCAATTTCTATGATCTCTCCTTCCTCCTCCTCTGCTTCTGGTCTTTCCCCTTCTTTGGGAGGTGTTGGTTTTGTGGTTTCCTCAGACGTACCGAGTTTTCGCTCCCCTATGAGAATGTACAAAAGGAAGATTTAGCAACACAATCTATTGAGGGCAGAAATAGGAAATGACAAACATTGCTTGAAAGTAAGGGACAATATTTTTGTTAGGCCAGTTACAAATGACAACAACATGAATGTAGTCACTTTGTAAAGGTGCTAAACGTACTAGCTTTTTGGTAGAAGTTTGTCTGATGGAGACTAGGGATGGGCTCGGTGCTCGATGCGAACCCATGTTCGCATCGAGCACCGGGTGTTCGCTCGCTCGGCGAGCCCAGAACTATTTTGGCCGCTCGCATCACGTTCGTGTGATGCGAGCGGCCCGCAATGCATTGCGTCCGGCGCGGCCGGCGCAGTGCATTGCTGGCTGTGATTGGCCAAGCATGCACTGTGACCCCGCATGCTTGGCCAATCACAGCGCCGGAAACTCGAAGAGCCATAATTGGCTACAGGCAGGACGCCTGTAGCCAATTACATCAGGGGCTTTAGTACACGCCCCCCCTATAAAAGGCCGCCACGCCGTCTGCGCCGGTCACATGCTGTTCCGGCGTAGATAGAGCAGGATAGTTCTGTGACACTCTGCTGGATTTAGTTAGTTAGAGAGATTTACTTAGAGAGATTGAGTTAGATAGATTCATTTAGAAAGATTGATTTAGAAAGAGGGGCTTTAGTGTGTTCGTGGCAGGCAGGCAGAGCTCCTATATTTTGTTCCCAGAAGCACCTATGGACTTGTAGTGTGTTCGTGGCAGGCAGGCAGAGCTCCTATATTTTGTTCCCAGAAGCACCTATAGGACTTGTAGTGTGTTCGTGGCAGGCAGACAGAGCTCCTATATTTTGTTCCCAGAAGCACCTATAGGACTTGTATTTTGTTCGTGGCAGGCAGGCAGAGCACCTATATTTTGTTCCCAGAAGCACCTATAGGACTTGAAGTGTGTTAGTCCCATCACACAGAGATCATATATTTGGTTCCCAGAAGCACCTATAGGACTTGAAGTGTGTTAGTCCCATCACACAGAGATCATATATTTGGTTCCCAGAAGCACCTATAGGACTTGAAGTGTGTTAGTCCCATCACACAGAGATCATATATTTTGTTCCCAGAAGCACCTATAGGACTTGAAGTGTGTTAGTCCCATCAAACAGAGATCATATATTTTGTTCCCAGAGGCACCTATAGGACTTGAAGTGTGTTAGTCCCATCACACAGACCTACATTTTCTTCCAGAAGCACCCATAGGACTTGAAGTGTGTTAGTCCCATCACACCAGAGATCATATATTTTGTTCCCAGAAGCACCTATAGGACTTGAAGTGTGTTAGTCCCATCACACAGACCTATATTTTCTTCCCAGAAGCACCTATAGGACTTGAAGTGTGTTAGTCCCATCACACAGAGATCATATATTTTGTTCCCAGAGGCACCTATAGGACTTGAAGTGTGTTAGTACCATCACACTGACCTACATTTTCTTCCCAGAAGCACCTATAGGACTTGAAGTGTGTTAGTCCCATCACACAGAGATCATATATTTTCCCAAGAAGCACCTATAGGACTTGATGACTAGTCCCATCACACAGAGATCCTATATTTTGCTTCCCAGAAGCACCTAAAGGACTTGAAGTGTGTTAGTCCCATCACACAGAGCTATATTTTCTTCCCAGAAGCACCTATAGGACTTGAAGGTTGCTAGTCCCATCACACAGAGATCGAATATTTTGTTCACAGAAGCACCTATAGGACTTGAAGTGTGTTAGTCCCATCACACAGAGCTATATTTTCTTCCTAGAAGCACCTATAGGACTTGAATGTGTTAGTCCCATCACACCCGAGGATCTATATTTTCTTCCCAGAAGCATCCTATAGGACAGTTGTAGTCCCACAAACAGAGATCATATATTTTGTTGTTGAAGTGTGTTAGTCCCATCACACAGAGATCATATATTTTGTTCCCAGAAGCACCTATAGGACTTGAATGTGTTAGTCCCATCACACAGAGCTCATCTACTTTGTTCCCAGAAGCACCCATAGGACTTGAGTGTGTTAGTCCCATCACACAGCCATCACAGAAGCACCTATAGGACTTCTAGTGTGTTAGTCCATCACACAGATCATATATTTTGTTCCCAGAAGCACCTATAGGAGAAGTGTGTTAGTCCCATCACACAGCTATATTTTCTGCTCAGAAGCACCCATAGGACTTCTAGTGTGTTAGTCCCATCACACAGAGCTCATCTATTTTCTTCCCAGAAGCAACCATAGGACTTCTAGTGTGTTAGTCCCATCACACAGTGCTCATATATTTTTTCTTCCCAGAAGCTCCTAAAGGACTTCTAGTGTGTTAGTGGCATCACACAGACCTATTTTTTTCTTCCCAGAAGCCACCTATAGGACTTGAAGTGTGTTAGTGGCATCACACAGAGCTCATATATTTTCTTCCCAGAAGCACCCATAGGACTTGAGTGTGTTAGTCCCATAACAGAGTGTTAGTGGCATCACACAGCTCCTATATTTTCTTCCCATCAGCACCTATAGGACTTGAAGCACCTATAGGACTTGAAGTGTGTTAGTTCCATCACACAGAGCTCATATATTTTGTTCCCAGAAGCACCTATAGGACTAGTGTTTTTTGCATCACACAGAGATCATATATTTTGTTTCTAGAAGCACCTATAGGACTTGAAGTGTTGGTCCCATCACACAGAGCTCATCTATTTTGTTTGCAGAAGCACCCATAGGACTTCTAGTGTGTTAGTGGCATCACACAGAGCTCCTCTATTTTCTTTGCAGAAGCACCCATAGGACTTTCTAGTGTGTTAGTGGCATCACACAGAGCTCCTATATTTTCTTCTCAGAAGCACCCACAGGACTTCTAGTGTGTTAGTGGCATTTCACAGAGCTCCTCTATTTTCTTTGCAGAAGCACCCATAGGACTTCTAGTGTGTTAGTGGCATCACACAGAGCTCCTATATTTTCTTCTCAGCAGCACCCACAGGACTTCTAGTGTGTTAGTGGCATCACACAGAGCTCCTCTATTTTCTTTGCAGAAGCACCCATAGGACTTCTAGTGTGTTGTGGCATCACACAGAGCTCCTATATTTTCTTCTCAGCAGCACCCACAGGACTTCTAGTGTGTTAGTGGCATCACACAGAGCTCCTCTATTTTCTTTGCAGAAGCAACCCCAGGACTTCTAGTGTGTTTGGCATCACACAGAGCTCCTCTATTTTCTTCTCAGAAGCACCCACAGGACTTCTGTTAGTGGCATCACACAGAGCTCCTCTTCTTTGCAGAAGCACCCACAGGACTTCTAGTGTGTTAGTGGCATCACACAGCTCCTCTATTTTCTTTGCAGAAGCACCCATAGGACTTCTAGTGTGTAGTGGCATCACACAGAGCTCTATATTTTCTTCTCAGCAGCACCCACAGGACTTCTAGTGTGTTAGTGACATCACACAGAGCTCCCATATTTTCTTCCCAGAAGCACCCACAGGACTTCTAGTGTGTTAGTGGCATCACACAGAGCTCCTATATTCTTCTCAGCAGCACCCACAGGACTTCTAGTGTGTTAGTGGCATCACACAGAAGCACCCATAGACTTCTAGTGTGTTAGTGGCATCACACAGAGGACTTCTAGTGTGTTAGTGGCATTACACAGAGCTCCTATATGTTCTACTCAGCAGCACCCATAGGACTTCTAGTGTGTTAGTGGCATCTAGTGTGTTATTTTCTTTGCAGAAGCACCAGAAGGACTTCTAGTGTGTTAGTGGCATCACACAGAGCTCCTCATATTTTCTTTGCAGAAGCACCCATAGGTCTTCTAGTGTGTTAGTGGCATCACACAGAGCTCCTATTTTCTTCTCAGCAGCACCCACAGGACTTCTAGTGTGTTAGTGGCATCACACAGAGCTCCTCTATTTTCCTTGCAGAAGCACCCATAGGACTTCTAGTGTGTTAGTGGCATCACACAGAGCTCCTATATTTTCTTCTCAGCAGCACCCACAGGACTTCTAGTGTGTTAGGCATCACACAGAGCTCCTCTATTTTCTTTGCAGAAGCACCCATAGGACTTCTAGTGTGTTAGTGGCATCACACAGAGCTCCTATATATTCTTCTCAGCAGCACCCACAGGACTACCGACTACAATGGCTGGAAGACCGCCAAGGGGAGGCAGAGCGTGCAGAGCCAAGAACACAGGGCAGGCAGGCTCTGTTTCTAGTGGACGTGGCCGTGGCCGTGGACGTGGTCGTGCATCGTCATCAGCACGTGGCCATAGGACACGCGCGTCTTTGTTTTCGGCAGCTGGACATGTGGAGCCGCATCATGCTGAAGGCTTGGTAGAATGGATGACCAAGCCCTCCTCATCCTCCTCATCCTCTCTCACCCAGGCTCAGGGTACTGGCAGAGCATCATCAGCCACCCCTTCCCTAGACCCACCATGTCCTCCTGAGGAGTCCCCCGAACTCTTTGAGCACAGTGTTGGGTACATGCTCCAGGAGGATGCCCAACGATTCGAAGGCTCGGATGATGATACCCAGCTTGAGGAATCTGGCAGTACTGTTCCACCAGCTGCAGCTTACTGCCAGGTTTGCTCTAGTGGTGAAGAGGGAGGGGATGATGAGGTCACTGACTCCACGTGGGTGCCTGAAGGGAGAGAGGATGAGGAGGAGGACGAGGAGGAGGAGGATGCGGCGTCACATGTCCAACGAGGCAGGATGCCCCTGGAGGCCAGGTAGAGGCCAGCACAGCAACTGTACAACACCGCAGAGCTCCGCCTGTGCAGGGCGCTGCCTCTGCACGTTATCAGAAAAGTTCTTTGGTGTGGGCCTTTTTTGAGACGAGTGCATCAGATCGCACCACTGCTATTTGCAATATTTGTCTCAAGCGTATCTCGCGTGGCCAAAACATCAGCCGCTTGGGCACCACAAGCATGACCAGACATATGTCGACCTGCCATGCAGCTCGTTGGCAGGCACACATAAAAGACCCACACCAAAGAACTAAGCGGACAACTCCTTGCTCCTCATCAGCTGGGATCTCCATCCCCACTACACCTTCAATCCTCTCTGAAAGCTGCTCTGAGAGGACTGAAGGTGTAGAATTAGGTGTGTCACAACCAAGTACTTGCAGTACACCGACGTCCGATTGCAGCAGGCAAATTTCCCTGCCCCAGCTGCTGGACCGTAGAAAGAAGTACACTCCCAGCCATCCACATGCCCAGCGGTTGAATGCTAGCTTGGCTAAATTGCTAGCACTTCAACTGCTGCCTTTTCAGTTGGTAGACTCGGCCCCCTTCCGTGAGTTTGTTCAATGTGCGGTTCCTCAGTGGCAGGTTCCCAAACGCCACTTTTTCTCACGGAAGGCGATTCCGTCTCTCTACCGGCATGTGGAGGGCAATGTCCATGCCTCGCTGGACAGGGCGGTCAGCGGTAAGGTGCATATTACCGCTGACTCATGGTCCAGCAGGCATGGATAGGGACGGTACCTTTCTTTCACGGCCCATTGGGTCACTCTATTGGCAGCTGGGAGGGATGCAGGACAAGGTGCAGTAGTGTTGGAGGTTGTTCCGCCACCACGCCTCCAAAACGCTACTACTGCTACTGGTTGTGACACACCTCTCTCCTCCACCCCCCTCCTCTTCTTCTTCCTCCAGTGCTCTGTCCTTGGAACCAGCGGTGCTCCGTAGGCGTACAAGGGGCTACGCAAGTACGCAGGCAAAAAGATGCCATGCCGTGCTTGCGCTGGTGTGTTTGGGGGACAGGAGCCACACTGGGCCAGAGGTTCTGGCAGCTCTGCAGGGGCAGGCCGAGAGGTGGTTGACGCCACGTCAGCTTAAGCCAGGAATGGTCGTTTCTGACAATGGCACCAACCTCCTCTCCGCCCTGCGACAGGGGCAGCTCACCCATGTGCCCTGCATGGCTCACGTCCTCAACCTGGTGGTGCAGCGGTTCTTGGGCAGGTTCCCAGGCTTACAGGATGTCCTGAGGCAGGCCAGGAAAGTCTGTGTGCATTTCCGCCGATCTTATAATGCCAGTGCTCGGCTGACTGAGCTGCAAAAGGAGCTGAACCTGCCCAAGACCTGCCCAAGAACCGCCTAATATGTGACATGCCCACCAGGTGGAACTCAACGTTGGCCATGCTGCAGCGACTGCACACGCAGCAGAGGGCCATCAATGAGTACCTTTGCGACTATGGCACCAGGACAGGGTCAGGGGAGCTTGGTTTTTTTCCCCACGTCAGTGGAGCATGATCAGGGATGCATGCACTGTCCTCTCACCATTTGAGGAGGCCACGAGGATGGTGAGCAGTGACAGTGCATGCATCAGTGACACTGTCCCTCTTGTCCACCTGTTGGAGCATACGCTGCGTGGGATAATGGACAGGGCACTTGAGGCAGAACAGAGGCAGGAAGAGGAGGACTTCCTTGCCTCTCAAGGCCCCCTTTATCCGGACAGTGTTCCTTCTGTCCCACCCATCACACAGGAAGAGGATGAGGAGGAGGAGGAGGAGGAGGAGGAGGAGGATTGTGTGAGCATGGAGGTGGAGCCTGGCACTCAGCATCAGCAGCAGCAGTCTTTTAGGGATGATGTACAGTCCCAACAAACCAGTGGACTTGTACGTGGCTGGGAGGAGGTGGCTGGCGATCATGTCATCCTCAGTGACCCAGAAGACTCCGGACCGAATGCCTCAGCTAACCTACGCTGCATGGCCTCCCTGATCCTGCAAAGCCTGCGGAAGGATCCTCGTGTTCTTCGGATCAAGGAGAGGGACCATTACTGGCTGGCCACTCTCCTTGATCCGCGGTACAAGGGTAAGGTTGCGGACCTTATCTTGCCGTCGCAGAGGGAGCAGAGGATGAGACATCTCAGGGAGGCCTTGCAGAAAGGTCTGTGCAACGCGTTCCCAGAAACTGGGAGGCTACAAACTCCTGGTCCTGGGCGACGAGTTGCTGAGGCTTCGGTCAGTAGCAGAAGGAGCGGTGGGGAAGGTGGACGTCTGACCGATGCGTTCAGACAATTTTTTAGTCCGCAGCCCCAAGGTATGATCGGTTCCAGCAACCATCGCCAGCGTCTGATATACATGGTGCAGGAATACCTTGGGGCAAGGTCAGACTTGGACACCTTTCCCACCAAAAATCCTCTGGCTTACTGGGTCCTGAGGATGGATCACTGGCCAGAGCTTGCACAGTATGCAATTGAGCTACTGGCCTGTCCTGCCTCCAGCGTTCTTTCCGAACGCACATTCAGTGCTGCTGGAGGATTTGTCACCGATCATAGGGTGCGCCTGTCCACCGCCTCGGTTGATCGACTGACCTTCATCAAAATGAATCAGTCTTGGATCACCACCAGCTACCAGGCACCTGAGGCGGATATAACCGAATAATTTTTAATATCACATCCCTTCAAGACTGCCTATGCTGATGCTGAGTGACTGTCCTCTTATGTTCACTGACTATCCTCTTCCTCCTCCTCAATGATCCATGCCACCACACCAGTGCCTAAGGCACAATTTTTCAGCCCCTGTTTAACAGGGGCGTGTACATACAATTTTTATAAAAAAAATGCTTCGCAACACGTGTGACTGCTGTGCTCCAAGTACAGTATCTGTGAGGGGTTGCAGTGTTGTGGCACCAGCACCAGTGCCTAAGGCAAATTTTTCAGCCCCTGTTTAACAGGGGCGTGTACTTACAATTTTTAAAAAAAATGCTTTGCAACACGTGTGACTGCTGTGCTCCAAGTACAGTATCTGTGAGGGGTTGCAGTGTTGTGGCACCAGCACCAGTGCCTAAGGCACAATTTTTCAGCCCCTGTTTAACAGGGGCGGGTAATTACAATTTTTTAAAAAAATGCTTTGCAACACGTGTGACTGCTGTGCTCCAAGTACAGTATCTGTGAGGGGTTGCAGTGTTGTGGCACCAGCACCAGTGCCTAAGGCACAATTTTTCAGCCCCTGTTTAACAGGGGCGGGTAATTACAAATCTTGATCTAATAGTTCACAGCAGGGCCCATTCCTGCGCCCACCAAGAGTAACTATGAGGGCCTACAGTCTTGTGGCAACACCGTCCACCACCACCGCCAAAGGCCCAATTTTTCTGCCCTGTTCATCAGGTGCTTGCAATTACAAATCTTGATCTAATAACTCACAGCAGGGACCATTCCTGCGCCCACCAAGAGTAACTGTGAGAGCTTACAGTCTTGTGGCAACACCGTCCACCACCACCACCACCACCCCCAATTTTTCTGCCCTGTTCAACAGGTGCATGCAATTACAAATCTTGATCTATTAACTCACAGCAGGGCCCATTCCTGTGCCCACCAGTCTTGTGGCTACACCAACATCTAATAGGGCAAATTTCTGCAGAGTATATACGCCAGGCCCCTACTTTCAAACATCCAACTTACAAACGACTCCTACTTGCAAATGGAAAGAGAAAACAGGAAGTGAGAGGAAATCTACCCCTAGGAAGGAAAAATTCTATCCTGTTAGATTTAATTTGGGAAAAAGGTATCTCCTCTCTACTGATACTTTATCACCAATCCTTGTTTCAATTAAAACCCCACTTTTTCCAAAAACATTTGTCATTGGGACGGAAAGTTAGGTGACATGTTCTGAACAGATGTGCAAAGACAGCAAATGTTACAGGGGTGATAACCCCTCCCTATGTTCTCCAAAAAGCTTAAAAATAGATTTTTTTGGGATTGAGCTACACTTCATAATGTACCTGTTCAGATTCTACTTAAGAACAAACCGAAAGCCGCAAGTGGTTTTAAATGGCTTCTTTTTTTCCTTTACAAATGTCATTTTGTGCAAGGACAGTTCTAAACACGGGAAACACATGCCACTTCACAGGCATACTTTAGACACCCCCCAGGTACCATATTTAAAGGAAAATTTCACTTTTTTTTACACTTTATGCATCATTAAAATGACTGCTCCCGAAAAAACGTTAGTTTTTAAAAGTTCTTTTTGCATTGATATATGTCCCCTGGGGCAGGACCCGGGTCCCCAAACCTGTTTTATGACATTAACATGCATATTGGCCGTTGTAATTAGCACTTTTGATTTCGAACGTTCGCGTCCATTATAACGTATAGGGTTCGAAAATTTGCGCAAACTTTCGGTCGGTTCGAAGGTTCTGGTGCGAACCGAACCGGGGGTGTTCGGCTCATCCCTAATGGAGACCCCCCTCTAGTATCCACTGGAGCACATGTGTGGAAAAGCCTAATAAAAAGTGGGTTTGGGTGTCCCAGCACTAGTGCTCTAGAGTCCAGATGGGTAAACAGCTACTGGGTGACCTCTCCTTTACATTGAATAAATTGGCTTTACATTCTTGATGACATTTCTAGTGAGAACAAACTTCCTTTCCCCAAAAAAAAACACCAAACATCGTATTATAAGCGGCCGAACGATCGAGGTTGAGTACGATCAAATGGACACACACGAACATGACAGTGGCAGAAAGATCGAGGTTGAGTACGATCGAATGCACAGACGAACATGAAAGTGGCCATTTTCTAATGTACAACTTTGTAAAAATACAAACACATGGAGCAGTATGCAAGCAAGAAATCAAACACAAAACACAACTACTTACTTTTTTGAAGAACTCGCTTGATCTTTCTGTACTGATCGGGCTCCCTCAGTTTCAGGTCTGACCAGCATTTCCTCAGTTGCTCCTTGGATCGTTGTACCCCAAAATGATTGTACAGCCTCCTCACAACTTTAGACATGATCTTGGCCTTGCGGACATTGGGGTTGAGGTAAGGCCCATACTTCCCATCATAGTCGCTCCTCTTTAATATGTCCACCATCTCCAACATTTCTCCAAATGACATATTGGAGGCCTTGAATTTCAGGCTCCGGGATCGGGACGTTTCTGCCTCCGGCCTTTCCTCGTCCTCCTCCTCGTTGGTGCAATATTTCGGGCGCACCTGCTGTGTCCCCGCCATGTGCTCTCCCCACTGCGCCGTAAAGAGAAGGGGTGGGGAATAGACGAGAAAGATCGTCAGGGGCGGGCGGAGTTTGACGCATGCGCACTGTATATAAAACGTCACACGCCTGTGTCGTAGCCATGATCTGTGAGACGAGGGGAGAGAAAGCTCACGCATGAGACGATCGCTATAACGAAGGTACAATTTGACGTTGGTACATAACTAGCCTAGACAGATTAGACCTTGAGGCTTCTTTATGGAGAAGATTAGGAGAGTTTTGCCTGACATTATTTATAGTGTTTGGTGTGGTGTTGTGTCTTGCAGAGATTATGCAGGGATTCAACGACGTGAGTTTTCTCCCCCTGTTCATTGATACATACAGGGAAATTCCCCTTTTATGGCAGGGCAAACACCCCCATTACGGCCACAAAGCAAAGAGGTACGCAGCCATGCTGAAACTTTTGGAATTTGTAAAGCCAAGGTTCCCCACGGCAACTGTTGGTAAGTTAAGACAGAAAATTGGCAGCCTGAGGAGTGCATATATCAGGGAGCGCAAGAAGGTCCTGAAGTCCCAAGAATCTGGAGCTGCAGCAGATGAGGTCTATGTCCCCAAGCTCTGGTACTATGACAGCCTCCATTTTCTCAAAGACCAGACTGATGTCACGGAGTCACTCTCGCCTCCTCCTTCCACGCTTCCTTGCGCGCAGGCCACCCCTGATGAGGCTTCCGAGGAGCAACCTGGGCCTTCCAGTCTGGAAGAGGTGGAGGAGCCCAGCTTGAGCCAGGTATAGTAGTTTGGGAACCAATTTTGTGAAAAATAAATGATGTTCAGTTAATTCAGGATCCCCAATTGCTTAGTTCCTAATCGTGTTTGACATATCAACTGACAGTAGTGTTGGAGACATTTGGGGCAAGAATATAAACTGCAGGGCTGAGAATTGTATGGTTTCCCTATTTGTAATCATTTTGCAACAGTCACTAGATGAAAATTGTGTGTGTTTGATGAACAAATAACTGAAACTATGTCCCTTTTTCATACACAGGAAGACCTCAGCCAGGAGGAGGCTGTGGAAGGTGGCAGTCAGGAGGAGGAAGGGGTTAGTGGCAGCCAAGAGGTGGGTAGTGGCAGCCAAGAGGGGAGTAGGCCTAGGAGCCTGACTGACTCCCAAGTCCCTCCCCTCCGCCTTCCCTACAGAATGGTGAGAAGGGGGGCAGAGGCGGGAGAGTCAGCGCTCCGGATGATCAGAGAGGCTTCAGCCTCCCTATATGCCACACCCACCGACGAGGAGACCTTTGGCTCCGTGGTTGTCACGAAAATGATGGGTATGGAGGTGGGGCAACGCAGCATGTGTGAGGATGTCATCCTCAAAGTCCTAAATAAGGGTATGGCTGGGGGGATGACCCCACTCACACATGTTTGCGAAAGTCACCTTGCTCCGCCTCCTCCTCCTCCTTCTGCCACCCCACCAGCACCACAGCCACAGCGTGCAAGGAAGCGTGGAAGGAAGACCTGAGAGTGACGACCTGGATTCAGTCTGGTCTGAGAGAAGATGGAGCCTCTCGTAGGACCAGAGCCTGGGGACCTAGATGGCATCTGCTGCAGTTCCGGATCTTTTGGACTTCAGGACCAGATAGCACTCCCTTATTATTTAGATAGGTACTCCTCAGGCCCCCAATTTTAGACGCTTCAAAAATGATGGTTGCCGTGGGGGTCCAAGGCTTTGCAAATTCCCCAAGTTTCTTCATCGCTGCGTTCCTCTTTGGTTTGTTGCTGAGACCTAAATAAAGGTGATTTTGATTTGAAATAATCATTGCATGTGTTTTACTTTTCTACAATGACAGTTTATTTGTGTGTAGGCAGGTACATTTCACTAATCATAAAGTATAATTAACAAGGGGCACCAACAACAAACAAACTCCTAGTAAATTTAAGCAACAAATAGAAATGTTAATAATGTTGTTTTGCTAAGTTGAGACACACAACCCCCCTCAAAAAAAATAAAAAATCTCCTTAAAATATGTATTCAAAAAAAAATACAAAAATGACAAATCATCCAAAAAATATAACAAAGATTCTTTTACGATCTGAGTAAAAATAAACATGTAGTCTAGAAATCCTAAAAACGAATAAAGAACTAAGTTTGGGAGAAGTGCGGGTGAATAGGAGCAGCTAAAACATGTCATTCTTGTTGCATTGTAAAGAAAAAGAGAATGCGCTGCATTAAAGACATTTTAACATTGCAGCGTGACGAATGTGCTGTGTCGATTAGGAAAGGTCGTTTTACCTGACCGAGCGCTTCCGTCACAGAATTTCTTCTGAGCATGCGTAGCACTTTGTCCGTCGGACTACGCTACACACGATCGGATTTGGTGTGATCAGACTTTGTTGTCGGAAAATCTATCCAGCAGGAGATAGAACTTTGTCCGTCGGACAATCCGATGGAAACTGTCCGATGGTGCCTACACACGGTCGGAATTTCCGACAACATTGTCCGATAGGACAGAATCCATCGGAAAATCCGACCGTGTGTATGGGGCTTTATACTGACATATAATCACACACATAGGTTGGACTTGATGGACTTGTGTCTTTTTTCAACCTCACCTACTATGTAACATAACATTTCTTCACAAATATTATTAATAATAATAATAATAATAATTATTATTATTATTAATATTATTAATATTTTATTGAACAGTACATTTAATCTTTAATTATAATATAAATTTATCTTAATATTTTACATTCTAATACAAATTACATTATTTTGTAATCTTGCATCTATATTTTAAATGTAATATATCCTGAATATCCAGCAAAAGAAACTATTAAACTTTATAACTTTTATTCCTCGACATTGCTGATCCTGGAAAGCAGTTCTTTAGTAAAGTATTATTATACATCTTCTTCAGGGAACAGCCGCAGTTTGTTCTATTGGATGAAAGTTTAGAGTCACATTTAGAATGTTGTGACAATATCTCACACATGGCAGCAGATTGTAGAGAATAGTAAAGCCGGTGACATCATTCTTCATTATTAGAGTCATTGTAAACCTTCTGTGTGCCGTTCTCCGGGGACTACTGACACCTGAGCTGAGCGCCCCCTAGAGGCACCACAAGACAGGAACATGATTACAGTGGTGGGACCGCTCCATTCAGAATAGAACAAAAGTCACCAAAGAACAACAAACCTTAGATTTTATTGGATGAAAGTTTCTGCCGGATTCCCCCAGGAAACAGACGCTGAATTTACTGATCACCATCGGCTTTCCAATACAGACTGTCATCATACAAGTCTTACTATGTCTCTTCACTTTAACTATTCATTCACCCATCTAGTTCAGGTGAATAGTAATAAAACACTAATACAAAATGTAAATAATACTAATATAAATTAATTAAATTAAAATAAATTAATTAAAGTATAATTAAATTAATATAAATTAAATTGAAAATAACATTTTAGTAACAACATTATTATTATTTTTATTATAATTTTTTTTAACCACTACGCGCCCGCGCTATAGCCGAAAGACGGCTGCAGCGCAGACGCTCCCTGCCGGGATGACGTCCCTGGACGTCCTCCTGTTTACTTCCCTAATGCGCGCTCCTGAGAGCGCGCATCGGGGAAGTTCTGTGCTGGCCGTGTCCGTCGGACACAGCCGGTCACAGATCGATGTAAACAGCCAATCACAGCGGCCGTTTACAGCGAGATCAGGCTGTCCAATGAGAGATGATCTCATATGTTTGCATATGCAAACATATGAGATCATCTCTCAGCGCCGCTCTGCCTCCTCACACAGACAGCGTGTGAGGAGGGAGAGAGGAACGGCGCCGGTGCGCTGTAAGTAAGGAAAAAAATAAATAAATAAAGTGATCTGTCCCCGCTGCCATGCTGCCACCTGTCACCAGTACCACCTGTCCCATCTGCCACCTGTCATCAGTACCACCTGTCCCAGCTGCCACCTGTCATCAGTACCACCTGTCCCCAGAGTGCCATCCGTGCCATCTGCCAGTGCCACCTGTCCCCAGTACCACCTGTCCCCAGTGCCATCCGTGCCATCTGCCAGTGCCACCTGTCCCCAGTGCCATCTGTCATCAGTGCCATCTGTCATCAGTGCCACGTCAGTGCCATCTGTCATCAGTTCCATCTGTCATCAGTGCCATATCAGTGCCACGTGTCATCAGTGCCACGTCAGTGCCATCTGTCATCAGTTCCATCTGTCATCAGTGCCATATCAGTGCCACGTGTCATCAGTGCCACGTCAGTGCCATCTGTCATCAGTGCCACGTATCAGTGCATCTGTCAAAAGTGCCACCTGTCAGTGTCACGTGCCATCTGTTATCAGTGGCACGTGTCATCAATGCCATGTATCAGTGCCATCTGTCATCAGTGTCACATGTCATCAGTGCCACGTATCGGTGCCATCTGTCATCAGTGCCACTTATTAGTGCAATCTCTCATCAGTGCCACGTATTAGTGCCACATGATATCAGTGCCACGTATAAGTGCCATCTGTCAGCAGTGCCACAAATTAGTGCCATCTGTCAGTGTCACGTGTAACCCCTATATTAGTGCCATCTGTCATCAGTGTCACGTGTCATCAGTGCCCCGTATTAGTGCCATCTGTCATCAGTGCCACATCAGTGTCACGTGTCATCAGTGCCACCTCTCATCAGTGCCACGTCAGTGTCACGTGTCATTGTCCTGGTGCTCCAGGGCCTATAAAAGTGTACTAGGTAGTCAACAATTTAGATGTGTAATTTATGCTCCTAGAACACGTGATGGCGCTCCCTGCATTTTGGGCCTCTCTAAGTGGCCAGGCTGTGTAAAAGTCCCACATATGTGGTATCGTAATACTCAAGAGGAGTAGCAGAATTTATTTTGGGGTGTCATTTGTGGTATACACATGCCATGTGAGAGAAATAACCTATTACAATGACAATTTTGTGGAAAAAAATTAAAAATAAAAAAATAATTCATTTTGCAAAGAATTGTGGGAAAAAAATTACAACATCAAAAAGCTCACCATGCCTCTTACTAAATACATTGGAATGTCTACTTTCAAAAAAAGGGTCATTTGGGGGGTATTTGTACTTTCCTGGCTTGTTCGGGTCACAAGAAATGAGATAGGCCACCAGTACATCAGATGTGATCAATTTTGTATGATTCGCACCACAGTTTGTAGAGTCTGTAACTTTCACAAAGACCAAATAATATCCACTAATTGGGTTATTTTTACCAAAGATATGTAGCAGTATAAATTGTGGCCAAAATTTATGAAGAAAAATTAATAATTTGCTAAATTTTATCACAGAAACAAAGAAAAATGCATTTTTTTTTTTCAAAATTTTCGGTCTTTTTTCATTTATAGCGCAAAAAATAAAAAACCCAGAGGTGATCAAATACCACCAAAAGAAAGCTCTATTTGTGGGAAAAAAAGGACAAAAAAATAATTTGGGTACAGTGTTGCATGACTGAGTAATTGTCATTCAAAGTGTGAGAGCACCGAAAGCTGAAAATTGGTCTGGGCAGGAAGGGGGTTTAAGTGCCCAGTAAGCAAGTGGTTAATAATTAGCACTATACAAATAATTGATAAATTGTACAGTGCTGTTTAGTGTGTACATTGCAGCTCTAGTTTGTTATTATTTTGAAATTCCAATTATTGATGCTTTAGGACATTTTTTTTATAAGATGCCGTAAATAATGCAGGTCAACATTTTTATTTTAAGATTAATTCATCAATAAATAAATTAATAAAACAATGTGAGTGGCTTTCTGTGTAATAAATTGTGCATGGACTAAGATAAATTACATGTCAGAAACAAATCCTGTACTCTATGATGTCAAAGAAAAAATAAACAAAAAAAATGTATAAGTGTTTATAGCACACATATTCATGCACAAGCGTTCCAATACACTCCATGTATGGTTTAATAGAGTTGTATTTTTTATTTTTTTTTTATAATTACTTTTTTTACAATCTCCTCTAGTAATAGACAGGGTTCCTTTTGAGAAATTTGTTTGGCAAAAGGTTTTTATTTTTCAGCATGATGAAAAAATATAACAAACTGTGTACTTACTATGTCTTAGTATGTCTCTTTTACCTATTCATTGGTCTATACACAGGAGTTTAGGTGAATAATAATAAAATGCAAAAAAATAAAATAAAAATAATAATAATAATATTAATAATTAAAGAATTTAAAGCATAATTAAATTAAATAAATTAACATATAATTCAACTAATATGAATTAAACAATAACATTTTAGTAACATTATTATTATTATTATTAATATTAAAGTGGAGTTCCACCCAAAAAAAAAAAAATCATTAATGTGCATGGAAAAAAAAAACATTTGGAGAATTTTTTTTAACTCACCTCTTTAATTTCTGTTGCTAGGAGGTCACTATTAATCTGCCTCCTTTGGCACCTGGGCTCCTGACATCACTTCCCTCAGCACAGCAAGGGAGATCAGCTCTACCCCCTCTCTCTAGGCAATCATCTGGGACACGTGGCAGGTCCCAGATGATTACGCAGACAGTCACGGCATGCGGCGCGGCTCGTGCATGCGCAGTGGCTGCACGGCTATGGATCCACAGACGGGCGCCCATCGTTAAAATGCCGTCGCCGTCGAGCGGAGGGGGAGATGAGCGGGGCTTTAATCCCCCACATCGCTGGACCCCGGGACAGGTAATTATTATTAAAAGTCAGCATCTGCATTATTTGTAGCTGCTGACTTTTATTTTATTTTTGTGGGAACTCCGCTTTAAGTATTATTATTATTATTATTATTATTACAATTATTAATGAATTGTGAAGTGCCGTTTAGTGTGTACATTGCAGCTCTGGTTTGCTATTAACATTGAAATTCCAATTATTGATTTTGGACATTTTGCCCCTATAAGATGCAGTACATAATGCAGATCAACATTTTACTTTAAATTAATTCATCAATAAATAAAATAAATAAATAAAAAAACGAATGACTTTCTGTGTAGTAAATTCTGCACTAAGCTTACATAAGCGTACAGAAACAAATTCTGTAGGCTGTGATGTCACAGAAAAAAACAAAAACAAAACAAGAAAAAACAAATACATGAGTGTTTGTCATACATTGTCTAGTATACATGCAGGAACCATACAATACACTCCACATATGGATTACTGGGGATTGGTTTCTACAAATTACATTTTTTACAGTCTCCTCTAGTAATAGACATCTGTCTGGAAAAAATATATTTAATTATCAACATAATGAAAAGATATAAAAAAACTGTATATGTACAATCAACAAATAATCTACACATACCAATTTTCGAATTTTTAAATTTAGAAATGTACTAATTTTTGAATTTTTGAATTTACGAATTTTCAAATTTACAAATTTAAGAATTTTTAAACTTCGAATTTACGAAATTTCAATTTTATTCATTTTGCGAATTTACAATTTTTTTAATTTACGATTTTTAGAATATTCAAATTTAGGGAATATTTACACATATAACAACAAAGCCTGGGGAATGCCCAGGGAAAAACCAAGCCTACTTACCACCAGCTCGCAGACAACCAAATTAACCTGTCCAACAGTATGCGTTAAAAACAGGGGTTTAGTCCGCACGCATTTGCAAACGCATGCGTAAGCCACAGAGCCTCGTCAAGGCACCCTGATATCTGTGGTCCTAACACTAAACTAAGAGTGTCCCCACAGTGGAGGCACATGCATTCTAATGGGTAGATGAGGGCAGGTGGACTGAAGGGGAGCCACCCCTTCTTAAAGGTACAGGAGCACACCAAACTCCCAGCAGATTGCACAATGGCTGCAAAGGTGTTGGTGCGTTGCTGGACCAATACAAACACTATGTGATAACAAAAACTTGCCACCGCCCCCATCTACAGCTGGCTATCGCAGTAAGTAGCATTGGAAGGCTAAAACAGATAACAACAAAGCCTGGGGAATGCCCAGGGAAAAACCAAGCCTACTTACCACCAGCTCGCAGACAACCAAATTAACCTGTCCAACAGTATGCGTTAAAAACAGGGGTTTAGTCCGCATGCATTTGCAAACGCATGCGTAAGCCACAGAGCCTCGTCAAGGCACCATGATATCTGTGGTCCTAACACTAAACTAACAGTGTCCCCACAGTGGAGGCAACTTTCGAATTTACAATTTAGAAATTTAGAAATTTTCTAATTTTTTAATTTACAAATTTTCAAATTTACAAATTTAAGAATTTTTAAACTTAGAATTTACGAAATTTCACATTTTTAAATTTAGCGAATTTACAATTTTTTTTAATTCTCAAATATTCAAATTTAGGGAATATTTACACATACCAATTTTCGAATTTACAATTTAGAAATGTATTAATTTTCTAATTTTTGAATTTACGAATTTTCAAATTTACAAATTAAAGAATTTTTAAACTTCGAATTAACAAAATTTCTAATTTTTTAAATTTTGCGAATTTACAATTTTTTTTTCATTTACGAATTTTCAAATATTCAAATTTAGGGAATATTTACACAATAGAAATGTACGAATTTTCTAATTTTTGAATTTACTAATCTTAAAAATTACAAATGTAAGAATTTTTAAACATTGTATTTACGAAATTTCAAATTTTTTAATTTTGCGAATTTACAATTTTTTTAATTTACGATTTTGCGAATATTCAAATTTAGGGAATATTTACACGTACCAATTTTCGAATTTACAATTTAGAAATTTACAAATTGTCAAATTTTTTAATTTACGAATTTTCAAATTTACAAATTTAAGAATTTTTAAACTTAGAATTTACGAAATTTCAAATTGTAAAATTTTGCGAATTTACAATTTTTTTTGATTTTCGAATTCTCGAATATTCATATTAGGGAATATTTACAAATACAAATTTTCAAATTTACAATTTAGAAATGTATACATTTTCTAATTTTTGAATGTACGAATTTTCTAATTTACAAATTAAAGAATTTTTAACCGCTTCCCGACCGCCCACTGCATATATACGTGAGCAGAATGGCACGGGCTGGCAAAATCACGTACCTGTACGTGTCCCTTTAAATGCCTGCCCGTGGGTCGCGCGTGCGCCGCAAGCAGTCGGGAGCTCCATGACCCCGGCCGCGGGACCAGCGGACCCGATCTGAAGAATGGGGAGAGGTATGTGTAATAAACCTCTCCCCGCGCTTCCTACTCTGCCTGTCATTGATTGGCTGTTCCCGATCATCGGGAAAGCCGATCAATGACGTCGTCAGCCTCGCCCCTTATGTAAAAAAACACACACACATCACAGCCCATAACCCCTCCCCTCCCCCTAGTGGTTAACTCTTTCACTACAACTGTCATTTATACAGGAATCAATGCATTCAAATAGTATTGATTGCTGTATAAATGACAATGGTCCCAAAAATGTTTCAAAAATGTCCGATGTGTCCGCCATAATGTCGCAGTCACAATAAAAATCGCTGATCACCGCCATTACTAGTAAAAAAAAAATATTAATAAAAATGCTATAAAGCTATCCCCTATTTTGTAAACACTTTAACTTTTGCGCAAACCAATCAATAATCGCTAATTTTTTTTACCAAAAATATGTAGAAGAATACGTATCGGCCTAAACTGAGGAAAAAAAATGTTTTTTTATATATTTTTTGGGGATATTTATTATAGCAAAAAGTAAAAAATATTTAATTTTATTCAAAATTGTCGCTCTATTTTTGTTTATAGCACAAAAAATAAAAACCGCAGGGGCGATCAAATACCACCAAAAGAAAGCTCTATTTGTGTGAAAAAAAGGACGCCAATTTTGTTTGGGAGCCTCGTCGCATGACCGCGCAATTGTCAGTTAAAACGACGCAGGGCCAAATCGCAAAAAGGGGCCTGGTCCTTTGGCTGCCAATTGGTCAATTGGCAGCCAAAGGATACAAAAATTTGTGGCTGCCAAATACAAAAATTTGAAAGTTAATAAATTTGTAAATTCATCATTTAAAAAATTTAAAAATTGGTAAATTTGTAAATTCGAAAATGTGAAAATTCGTACATTCATAAATTTTAAGTCCGAAAATTGGTAAATATGTAAATTCGAACATTTATAAATTTGAAAATTCATACATTAACCACTTGCCGACCAAGCACGTCATATGACGTCCTTGATTTGAGTGGTGATATCTGAATGATGCGTGCAGCTATTGGCATCATTCAGATATCATTCTTTCGGGCCTGCGATTCTGTGCACCATAAGAACGATCATAGCGGCGGTTCTGCCGCCTGATCGTTCTTATAGGCAGCGGGAGGGGACGTCCCCCCCTCCCGCCGCCATCCGGTGCTTCTCCGGGCTCCCCCGTGCCATCGGGGGCCCGGAGAAAGAATCGCTCGCCGCCGGATGACGAGCATAGAGATTTCCGGTGACCAGATGGTCACCAGTCATCTCTATGACCGTCGGAGGCCCGGGCGCGACGTTATGACGTCACGCCCGGTACCCGGAAGTAAACAAAGCCGCGATCGCGGCTGTCAGCATGAGATCGGTAAAAATTTTTTTACCGATCTCATGCTTTCCAGCCTGGAGGAGAGATGTGGGGTCTTATTGACCCCACATCTCTCCATAAAGAGGACCTGTCACATACATTCCTATTACAAGGGATGTTTACATTCCTTGTAATAGGAATAAAAGTAATCCAAATTTTTTTTTTTTTTTTTAAAAGTGTAAAAATAAAAAAAATTAAGTAAAATAAAAATAAATAAATAAATAAAAAAAATTAAAACGCCCCTGTCCCCTGTAGCTCGCGATCAGAAGCTAACGCACACGCAAGTCCCGCCCGCATATGTAAACGCCGCTCAAACCACACATGTGAGGTATCGCCGCGTGCGTTAGAGCGCGTGCAACAATTCTAGCACTAGACCTCCTCTGTAACTCTAAACTGGTAACCAGTAAAAAATATTAAAGCGTCGCCTATGGAGATTATTAAGTACCGAAGTTTGGCGCCATTCCACGGTTGTGCGCAATTTTAAAGCTTGACATGTTCGGTATCTATTTACTCGGCGTAACATCATCTTTCATATTATATAAAAAAAATTGGGCTAACTTTACTGTTTTGTTATTTTTTTAATTCATGAAACCGTTCTTTTTCCAAAAAAAAGGCGTTTGAAAAATTATTGCGAAAATACCGTGTGAGATAAAAAGTTGCAATTACCGCCATTTTATTCCATTTTATTCCCTAGGGTGTCTGCTAAAAAAAACAAATACAAAAATTCGTCAATTTATAAATTTGGGTTTTTGTCAATTTGAAAATTTGTCAATTTGAAAATTTGTCAATTAGAAAATTTGTCAATTTGAAAATTTGAAAATTTGTCAATTTGAAAATTTGTCAATTTGAAAATTTGAAAATTTGTCAATTTGAAAATTTGTCAATTTGAAAATTTGAAAATTTGTCAATTTGAAAATTTGAAAATTTGTCAATTTGAAAATTTGAAAATTTGTCAATTTGAAAATTTGTCAATTTGAAAATTTGTCAATTTGAAAATTTGTCAATTCAGAATTTTGTAAATACAAAAATTTGATAATTTGTAAATTGTAAATTTGATTTGTCAATTCAAAAATTCAAACATTAGTAAATTGTAAATTGTAAATGTGAAAATTGGTAAATTTGAAACTTGGTAAATTTGAAATCCAAAAATTCATAAATTTGTAAATACGGAAATTCAAGATCTGAACATTCATAAATTTGAAAATTTGTAAATTAAAAAATTTGGAATTTCAGAATTTGAAAATCCGGAAATTTGAAATTTTGGAAATTTAAAAAAAAATCTAAATTTAGAAATTCTGAAAATCCAAAAATCCAGAAATGTGAAAATAAGAAAATCTGGAAAATTTCGGATTTTCAAAAATTCTAATTTCAAATGAAACATAAACAAACACATTTTCCGGCAGTGCTCATGTCTAATATGTATTGACCGATCTCCATAAGAAGCAAATTTATTGGTGTGAAGTTGATCAATCTACGCATATATATATATATATATATATATATATATATATATATATATATATATATATATATATATATATATATATATATATATATATATATATATATATATATATACAATCAGTTATGTCATCATCTGAGGTGACTTCTGTGACCATTTCTGACTCCCTCTAGGAATTGACCCGTCTCGGTCACCATTTATACTATTACCTTTGGGGTATTTGCTGTACTCAGAATCTCCCTCGGCCCCCCATTGTACCCCTGAAGTCCAGGTTTCTGGATGGATGGTGGACCAGGGAGAGGCTTTCATCACTTTTACATGTATTTTATCTCATGTGTGTCTCATATCTTCTTCTTATAATTCTAATAATATATTTTCTTATCCATTTTTGTGTATAAAGTCCATTCTCTCCCAGCCCCGGTATATGTTATCACTGCTCATATCAGGCCCATTCATACTATCTCTAGTACAGAATAATATAATACTATGTACTCAGGTACTACAATCATTTTGGGCCTTTTTTTAAATAAATTTATCCTCTAATATTTATTTCTAGAATACAAAATCAATGCCGGGGGTCGTGTTCAGAACTCGGGCCGAGTGCAGATAATTTATTCCTGAGCAGATAAAGGAACGACGATCTTTTAGAGTTCTTGTTTGTGAATAAATGACTGTGTAGTGAGGATTTTTAGTTTTTTTTTGGGACGCGGAGTAAATAATTGAATACTCGGCACATAAACACAGCAATCTTTTGGAGGCTTTTCCTGTGATTTGGTGACAATCTAATGTTGGTTCCTTGACTTTAAAAATGTAAATATATTTTACATTTTTTTTCAAGTGTGAATGGGGTGTAAACGTTTCCTTACATCCTCGGCTCTCCCTTCTTTCATCCAAGTCTTCTCTTCTCTAACTTCTGAACCGTCCTTTTCTTTTCTCCACTCCAACACCTCTCCTCCTTTTTTGCTCTTTTCTCCTTTTAATGGCTGTTAGAGGTCCTGTTCATTTTGGGGCTGAGTACATTTATTCCTGCCCAAAAAAAGTACAACATTTTGGGGGCATTTTTTCTGTTAATAAATGACAATCAAATGTTGATTTCTAGAATGTAATGTGGATGTTGGGGGTCTTGTAGAAAATGGTCGCTAGTGCACATAATGTAAGACTGCGCACGTAGACAGCTCAATGTTTTTATGCTCTTTTGTTTTCTGTAAGTAAATGACACTTTAATGTTGATTTTTTAAATTTTTGAATGTCTGTTGTGATTCCTGTTTAAATTGGGACCGAGTGCACATAGTTTTATAGAGCCCACATAGGTGCCACAATAAATTGTATTTGGGATATTTTGTGTCTGGTACTGTTCAAACTAACCGTAGTGCAAATAATTGAATACTGGGCACTCAGGTATTACAATTTTTGGGCAGATTTTTACATGAAAAAAAATTACTCTCATGTTGATTTCTGGCCTTTAGAATGGATATCGGGGGATATGTTCAAAATTCAGCCTAGTCCAAATAATTGAATACGGCACATATGCATGCTGCAATCTTTTATAGAATTTTTTTGTGAATAAATCAAACTTTCTAGATCTGTTGTGGTCGTGTTTAAAATGTGTCCTTGTGCAACTTATGTAATACTTTGCACTGAGGTTCTACAATTCTTTGGGGGGGGGGGACTTTTATACAAATGAAGGGCCCTCTAATGATGATTTATAGATATAAGAATGGATATTGGGGGTTCTGGTCAGAATTAGAGCCTAGTGCACATCATTGAATACAGTTCTTACATATGAGATTATGTGAATCTCCAATAACAGATGTAAATAATATTGTAATTGGGAATATATTTGACCATTGGGTGTTTCCTTCCATTATACCGCTCTTGGCTTCCCCAATTGGTGTTACTGTGAATATTTTTCTACTTCAAAGACCCGCCATTGCTTTTCCTTATAACATCTCACATGGGTTGTAAACAGGAGCCTTTTTTAAATCCTCCAATCAGGCTGCACCCCGTATACAATTGCTAGGTGTAGTGACCAATCAAGGAGCATTATATTAGCTACTGTACAGAAAGGAGAAAGGGATATAATGTAATGTAATGTAAGCACTGAATGGGGTTTCCCTAAAACAGTTCGTAAAAAGCCCAACCCGAGATGACCATATTCTAGACCAGGAATCTTCAAACTATGACCCTCCAGCTGTTGCAGAATTACACATCCCATGAGGAATTGTAAACCTCTGGCATTCACAGACATGACTAGGCATGATGGGAATTGTAGATCCTGAACAACTGGAGGGCCATAGTTTGAGGACCCCTGTTCTAGACCTAGTACTGAAAAATGCGGATCAACTGTATGATGTTAGGGTGGGAGAGAATCTTTGTCTTGGTCTTTTGTCTTTGGTGTGATAATAAAACAAGACCTGAAAAATTGTTTATAAAAACAAAAGTTTTAGATTTTATTTTTTATTTTTTTTAATCAAAACTTTTTTTTATTTATAAATTGCTCATACAAAACAAAATTCTTTTCAACATTTCACATTTTGATCAGTACAATCTTGGTATACAGAATATTCAGTTTCAGTACAATCAGAGCAGTAACAGGGTACCATGTAGGTAAACATTTATACATTAACTCCCCCCCTTTCCCAAATCAAACTTGCACTGTTGACTCACAGTAAGTTTGTCAGATTCTATTCTCTCTTCATCTGCTGATTATCTAGAGTCTGGTGCATATTTATCACCTTCTTAAGGGTATATCTCCTTTCTCTCTGTCTCTCTCTCTCCCCCCCCCCCCCCAACCCCGCTATACTTGCCTACATTAGCAATCTATCCAGCACCAGCTGAGGAGGAGCTAGGCTGGGGTCCTCCAACCACGGTTGCCATATAAGGTCAAATTTACCCTGTGCATTCCTATGCTTGTATGCAAGATTTTCCCTGAGAAGTATTGAGTTCACATAACCAATCCACTGTTTTACTGTCGGTACCGTGGGTGCCATCCAATATCTTGCGATTAGCTTCCTGGCCAAGTACATTAGTCTGGTAATCATATAATACATTCCTTTCGGGTACATTTCACTGTCTATGGCCCCCAGTAGATATACCAGGGGGTTCATCGGGATTGGTACTTGTGCCAGTCTATCAATATGTTGATACACCTCTGCCCAGTACCTGTGCAGCTTTGGGCATTGCCATAATAGGTGGATGAAGTCCCCCTGATGGGCCCTGCATTTGGGACATAGTGGCGAATCCCTCCTACCCCACTTGTGTAATTGTGTCGGGGTTCTGTATGTCCTGTGCAGGATATACAATTGTGAAAGTTTATGTGAAGCTGAGATGGAGACCGCCGGAATCGACTCAAGTGCCATATCCCATTGGTCTCCATCTATCTCCCCTATGTCATCTACCCATTTCTTTCTACACGGAAGGGAACCATGATCCTGGACTGAGGAGGAGAGTTCCCCATACACCTTTGATATGAGCCCTTTCCGGGAGTCTGCCTGCAGGACCTCCATCAGCAGTCTAGACGAGGATGCTAGCAATGAGCATTCTTGTTGTTGTGCTTCTAATGCATGTCGCAGTTGCAAGTACTGATAAAAGCCCCTGGGGGTTAGTTGGAATTCTTGACATAGTTGCCCATAGGTTTTAAGTATCCCCCCTTCATATATTTGAGGGAAGAACCAAATCCCCCTACCCCTCCAATGGGCGAACCCTTGTAGTTTTTGTATTTCTGCATAGTTGGGGTTATTCCATATGGGAGTGAAGGGGAGAGGACCCTCTAAGTTCAATATCCTTTTAATCTCTGACCATGTTTCCCTTAGTAGAACACTGCTAGTGGATGTGTGTGGAATGCTAGGGAGGCCTTTTTCCATATGTGACGCTGCCTTCAAGGAGGGGTCAGACCCTACGACCAATCGGTTCACCGGGTCACTGTCTTGTTCTTTTCCCCATCCCGCCATCTGCTGAAGCTGTGAGGCTAAAAAGTATCTTTTCGGGTGGGGTACCGCTAGTCCCCCTCTGTCTTTCCCATATTGTAATGTGGTTAGGCTAATTCTGGCTACTTTTTTCTTCCATATCAGGTCCCGCATTAATTTGTCAATCTTTTTAAACCATTTGCTCGTAATCCACATAGGTGAATTATGAAAAATGTATAGTAGCTGTGGGGCCCATACCATCTTTAATAAGTTCACCCTTCCTACCACCGAGAGGGGTAGTTTGCACCAGCTGGTGCACTTGAGTTTTTGTTTTTCCAATAATGGGCTTAGATTCAACCGAACATAGTCGGATGCATCTGGAGACACCACTACCCCTAGGTATTTGAACTTGGTCACCACGGCTATCTGATTTGCATCTACTGGCAAGGGGGCAGTCATAGGGTCAATAGGCATTATAGTCGATTTGGACCAATTAATGGTGAAGCCTGAGAAGTTACCGAATTTCTTGATTATTCCCATAACTGCTCGCAGGGAAGAGTCAGTGTCTCCCAGATACACGATTGCGTCATCCGCATACAAGGAGATTTTTTCTTCCCACTGACCCCTCCAAAATCCTACCACCTCTGGCGCATTGCGTATCAGGATGGCTAGGGGTTCCACCGCTAGGGTGAACAGCAATGGGGATAGTGGGCACCCTTGTCGAGTGCCCCTGTGTAAGTCAAATGGCATGGTCAGATTACTATTTATGCGGATTCTGGCCCTAGGTGTAGAGTATAATACCCTCACCCAGGCAATGAAGTGCTCGCCCACTCCAAATCTTGCCAGTATGTCCAGGAGGCAGGGCCACTCCACACTGTCAAACGCTTTTGCAGCGTCTAGCGACAGAATGGCCCTACCACCCGGGTTATCTACCGGTATCTGTAGGTTCAAAAATAGTCGTCGGATATTGTCAGCAGTAGATCTCGTTGGAATGAAGCCCGACTGGTCTCGATGTACCAGGGTGCCTATTACTTTCGAAAGTCTGGTAGCCAATATGCGAGCTAATAGTTTAACATCTGCATTGAGCAGAGAGATGGGCCGGTATGAATCCGGTACCATCTTATCTTTGCCCAGTTTGGCCAGAACGACGATGACCGCCTCCTGCATACTATCAGGTAGGCGTCCATTTTCTAGTGCCTCCGAAAAGGCTTCCAATAGGGGCTGTAAAAGGACTCCACTATACCTCAAATACACCTCAGCCGGGAGACCGTCTGATCCCGGGGATTTGTGGCGTGGTGCCTCCTTCAGTGCCTCCGCCAGCTCAGGTAATGTGATTGGAGAATTCAACATCTCTCTGTTCACCGCGGATACCTGCGGAAATGGACAGGATTGCAAAAACTCCGCCATTTCCGGTGGGTCATATGTGGTTTTAGAGGTGTAGAGATTCTCATAGAAATTGTGGAACACATCTAAAATGTCAGAGTTATGAGTTTTTATGTCTCCTGCCTCATTTTTTATAGCTAAAATGTTGTTAGAGTCCCTTTGTTCCCTAGCCACCAAGGCTAGGAGGTGTCCGGTATTCTCCCCCTCCTCAAAATAGCTCTGCTGATGGAAGTATTGTCTTTTCTCTGCAGCGGACAGTATCACTGAATTATATAGGGATTGTGCCTCTGTCCAGGAATCATGGTTGACCTGTGATGGGTCTGCCACTAATGCCTGTTCCCTCTCTTTCATGTCTTCCCGTACTCTGTCCTCCCATTCTCTTGTACGTTGTTTTATACCTGTAATTTCTTTAATGATACAGCCTCTGAGGAAGGCCTTCAGGGAATCCCACAGTGTAGCTGCACTGGTGGAGCCCCTATTGTAGTACAGGAAGTCCCTCAGTGCCTCCACAATTCCATCCGGTGACGGGAATAGGGTCAGCCAAAAAGGGTTCACTTTCCATAACGGGCGGCTCTTTTCAGTCATATCCTGTAGTAGAACCCAAAATGGAGAGTGATCCGACAAGAGGCGCGGCTCGTAGGCCGAGTCCCTCACCCTCAGCATTAGAGTGTCATTCCCCAGACCCAGGTCAATTCTGGAGAGTCCATCGTGTGTGGCCGAGTTACATGAGTAGCATCTGTCTTCAGCATGTCTCTCACGCCACACATCCCGGAGGCCCATCTCTGATAGTAGTAGAGCAAATGCCGTTTTCCCTCTCCTTGGTTGTATCCGCCCAGGTACCAGAGGTTTCCTGTCCAGACACAAATCCAGAGTATTATTAAAGTCTCCCAATACCATTGCTGGGACATCTGGAAATAGAGCTATAAATTGTGCTAGACTTTTTAATGGGGTTGCTGAGAATGGTGGTGGGATATACATATTAGCAAGTATATACGGCTGTCCATTGATCTTACACAACAGGAAAATAAATTTACCCTCTTTGTCAATCCGCTGCTGAATGCACTCAAAGGAAACGGTATTTGAAATCAGGATGCTGACCCCTCTAGAGTAGGAGGAGTGCATCGAGTGAAACTGTAATGAATATTTACAGGTGCGCAGCAAATGGACAGAGTTGGGTTGCAGGTGCGTCTCCTGGAGACAAACAATTTGTGGCTTCAATCTGCTAAAATATTTAAATACTGCATTTCTTTTCAATTTGTCTCCTAGCCCTCGTACATTCCATGACAGTATCAATAAACCTGTCTTTTGCGTATCAGCCATGTAAAGAGGTAGTCCAATGCGTGATCACATTAAGATATGACGTGTGGGGGGGCCAGGGGATTCCCTTCCGGGGATCTAACACACCTGTCACATAAGGGGGAGCATTTCTATAAAGTGCATGTGTAGATAGGGAGAGCAGTTGCAACCATATTACCAATCGTTGACAGGTACAGTGCTTGATCTGTGTGGTGGGGACTTGACGGTATGTAGGAGCTGAGGTTCCAGTTCTCATCCGAGCAATCTGCGGAGACCAAAGGGAAAACAAGAAGAGGGGGAGAGAGAGAAGCACAGTCATGTTCGGCAGGTTCCCCCGCGTCGTGGCCAACAGGGCCCGACTAAAAGAAAAAACAAAATGCAAAATTAACAAAAAAAACCTTGTTAAAGGTAGGACCAATATACACCCCCTTACCATTGGGGAGCTTAGCAGTCCTCGCAGGACGTATTCATAGGGGCTCCATAGTGGCCAAATGGCATGTCTTCCGGGCATGCCTAAATAAAATAAAGAAAGAGAAGAAGAGAAACCTTTCTTTTCTTATGCTCCCCTTTTCCTGGGGGGTTCAAAAAAAATAAAAAGAAGAAAAACAACTGCAAAGTGCATAAACTGCAGGCTGCCTTTACCGGCTCCGCCATCCGGCTAAGGGTAATTCAAAGCGCCTTTAACTTGAATGTTGCATCTCTGAGCATCTTATAGTAGTTAGGGTGGGTGCTGAGCTAGTTGCCTCTCTTCTCTGTCTAGCCAATGCATTGCAGACTTGGGGTTATCAAAGAAGAGCGATTCACCATTGACAAGGATCTTCAGTTTGGCAGGGTACAACATAAAAGAGCACAGTCATGTTCGGCAGGTTCCCCCGCGTCGTGGCCAACAGGGCCCGACTAAAAGAAAAAACAAAATGCAAAATTAACAAAAAAAACCTTGTTAAAGGTAGGACCAATATACACCCCCTTACCATTGGGGAGCTTAGCAGTCCTCGCAGGACGTATTCATAGGGGCTCCATAGTGGCCAAATGGCATGTCTTCCGGGCATGCCTAAATAAAATAAAGAAAGAGAAGAAGAGAAACCTTTCTTTTCTTATGCTCCCCTTTTCCTGGGGGGTTCAAAAATAAAAAGAAGAAAAACAACTGCAAAGTGCATAAACTGCAGGCTGCCTTTACCGGCTCCGCCATCCGGCTAAGGGTAATTCAAAGCGCCTTTAACTTGAATGTTGCATCTCTGAGCATCTTATAGTAGTTAGGGTGGGTGCTGAGCTAGTTGCCTCTCTTCTCTGTCTAGCCAATGCATTGCAGACTTGGGGTTATCAAAGAAGAGCGATTCACCATTGACAAGGATCTTCAGTTTGGCAGGGTACAACATAAAATATTTGACGTTAAGGGTTCGGAGCCTTTTTTTAATGTCCATGAATTTGGATCTTTGCCTTTGCACTTCTGCAGAGAAGTCCGGAAACAGGGAGACTTTTGTATTGTCAATTTTTACAACGCCAGCAGTTCTGGCCTTAGTCAGGATAGCGTCTCTGTCCTTGTAGTTCAGGAGGCGAAATAGGAGGTGTCTGGGGGGAGCACCCTGCGGTGGTGGTCTAGCAGGGACCCTGTGCGCCCTTTCAACAGCAAACATTGGCGAAAACGCTTCCCTGCCAAAAGTGTCAATCAGCCATGCTTCCACAAATGCCACTGCGTTCTTCCCCTCTGTTCTTTCTGGGACCCCTACTGCCCGTATATTATTTCTGCGCAAACGGTTCTCCATGTCTTCCAAACGGTTTGCGTTTGTATGCGCCATGTCATAAATTCTATCAACATCTTTCTGCAATGGCTGCCATTCATCCTCTATAGTGCCTAATCGGCCCTCCAATGCTGATGTGCGCTCTCTTAACTTCTGCATGTCATGCCGCACAAGGGACATCTCCACTTTCATCCCCTTTACTTCCCCAGCTAGGTCAGTTATAGAGGCATTGCAGGTAGTCACTGCTGTGAATATGTCTCTTAGGGTGGGCTCTGGGTCAGCTTCTCCCTGTGGAGTCACCGCCGCCATTTTAGAGGCCTGGCGGCCTGCACTCACAGTTCCTGAGGCCTGGTTTTCATCCAGCAGTCTCGGTATGCCTGTCATCAATCCACCCTCCGGCTCACTGAGCTCATCTCCGGAGTCCATGTGCTGCGGGGTTGAGGGATCTTTCAGGGCCGCATTCTTGTCAAACAGCCGCTGTGCGGCCTCCTTTGCTGACCGGGGCGGAAGGCCGCCATCATGGCCGGGGGTGTCCAGAATGTTTTTGGCTCCCGCTCCTCTCCTGGCCATGCTCGGGTAAAAATATACCTGGCCGAGTGTCGCGCTGCTTCCCCTGGATCGATTGCGGGTACTCTCGGGGTGATACTGTGCAGGATGGCGGCGCTCTGATCAGGATTCTGCAGGATTCTCGGCGGAGCTGTCTCAGACACGTCCTACTGCATGCCGCGCGTAGCCACGCCCCCAAGTTTTAGATTTTAAAAGGACACTTTTTGCTGAAATGGGGACATTTTAAAAAAAATAAATTGAAAGGTTGGAGTAAAACGACAGGAGTAAGTAATCAGTGGGCACTATTAAAGTCTACCATCCTGGAGGCAACTAGATTATATGTCAGGCATGTTATTAAGAATAAATAAAAAATGCAGCGCTGTGAGAATAAACCTGCTTGGACAAGTGAATCAACATAGATCAGGTCACTCCAGTAAAAAGATTTATTTAAAATAAAAAGATTAAAAAATGGTACAAAACATCGATGAAGATGCGTATAGGCAAATGGTTTAAAAAAAGCGTGGTAGATCCGGCCAGCAGGCTATGTACCCGAAATGTTTCGTACGAATGTACTTCAACTGGGGCATGATGTGCCAATATATGCCGTTCTACACACTTGATTTCCCCTGTATGAAGTCTGGCTATCTTCCTGCGGAGGAATTATATTCATTGTTAAAGGGATGTTTTTGATTTATACAGGCATACCCCACTTTTAAGTACACAATGGGGTTTATTTACTAAAGCTGGAAAGTGCAAAACCAGGCTCACTTCTGCATAGAAAACAATGAGATTCTAACCCCAGCTTGGTAAGCTATGGTAATAAAACCTGGAAGCTCATTGGTTTCTATGCAGAAGTGAGCCTGATTTTGCACTTTCCAGCTTTAGTAAATTAACCCCATTGTGTACCTAAAAGTGGGGTATGCATGTATAGTGCACACCCTCATTATTTCAGTATGGACTTCACAGAGCTTTCATTATTTTATTGATTTTCACTTTACATCAATTATTTTTTTTTTTAATGTTCACTTCATTGTTGTTATACAATTTGGTATAGGCTGTGACAGGCTAATTCCAATGTTTACACTATTTGTTCATCTTGTATGTTGATTCACTTGTCTAAGCAAGTTTATTCTCACAGCGCTGCATTTTTTATATTTTTTATGTTTTCACAATTGTATCATTGTTGATGCTGGCTGCTACATTTCACTTTTGATATATTGTAAGTTATTAAGAATAAACGGAAGAAAAAAAAAAAACAATATGGTTCACTAAAGAGGTAAGTAAGATAGTAAGGGAAAAAAAATAGCAAATAGAAGATTCAAGGAAACAGGAGGTGTATCTGACAGGGAGGAGTATATAAATAAACAAAAGGAGGCCAAACACATTATCAGTGCTGCCAAAGCACAGAAAGAGGAGGAAATTGCTAAATCTATTATGAAAGGAATAAAGGATAAAACCTTTTTTTAGGTACATTAGTGATAGAAGGAAAAATACAATAGAATCACTAAAATGAAAAGTGGATACACCACATATGTTGAGAGAGACCTGGATGTAGCAAACGTTTTAAACAAGGACTTCTGTTCGGTCTCCACAGAAATAAATTGCACTAAAAATGACAAGTTTCTGGAATCCTATCGGTTCTAGTAATGACGGTTCAATTATAGGATTTCTGGAGACAGAGGTAGCAGAGGAACTGGATCAGTTAAAGCTTAAAGTGGTTTTTAAGGCACTTTTCTTCTTCTCACAATCGCCTCTGTTCTATTACATGATGATAACAGTCCATCAATCAACAGACATAAATGGTGCTGTGTGAAGAAAAAATCTTCTATCAAAACAATGGTGCATATATCCCTCTTGAGATGAAAAAATGGTGCATAAATCCCGCTTAAGGTGATTATAATCTGCTTACCAGATAGAAGCAGAAAGAAGGCGATATTAATCACGTGATGCCATGAAGAAAGTGGATGGAAGTCTGATGAACACAAGGGTAAGATCGAATCCAATACTTCTTTGATGGAATGTTGGTGACCAAGTTCACTCAGCCAAATCTGGTGTAAGCTAGAAGAAAGACTCTCCCACGGGTTGAAGGAAGAGAGTAATAACAATAGTGAAGCCCGCAAGATGAAGTTTAACAGTTTTATTGCTGGTAATCTACTTACATCAAAGTAAAAACATCAGGGCATGAATAAAAAGACAATTCCGCATACTTGCATCAGCCCGCCTGACATGTTTCATCCTATAATGGATATCATCACACGCCTCTGATGATATCCATTATAGGATGAAACATGTCAGGCGGGCTGATGCAAGTATGCGGAATTGTCTTTTTATCCATGCCCTGATGTTTTTACTTTGATTTAAGTAGATTACCAGCAATTAAACTGTTAAACTTCATCTTGCGGGCTTCACTATTGTTATTACTCTCTTCCTTCAACCCGTGGGAGAGTCTTTCTTCTAGCTTACACCAGATTTGGCTGAGTGAACTTGGTCACCAACATTCCATCAAAGAAGTATTGGATTCAATCTTACCCTTGTGTTCATCAGACTTCCATCCACTTTCTTCATGGCATCACGTGATTAATATCGCCTTCTTTCTGCTTCTATCTGGTAAGCAGATTATAATCACCTTAAGCGGGATTTATGCACCATTTTTTCATCTCAAGAGGGATATATGCACCATTGTTTTGATAGAAGATTTTTTCTTCACACAGCACCATTTATGTCTGTTGATTGATGGACTGTTATCATTATTTCTGGATCATTGCTCTTCACTCATAGACTTTTGTATTAATGTTTCACTATCACAGCGCCACATTTTGGTTTTTTCATATTATTTTTGTTTGCTGATCAACAAACTGTGTTGGCCGCTTGTTTTCACTTTTGTTTTATAATTAGCGCAGTTATTGTTCACCTTGGTTTTTCTATTACATGATGTGCCCCATGATGTGCTGAGCTGCGGGTGGTCACGTGGGCGCTGAGCAGTGCTCTGAAATGAGGTATGAAGAGGCATATTTTTGATAAACAACATACACAGGGCATATCATGTAATAGAACAGAGAGGATTATATCAAGAAAACAATATTTGTGCAGCAGGAGAGAAGTGATCGGCCATAAAACTAGTTGACAGGCAGGAAGGGGAGGAGGGAGAGGAGAGAACACAGGAGAGAGCTGTGGATGACGGAGGCACATAAACTGAGCATGGTGTCAGGGCTCAGCAGCCATGATAGACCTTGTTCAGTTTACAGAGGGGAGGGCAGCACAAGGCAGGATCAGTCAGGTATTTTAGGTAATAGAAGGGGCCAAATTACACAGCACAAGCACAGTGCTGCATAACATGATTTAACAATTTTGCTGCCAGAGACGTTTTTGCGGTTTTTGCACACTTGATTAAAAAATAATTTTAGGCTTGAAGATTACACAAAACCCACAAATATTATATATTTTCTAAAGCCAGACACCCTAGAGAATAAAATAGTCGTAGTTGCAGTTTATAATGTCACACGATATTACCGCAAAGGTCTAGGAAACACCAAATTTCGGTAAAAAATACACTAACGTGAATTGTAGGGCAAACAAACGCAATAAATTACCCAAATTTTTGGTAAAATACAAAAGATGAGGTTGCACCGAGTAAATAGCTACCCAACATGCCAAACCTTAAATTTATGTGCACCCGTGAAATGTCGACAAACTTCAATACCCTATATTTTCTATAGGCCATGCTTCAAGAGCCCAATATAGGTATCAGTTTAGTGTTACGGAGGAGGCCTGGTGTTAGAATTATTGCTCTCACTTCGGCGTACACGGCGATATGTAACATGTGTATCGCAATGGATGTTTTTACTTGTAGGCACCCCAACGCATGAATTTACATTTGTGCCTGTGTATATGTGGGGGGCCTCAAAAAAAATTTGGGAGGGATTTTATGTGCTTGGTTGTAACTTTATTTTTTACAAAAATATATTTTTTTTACTTAACTTTTTTTTCATCACATAGGGGAGAAACAGTCCCCTATGTGATGATTTTTTTTAGGTGATAGGTTCTCTTTATTGAGATATGCGGGGTCTAAAAGACCCCCAAATTTCTCCCCTGTACTCCACTGAATATTTTGCAATGAAGATCACATTGAAAAACATCCTTTCTTAGCAAAGCGAGCCGGGGGCACCGAGAGCATGACCCGGAAGTGACGTTGCTTTCCGGGTCACAAGAATAAGGGGGAGAGTGGATGTGTGTCCACTCTTCTGCTTCCCCTTTACCGGTAAGCATGGTGGGGCGCGGTGGCATGGGGGGCGCCGGTATTGGGGATGTGTGAGAGCAATCAGGTAGCAGCGGAGACACCTAAATGCTCTCACCTGACAGGCAGGAGTCTGCCTGTCAGTTTCACACACAATTCCGGTGGCTGCAGCCATCAAATTGTGTGTGATACCCCCCCGCCATTAGGTCCATATGACGTACGGAACAAGCGGCAAAAGGGTTAAAGGTACAGGATCTATATTTTTTTAGGGTAGATAAAGTTGCTGGACCATTAAGGATCTTTTTAATCAATCTCTTCTAACAGGAGAAGTCCCCCATGACTGGCGGACAGCTAATAATGTACTTATCCACAAGAAGGGCAGCAAGGTAGAAGCTGGTAATTACAGGCCAGTGAGTTTAACATCAATTATAGTGAAGTTAATGGAATCACTCCGGAAAAGAAGGATCATTGATTACCTAAAAAAAAGCTTGCTAAACCCAAAGCATCATGGCTTTACTTAGGGCAGATCATGTCAGAACCTGATTGAATTCTTTGAGTATATTACCAATGTTTTGGACCGGGGTGGTGCTGTGGTGCAGATCTTGATTTCAGCAAGGTATTTGATAAGTTCCACATAATGATCTAATACAACAATTGTACAAGCTAGGACTTAATCCTTGGGTGGTTCAATGGCTATGCAGTTGGCTAAAGGATAGAGACCAGAGTGTGATTGTAAATGGGGGTCTCTAAGAACAGAGACCGGTCACTAGTGGTGTACCACAAGGCTCTGTACTGGGTCTTTTCTATTTCATCTCTATGTATGTGATATAACTAAAGATTTGTTGGGAAAGTATGTCTTTTTGCTGATGAATTAAAGGTGTGTAATAGGGTTGATATCCCTGGAGGTGTCTGTAACATGGAACATTGTTCAAAAAAGTGGAGACTGCAGTTCAATGTTTCTAAATGTAAAATAATGCACCTTGGGAAAAATAATCCCCTGAGAGAATACAACATTGGGGGTACAGTGTTAGCCAGCACTACAGAAGAGAAAGGTTTGGGAGTACTTATTTCACATGATTGCAAAATGAGCAAACATTGTGACCATTCAGTGGGGAAAGCAAATAGAATTCTAGGATGCTTCACTAGAGGGATCACCAGCAGGAGGAAGGAGGTCCTGATTACTCTATATAGAGTTTATATCTCTAGAGGGATCACCAACAGGAGAAAGGAGGTCCTTATTTCTCTATATAAATCTTTATGTCACTAGAGGAGTCCCCAGCAGGAGGAAGGAGGTCCTGATTCCTCTATATAGATCTTTGCATCACTAGATGGATCACCAGAAGGAGGAAGGAGGTCCAGATTCCTCTATATAGAATTTATATCTCTAGAGGGATCACCAACACGAGAAAGGAGGTCCTTATTTCTCTATATAAATCTTTATGTCACTAGAGGAGTCCCCAGAAGGAGTAAGGAGGTCCTGATTCCTCTATATAGATCTTTACATCACTAGATGGATCACCAGCAGGAGGAAGGAGGTTCTGAGTCCCCTATATAGACCTTCAGTTATCACTGGTAGATGTGCACTGCTGAAAAATGTGTTAATTTTTGTTTTCCTTTCATTCGATTTTTAGTTTTTCAGGTAATTTGTTATAAATGCAATCATAAATTTGAAAAATCATAATTTTGTAAATTTGTAAATTTGTAAATTCGAAAATTCGTAATTTCGTTAATTCTAACATTTGTAAATTCGAAAATCCAAAAATAAGAAAAAAAAAATCAGAAAATTTGAAAGAATGAAATTTGAAAATTCAAAATAATAACTAACTAACTAATAATAACTAGCTATTAAATTATAGGTATAGCAATTTCCTTTCAAATTTGACTGTTATGCCCCATACACACGGTCGGAAAATCCGACCACAAAATCCATCGGATTTTGTCCGACGGATTTAGTCCGACACTGGTGTTGCATACACACGGTCGGACTTTGTTGTCGGAAAATCCGATCATTCTGAACGTGGTGACATTTGTTGCCTACGACGGGACTACGTAGAGGCTAGTAGCCAATAGCTTTGGTCTTGTAATGTGATCTGAGCATGCGTGGCACTTTGTCCGTCGGAATTCGCTACACACGATCGGAATTGGTGTGATCGGACTTTGTTGTCGGAAAATTTTTCCAGCAGGAGATAGAACTTTGTCCGTCGGACAATCCGATGGAAACTGTCCGATGGTGCCTACACACGGTCGGAATTTCCGACAACATTGTCCGATAGGACAGAATCCATTGGAAAATCCGACCGTGTGTATGGGGCTTTAGTGAACGTAATGAATATGAATTTATCCGAAGTTACGAATTATCCGAAATAACAAATGCTACATCTAAATATATGGAAAGGAACAAATTAATATTAAGTATGTAACGCTGACCCCCTTTCTTCCAACCGGGGCGGCTATGTTGTTCTGGGCTTACCAATTACCTCCTCCTTGAAGCTCGTCATTTTTGTCTAGGGGTTCCCAGGGTTAGTACCCAGTAATTGCTGGGACTGACACTCAAAGTCCTTTTTGAGGATTTTTATTTGCACAAACCGTTGAAACATGACACAGTCTCTCAATTGGGAATAGAGGGTATGGGTGATGAAGCTCAAGCACTTTAGAACTGCTGACATCCAGTAAATGTCTCTCTCTCTCTCTAAATGATCCAGGGAGTAGCCACTCACAACTGGATAACTCACTGTTGGATAAACCCTTGTATGCAGATCTAGCAGCCAACAAGTGATTCGGAATTAGCAAAGTCTCTGCCACAGACTTGGTTAGGAAACTTCAGATGAACACACCAAAGTCTCTTACAGGAACTTAGTTGCAACTAAAGGATGAGTTTTTTCCTATGGTACCAGTATTTTTCAGCCAATCCGGCAATACCGTAGGAAATGCGGATTCAACTAGTGTCCATACATCTTAGCTTCCAGGCTCTTACCGAGCAGCCATCTTCGTGCATGGCCCTACTCCGAAGAGTCCTCCCCTGGTCGCTTGTCAAGTTGCTGGGCCTCTCCAATCCTGAGACGGCCCGGGGACACTTCAGAATCCTCCTTAATTGTCTGCCTACATAACACTTTGGGCAGATGCATGACCAATACGTTTACCTCTACGGTCACTTTAAGCAGCCACAAAATGAAACATTTCATGACTTGCACTACCAAATGCATAGTATACCTCATCACGTGCCTGTGCAAATTACAGTATGTAGGGCATACTATCAGAACCTTTGCAATTAGGGTGAATGAACACCTAGCCAAAATCAAGAAGTGGTGTACCAAACACAGTGTTCCTCGCCATTACCTAAAACACCATAATAAGGACGCGACTGGTACTCAGTTCCAGGTCATAGATAAATTTGTACCACATTGGCGTGGAGACTCTTGCTTGCGTGGAGTCTCAAGACTCAAAACTTATTGGATATACAAATTGAAGTGCTACTCGCCCCACGGTATGAACGTTGAGTGGGACATCAACAGTTTCATTGAGTGAGTGGCATCTTCTCCTTTTTTTTGTCAGATTTGGAGTTATTGAACTATTTTGCATATTTAGTTAATATTCATATATATTATTTTACTGATTTATTTGTTTTATATCTTGCCGCTTGTCCCCATTTCAGGTCTGTTTTTTAAATTGAGCCATGGGGCCACTTTGTTGGATTTAGTACTCCACATTGCTATTCAGCTTTGAATGTCTGTCTCAGCTTGAGTTAGACATACCTTGCTGACACTCCTTTCTCATAGCCGTCTTTCCCTTTGTGTGATTGGTTCCCGGAGGTCATGTGCTTTATGACTCCGGGATACTGTTGCACTATGGCCGGGATACTGCGTTTTATGATGCAGGGATACTGTTGCAACATGGCCGGGATGATTGAATGATGCCGGGAGGCCGTCGCGTCACTGACGTGTTTACGTAATGACGTGTTTACGTAATGACGATATGAAGCGGACGTTGCCACCGGAAGTGACCCGGGGCACGTCTTGCGTCATCTATTGGTGGAACGCATGCACGCACAGTGGGGCTGTCCATTAAGGCTTGGGTGCCGCCTTGCTCCCTGGCGGTGGAGAGTGGATATGCACCACAGGTTTGTGATTTGCCCTTTTGAGTGTCGGCCTCTCCCGGTGGCCATCCTGGTCAAGTTTGTCGGCACACCCATGTGGCTTACATTTTCCAGCTGCTATTTTGAGTCATTGTGTGTTTCTCTGGTCGCCATTTTGAGTTTTTGTTGATTTTATTGACTTAAATTTGGTGGGCGTTTTAGTGATTTTGCACATGTATACCTCCATTGGTGTTTGCCCTTGATTGGATGGTTGACATCTGCCTTCGGGTGCTTTATTATGATTAACAGCGGGTATTTATATGTATGAATTTATTAACATATTTATTGATGTGTTTATTTATTTATTTATGTTGTACAATTATTGTTGAATATATTGAATATATTGAGAATTATATTTATTATATTTATTATCCCACTGAGAGATTTAAACAATGATGCTGGCTCCACCTTAAGTCACGCCCTGGTAGGTGTGGCCGCCAAGGGGTTGCTTTATGATTTTGTCTATATACAGTATACTCTGGCAATGTGGGGGGGTCTGAGATATGCCCCAGTCGATGACCAATTGTGTTGAAACACGTTGGGCTACGCTTATCTTATGCTTCCTACATTGCTTTTAATCGTTTTATGTGATCACATTTTATGTCACATCTGTTTCACTTTAAAGCGGGAGTAAACCCGCTGACATTTTTTTTTTTTTTTACACCTGTAAGGGAAAAGGCATAATGAGCTAGTATGCACCGCATACTAGCTCATTATGAAATACTTACCTTAGAACGAGGCGTCGGTAACTCACCTGGTCCACGCCGAGGTCGCTGACATGTTGCCTCGGCGTGTCTTCCGGGTATCGCGACTCCAGCGCTGTGAGTGGCTGGAGCCGCGATGTCGTCACTCCCGCGCATGCGCACGGGAGACTTCGTCCCGGCAGGGTTCGTATTCTGCGGCCTTTCAGACGAGAATCCCCCGTGCGCATGCGCCGCTGCAGTCAGCGGCGTATTGCACGGGGAATATCTCCTAAACCGTAAAGGTTTAGGAGATATTTTTTGTACCTACAGGTAAGCCTCATTACAGGCTTACCTGTAGGTGAAAGTGGAAAATCTGACTTTACTTCCACTTTAAGATGTGAATAAAGTTTTAGATCATTTTTGACCTGCACTATTGGCGTTCTTTGCCTTTTTTTTTTTTTATACCATGGGATTGTTCTGAGCCATTCTGGAACCTTTGCTGAGACATTTTCATCACAAGATGTTTGGTGTGGATAGGCGCTGCTTTCCATGATGTCCGCCTTGTAGCCTGGATCGTCTGGCTCCGTCCTCCCTGTGTGCTAGTGGTTCTAGCACTTCAAGCCTGTATGATACATTGCCATATGGTATTTGTATCCAACTTATCTAGTGAGAGTTTTTTATCTCTTCCACCTGTGAAGCTACCGAGATTGATTCAAGATTCACTCTGACTACAATTTTGGGCGATTGAGTTACTGATCACTTGATTGGACTATTCATTGTGTGGGATTTTCTGTTATATCTGTTATATCACCACAACTTTGGGCAATTGAATCACAGATCACTTGATTGGACTATTCACTGTGTGAGACTTTTTATTTCAATATCATTGTGGGTCATCCCCTATACAGTTTATGCATGTATATTTGTTTATATACACTGATTTCTGATTTGAGATAAGCATTGCATATTTACTGGTGCTGTTTACACATTGTCACTGTCTGAACACATTGATATTTTTTCTTTGCAGTATTCACCATTTCATCATATCATCACTGTTTGAGTACATTGATATATTGTTTGCAGTAATTAGCGCTACACTTTTTTTGCTCTTGAATTTCTGAACTTTGTTTGAGTGTGTGCTGCTTTTTTCTGATATATTTCTTTGGGTTTAGCTTTTTTTATTATTTTTGTACCATTCTTCCTATGCCACAGAACACACAAGAGGGGAGGGAGGAGGAGAAGGATTCTAGAAGTTTTGGAGGCATTGAAGCAGAGGAAGGCACATGTCAAACATTAGGAGATGGTTTTCCATCCCCAGAGTAGTACGTGGCTGGGAGGAGGCAGTTCCAGTTACCGTAATCCTCAGTGACACAGAGGAGTCTGCTTCTCATGCCTATGAAAACTTGCGGTGCATGGGCTCCCTCATTCTTCAAAGCTTACAAATGGACCCAAGAATATGTGGCATACAGGAGAATCATTACTAATGGTTGGCAATCCTCCTTGACCACTGTCACAATGGGAAAGTCTCAGAAATCATCCCGTCCCCACAGAGGGTGCAGAAAATGAAATCTTTTGAGGACACCTTAACCACTTCAGCCCCGAACCATTTGGCAAAATGCCAATAAGCGTATATTTATTGGTTTGCGCGAAAGTTATAGCGTCTACAAACTAGAGTACATTTTCTGGAATTTACACCGCTTTTAATTTATGACTGCCTATTTCATTTCTTGAGGTGCTAAAATGGCAGAGAAGTACAAAACCCCCCCAAATGACCCCATTTTGGAAAGTAGACACCCAAGCTATTTGCTGAGAGGCATGTTGAGCCCATTGAATATTTTTTTTTTTAGTCCCAAGTGATTGAATAAAGACAAAAATAAAAAAGATTTTTTTTTTTTTTTTCAAAAAGTTGTCACTAAATGATATATTGCTCACACATGCCATAGTTATATGTGGAATTGCACCCCAAAATACATTTTGCTGCTTCTCCTGAGTATGGGGATACCACATGTGTGGGACTTTTTGGGAGCCTAGCCGCGTACGGGGCCCCGAAACCCAAGCACCGCCTTCAGGATTTCTAAGGGTGCAAATTTTTGATTTCACTCCTCACTACCTATCACAGTTTCGAAGGCCATAAAATGCCAAAATAGCACAAAACCCCCCCAAATGACCCCATTTTGGAAAGTAGACACCCCAAGCTATTTGTTGTGAGGCATGGTGAGTATTTTACAGCTCTCATTTGTTTTTGAAAATGAAGAAAGTAAAGAAAAAAAAATTTTTTTTTTTCTTTTTTCAATTTTCAAAACTTTGTGACAAAAAGCGACATCTGCAAAATACTCACAATACCTCTCAGCAAATAGCTTGGGGTGTCTACTTTCCAAAATGGGGTCATTTTGGGGGGTTTTATGCCATCTGGGCATTCCATGGCCTCCGAAACTGTGATTGGCAGTGAGAAGTGAAATAAAAAAATTACACCCTTAGAAAGCCTGAAGGCGGTGATTGGTTTTTGGGGTTCCGTACGCAGCTAGGCTCCCAAAAAGTCCCACACATGTGGTATCCCCGTACTCAGGAGAAGCAACAGAATGTATTTTGGGGTGTATTTCTACATATGCCCATGACATGTTTGAGCAATATATCATTTAGTGACAACTTTTTGTAAAAAAAATATATATATATTTTTTTTTTTTTCATTATTCAATCTCTTGGGACAAAAAAAAAAAAATATTTAATGGGCTCAACATTGCTCTCATCAAATAGCTTGGGGTGTCTACTTTCCAAAATGGGGTCATTTGGGGGGGGTTTGAACTGTCCTGGCATTTTATGCACAACATTTAGAAGCCTATGTCACACGTCACCCACTCTTCTAACCACTTGTAGACAAAGCCCTTTCTGACACTTTTTGTTTACATGAAAACATATTTTTTTTTTGCAAGAAAATTACGTTGAACCCCCAAACACTATATATAATGTTAAAGCAAAGGCCCTACAGATTAAAATGGTGGGTGTTGCATTTTTTTTTTCCACACAGTATTTGCGCAGCGATTTTTCAAACGCATTTTTTGTGGAAAAAATACACTTTTTTTATTTTAATGCACTAAAACACACTATATTGCTCAAATTTTTGATGAAATAAAAAATATGATCTTAGGCCGAGTACATGGATACCAAACACGACATGCTTTAAAATTGCGCACAAACACGCAGTGGAGATAAACTACATACATTTTTAAAAGCCTTTAAAAGCCTTTACATGATACCACATTAGATTCACGGAGGAGGTCTACTGCTAAAATTACTGCCCTCGATCTGACCTTCGCGGTGATACCTCACATGCATGGTGCAATTGCTGTTTACATATGACGCCAGACCAACGCTTGTGTACGCCTTTGCGCAAGAGAAGGGGGGGCAGGGGTGCTTTTTTTTTTTTTTTTGTTTTTTTTTTTATTTATTTAGCTTATTTATTTTATTTTTAAACTGTTCCTTCCATTTTTTTTCTTTGTTATGATTTTTATTGTTATCTCAGGGAATGTAAATATCCCCTATGATAGCAATAGGCAGTGACAGGTACTCTTTTTTTGAAAAAATTGGGGTCTATTAGACCCTAGATCTTTCCTCTGCCCTCAAAGCATCTGACCACACCAAGATTGGTGTGATAAAATGCTTTCCCAATTTCCCAATGGCGCGGTTTATATCCGGGAGGGGGGACATTCCCTCCCACTGCTTGTAAAAGCAGTCTAGAGGCTAATTACCCGCTAGAATTGCTTTTACATGAAAGCCGATCACTGGCTGAAAAGAATGATACCAAGATGATACCTAAACCTGCAGGCATCATTCTGGTATAACCATTCAAAGTCCAGCAACATACTGGACATATATTGTAATCTTTTTTTTTTTTCATGCAGCCTCTTGGCTGAACGAAAAAAAGAGATTGATTGGTGGGTATGCCCACCATTAGAATACCTCCCTTCATCCACCCACTTCTAATGATGGGCATACATGCACCATTTATATATGCCGATGCATGGGGGCATCCTCCCGCAAAAGTTATGCCGTGTACACACGGTCGGAATTTCGACCGTATGTACGTGGCATTAGGAGCCAATCGCTCCTCCCCCCCCCTGCTGCCCCCATGCTTCGGCATATATGCTCTTTTTTTTAACTGTGGTGGTGAAATCACCTCCTACAGTGTTGGAGTCGCGTCTTTATGTATCGTGGGAGCAAACGCTGTTGCTGTCAAGATAAATAAATCCGCGTTGCAACTGAATGGCGCACCTGAAAACAAAAAAATGCTTAACACTAAAACACAGTAAACAAAATTACATACCTGAAAAGCAAGCATGATAAAACATGATAAAACATAATAAAACATTGCAGAATAGAATGGAGTAAAAAAAGAGCAACAATAGAGAGAGAATAGAGTGAGAGAGAGAACAATAAAACGACAACTATTTTATTTTTTTTTATTTTTTTGAGATTCACAGGTAAAAAAGCTCCTGACTGAAGCGACTGAATCAAAACACTACCACAAAAAAACTGTTAGCGATCGCAGGGATCAGGCCTGACTCTGCGAACGCTGCAGTTATGTGTGCTTAGTGTTTTGTAAGTGACAGTGATCGATCGATACTGCACTTGGGTGGGCTGGGCTGGGCGGAGGGGGAAAACGCAGGTGCTAGCAGGTATCTGGGCTGATCCCGCTAACAATGCGTTTTTTTTTGGAACCCTAAACTGCTGGGACGCTAGTATAGATCTGATCAGATCAGATATTGATCTGTTCAGATACTGTGCCACTAAGGGAGGTGTATGCTTTGTGCGTGGGTGTTTGCGGTACTGGCACTAACCTGGGGCGACGCAGACCTTATTTGACCCTAAAACCTAATTGATATCACCCGCCGGGCGATCAGGGGGTTAAACCGTTATTGGGTAATAAATGGCGGGTGCCCTGACAGTATAAAAAACAAGCTAACTAACCAGCGTCACCCGTAACAGTAATACAAAAAAAAACTGGTTACCTAGCGACACTAATGCAGCGATCAGAAAAACGATTGCTTAGTGACACTGGCAAAAGGGGGTGAAAGGGTTAACTAGGGGCAATCAGGGGGTTAAACCTTTATTAGGTAATATATGGGGGTACCTGACGCTATATAAAAACCTGACGGGGAACCTAAATAACGAAATAACTAACTGGCTAACCAGCGTCACCAGTGACAGTTATACAGTGATCACTGGTGAAAGGGTTAACTCTAGGGGCAATCAGGGGGTTAAAACCTTTATTTAGGTTGTAATATGGGGGTACCTGACCTATAAACCTATTTATGAACCTATATAAACATGGCGGTTACCTAAAAAAAAAAAAATGGTTACCTAGCGACACTAATGCAGCGATCAGAAAAACGATCGCTTAGTGACACTGGCAAAAGGGGGTGAAAGGGTTAACTAGGGGCAATCAGGGGGTTAAAACCTTTATTAGGTAATATATGGGGGTACCTGACGCTATATAAAAACCTGACGGGGAACCTAAATAACGAAATAACTAACTGGCTAACCAGCGTCACCAGTGACAGTTATACAGTGATCACTGGTGAAAGGGTTAACTCTAGGGGCAATCAAGGGGTTAAAACCTTTATTTAGGTTGTAATATGGGGGTACCTGACCTATAAAACTATTTATGAACCTATATAAACATGGCGGTTACCTAAAAAAAAAAAATGGTTACCTAGCGACAGCAGTGACACTAATACAGCGATCAGAAAAACGATCGCTTAGTGACACTGGCAAAAGGGGGTGAAGGGGTTACCTGGGGGGCAATCAAGGGGTTAAACCTTTATTAGGGGGGGGTAGGGGGCTACCTTGGACCTAAAACTAACTGCCCTGACAGTTATTACAGTCACACTGACACTAATTGCAGTGATCAGTAAAAAAATGATCACTGCAATTAGTGACACTGTGTCTGGGGGGGGGGAGGGGGTGATCTGGGGGGTGATCAGGGGGTGACAGGGGGGTGGAATATGTGCCTAACTGTACTGGTGTCAGTGTAGTGTTGTGCACTAACCTTTACATGTTCGCCGCTCGGCGTCTCCGGTCACATAGACCGGCGCACCGAGCGTGACATCACTTCCGCCTTCCTGTCTATACAATAGACAGGAAGGGGAAGTTTTTCATTGGCCAGGAGCGATCGCGAGGGGGTGGCCAGAAACCACTGGCCGTCCCCTCGTCCCGGATCGCTCCTGACACGATCCCGACCGTCCCCGCCGGCGGAGGGGGGTCCGATCGGACCCCCCAACCGCCGGAAGAATGTCACGTACAGGTACGTGATTCTGCCTGTACGTGCCATTCTGCCGACGTATATATACATGGGGCGGTCGGGAAGTGGTTAAAGATGAGTTTATCTAATATTTTTCCCAAATCTGGTAGGTTACAGTGTCATGGAAAACATAGTTTGGAGGCTTTACAGTTGATGATCCAATGAGTTACTGGGTTATAAGAATTGACCACTGGTCAGAACTTGCCCAGTGTACAATTGAGCTGCTGGGCTGTCCTGCGTTATTTCTGAATGGGCTTTCAGTGCTGCTGCAGGTTTTGTTACTGATAATAGAGCATGTCTGTCCACAGACACCGTGGACCATTTTACATTTATCAAAATGAATCAGTCCTGAATTACCAGCAGCTATGAAGTCCCTGATGCTGATGTCACTGATTAAGTGTTTTTGTAATGTGGAATCTTTGCAGGACTTCTAGACTGCCTAGCGTTGTGGGGGTGGATTTCATCGGTAATCTTTTTTTGGTATAGGTTTCATGGGCATAATCAACACCCAAAGATAATTTTTTCCGCATATCCTTTCAATTTTTGACAGCAAGCCCAATTCTTGCTTTCATCAAGAGTACCTCTATGGGATTACAGTGTGAAGGTGCCACCGACACCCAAAGACCAGTTTTTCCACGCATGTTTGACAGTGCAGAGCAGGGATCATTGAGGCGATTCAGTTCACATTTGCAGCGCTATACAAATCATTCATTCATTCATTCAGAATGGTAAGAGTGGAGATCTCAGGCTGTGACATATCTTGTATGTGAGATGCAGATCACCATAATTAAAAATACACAATTAGTGTAATAGGTGCGCGTAAATCAACCTTAAAAATCAATAAAAACTTCTGTGAGATAAATAGTGAATAATAGATGTGTGTGATGTATAAAAAATCCAGTGTGTTAAAAAATATATATATAATTCATGTGAAATAAAATATAATATATAATATGTTATATAAAATGGAGATATTCCAAAACCTTAAGTGTACTTCATTCATGAAGTGTTAAAAGACTGTGTGTGTACCCCATACATTGACCATTCAATCTGTTAGCATATATGTGATAAATTAATCAATAAAACAATAAGTGTGGTAAATTAATCAATAAAGGATCAATAAAACAATCCTAATCAATTGATGTGGACCAGATGTGTGGCATTTGAATGTTTTCCTTGCTTAAATCCACTGGCAAATGGTAATGGAGTGGTCTGGTTGCTCACATAAAATTTGTAGCAGTCCAATGTGTGTGCCAGTTGCTTAGGCAAATTAAATGACTAATTATGCAGAAATAAATTAAGTTAATTAAGCAAAAATAAATGAATAAATTAATGTGATATCATGAAGCCGCTATTTAAAATAAATTGATGAATGAATGTGATATCCTGAAGCCGCTATTTAAAATATGGTATCCTGAAGCCGCTTTTAAATGATTAGAGCTGCTCATTAAGTAAAAATGGATAACACTATCCTTGTTACTGTAATTAACCACATTAATCAATCAGATAACATTATTGCAAAAAGTTGCTCACTGATAAATGGAAAAAAGAAAGAAAACAATGTAAGTGTCACTTTCCTTTTCTATTGCTGACACTTCTGGGTTTTTTCTCTTTCTCTCTCTTACTCTTAGTTTTCTTTCTTCTCCCGTTTGCATATATGTAAAGACAAAAAGATACAACACATTGCGCAGCGCTACTAACACTTTGTTTCAAATGTTGCAGCAATTAGGTGCTGATCTACTCACAAACAACCGGTTATGTTAGCGCGGTAGCTGAAATGTCAGGCACTGTGTGTGGGCTGAATGCCCTGCTCGCCCTCACTCCGTGTATTCTTGGTGATGTCACTAGGCTCCTCCTCCCAACGCGTTGCGTCACGAACACGTGACTTCATCAAGGGATTGTGAGCCCTGTGACAGCCGAGAAGATTTATAGGGCAACAATTAGCGTGCGGTTCGCCATAGTGACATGTGAATGCTCATCATCCTATTTAGCATACCGCTGTGACCGGGTGCTGTGGAGATCGTGCATTTAACTTGTTGTTTGCCAAATGTCAGAGTGAACACTCTATCTGTATGTGCAACCATCAGCCTGGAACAAAATATAGTTTACAAATGTTTTTAAAAAATGGTTTTTAATGTATTAACTTTAATGATTAATTAAAAATAAATGAAAAAGATGAAAAAATGAAAAAAATTTGAAAAAATAAATATAAAAATAAAAAAAAAATAAAAAAAAATAAAAATGAATAAAATATTAAATGGAAATAATAATGAAAAATAATAAAAAAAAATAAAGATAAAAATAAAGATAAAAATAAAAATAAAAATAGGGTTAAGATGAAATAAAAATGATTCTTTATATGAAAATGATTCTAAAAATGATTCTTAAAAACAAATGAACCCCGATATGTATATAGAAGATTGGGATGGAGATGATGTATATATATATATGCAGACAACAAACAGCTAAATTCATTTGGAACATATGATAGAACATATGCTGGAGAGATGATACTAATATTAGTACATGGGGCATGTCCCTGTATGGGATATTGATATATATGGGGTGCATCGGGTGCCACATAGTAAGTATATTCCTCAGATCAGTATGCCTCACACAAAACTGTTGTGACAAACCATAAAAATATTGATAAAAAATATTAAAAGCATAAAAAATATAAAAATATCAAGATGATTGTCACTAGGGATGAGCCGAACACCCCCCCGTTCGGCTCGCACCAGAACCCGCGAACGGACCTAAAGTCCGTGCGAGCTTTAGAACCCTATTAGTTATAATGGATGCGAACGTTCGAAATTAAAAGTGCTCATTTTAAAGGCTAATATGCATGTTAATGTCATAAAAAGTGTTTGGGGACCTGGGTCCTGCCCCAGGGGACATGTATCAATGCAAATTTTTTTTTTTTAAAACGGCCGTTTTTTAAGGAGCAGTGATTTTAATAATGCTTAAATTGAAACAATAAAAGTGTAATATTCCTTTAAATTTCGTACCTGGGGGGTGTCTATAGTATGCCTGTAAAGGGGCGCATGTTTCCCGTTTTTAGAACTGTCTCTGCGCAAAGTGTCATTTTTGAAAGTAAAAAAGCTATTTAAAATCACTCGCGGCTAATGTTAATTCACGGCTCCCGTAACACAGAGAACAGTGATTCATTGAAACTCATTCATAAAAAAAAGTCATTGATAAAAAAAAAAAAAAAAAAAAAAAAAAAAAAAAAGCGTAGGGGTCCCCCCAAATTCAATAACCAGGCCCTTCAGGTCTGGGATGGATATTAAGGGGAACCCCAGCCAAAAAAAAAAAAAAAAAAATGGCGTAGGGTCCCCCTCAAAATCCATACCAGACCCTTGAGGTCTGGTATGGATTTTAAGGGGAACCCTAGCCAAAAAAAATGGCGTGGGGTCCCCCTCAAAATCCATACCAGACCCTTATCCGAGCACGCAACCTGGCAGGCCGCAGGAAAAGAGGGGGGGACGAGAGCGGCCCCCCCTCTCACCTGAACCGTACCAGGCCACATGCCCTCAACATTGGGAGGATGCTTTGGGGGTCTAAGACCCCTAAAGCACCTTGTCCCCATGTTGATTAGGACAAGGGCCTCTTCCCCACAACCCTGGCCGGTGGTTGTGGGGGTCTGCGGGCGGGGGGCTTATCGGAATCTGGAAGCCCCCTTTAACAAGGGGACCCCCAGATCCCACCCCCCCCCCTGTGTGAAATGGTAAGGGGGTTTTGTACCCCTACCATTTCACCAAAAAAGTGGCAAAAATGGTAAAAATGACAGGAGACAGTTTTTGACAATTCCTTTATTAAAATCTTCCTTCTTCTTTCTTCATCCTTCGGATTCTTCATCTTCTCCTTCCTTCATCTTCTTCCATCTTCTTCTTCCATTTTCTTCTTCCTCCGATCCGCTTCTTCTTGCGCTGGTCTTCTCGTCCTTCTCGTCCGGCATCTTCTTCCGTCGGCGTCGGCGTCGGTGTCGGTGTCGGTGTCTTCTTGGGCCGCTCCGCACAATGGGAGGCTCCCGCTGTGTGAGGCTCCGCTCCATCTGACAGGTCTTTTAAAACGGAGGGCACCTGGTGACCCCTCCCCCCTCTGACGTCATGGGGAAAGCCATCATGGAATTCCCCATGATGTCCCTGTGCATCAGAGGGGGCGGGGTCACCAGGTGCCCTCCATTATAAAAGACCTGTCAGACGGAGCGGAGCCTCACACAGCGGGAGCCTCCCATTGCGCGGAGCGGCCCAAGAAGAGACAGAGACACCGACACTGACGCCGACGCCGACGGAAGAAGATGCCGGACGAGAAGGACGAGAAGACCAGCGCAAGAAGAAGCGGATCGGAGGAAGAAGAAAATGGAAGAAGAAGATGGAAGAAGATGAAGGAAGGAGAAGATGAAGAAACCGAAGGATGAAGAAAGAAGAAAGAAGATTTTAATAAAGGAATTGTCAAAGACTGTCTCCTGTCATTTTTACCATTTTTGCCACTTTTTTGGTGAAATGGTAGGGGTACTTTTGTACCCCCTTACCATTTCACACAGGGGGGGGGCCGGGATCTGGGGGTCCCCTTGTTAAAGGGGGCTTCCAGATTCCGATAAGCCCCCCGCCCGCAGACCCCCACAACCACCGGCCAGGGTTGTGGGGAAGAGGCCCTTGTCCTCATCAACATGGGGACAAGGTGCTTTAGGGGTCTTAGACCCCCAAAGCATCCTCCCAATGTTGAGGGCATGTGGCCTGGTACGGTTCAGGCGAGAGGGGGGGCCGCTCTCGTCCCCCCTCTTTTCCTGCAGCCTGCCAGGTTGCGTGCTCGGATAAGGGTCTGGTAAGGATTTTGAGGGGGACCCCACGCCATTTTTTTTGGCTAGGGTTCCCCTTAAAATCCATACCAGACCTCAAGGGTCTGGTATGGATTTTGAGGGGGACCCTACACCATTTTTTTTTTTGGCTGGGGTTCCCCTTAATATCCATCCCAGACCTGAAGGGCCTGGTTATTGAATTTGGGGGGACCCCTACGCATTTTTTTTTTTGTTTTTTATTAATGAATGACAGCTCTCTGTGTTACAGGAGCCATAAATTCATTAGCCGCGAGTGATTTAAATAGCTTTCTTCCTGCAAAAATGACACTTTTTTGCAGGGAAAGTTCTAAGCACAGGAAACCTGCCCTCCTTCACAGGCCACCTATAGACACCCCCCAGATGTGATACTGCAATGCTGTTCTAACAGCATGCACACACATATCCCCAGAAATAAAGCACATATTGTTGTCAGCAGTCAGCAGCACACTGACACGCTGACACTGTCTGAAACATAATATGCGAGGCCGCCGGCGCGGCGGCCTCTTATACCGTGGGGCGTGTACTAAAGCCCCTGAGCTATAATTGGCTACAGGCATCCTGCCTGTAGCCAATTATGGCTCTCCTCGCTGCCGGAGCTGTGATTGGCCAAGCATGGGGGGTCACAGTGCATGCTTGGCCAATCATCAGCCAGCATTGCACTGCGTGGGCCGCAATGCATTGCGGGGCCGCTCGCATCACACGAATTTGATGCGAGCGGCCCCAATAGTTCTGGGCTCGCCGAGCGAGCGAACACCCGGTGCTCGATTCGAACATGGGTTCGAATCGAACACCGGGCTCATCCTTAATTGTCACATGTGAGGAACTAAAAATATACTTAAAATTTAAAAGTCAGATATAAAACAATTAAGATCAAAGTCAATGTTCAATCCAGCTGGCGCAAAACTATTAATCTCATATATCCACCTAGACTCACTCTTACTGAGTTCTCTGACTTTGTGGCTTCCTCTCCAATTGGGTTTGTATTTTTCTATTGCCCAAAATTGCATTTCTGTGGGATCTTTATTGTGCACTTGTGCGAAATGTCTTGATACACTATGTTTTGGGAACCCTGCTTTTATATTCTTTACATGCTCCCTTAGACGTTTCCACATAGGTCTTTTGGTTCTTCCTATGTATTGTAAGGAGCATGAACATTCCAGCATGTACACTACCCCTTCTGTTCTGCAAGAGATAAAATCCTTTATTTCATACTCCCTTTTTGTGTTTGAGGATATAAATGTGTTGCATTTTCTTCCTCCTTGCTTAGTGTTTCTGCATGCATGACACTGTTTGCATGGAAAAAAAACCTTTTCCTTGAAAGAACGACATGTTTTGATTATTTTTTGGTGGATCTGGGACGTTGTGTTTTGGCGCTTTCCGATATATGAAGCGTGATTTTTCAGGTAAAATTCCTTTTAATTGTCTATCTGCTTGTAGTAATGACCAATGCCTTTTAATTATTCCCTCAATTTTTTTATGCTGTATATTAAAGTTAAAAATCATGGGAATTTCTGCATAATTTTCTATTTTATGGTCCTTATCCTTTATAAGTGTTTCTCTTGGTAGCTGTACCGTGTTTCCCCGAAAGTAAGACAGTGTCTTACTTTCTTTTTATCCCTAAAAGCCCCACTATGTCTTACTTTCGGGGTATGTCTTACATTATGGGGCACATAGCACATCATGGGGCACATAGCAGATCAGGGCACATTATGGGGCACATAGCACATCAGGGCACATTATGGGGGACACAGCACATCTGGGCACATTATGGGGCACAGCACATCTGGGCACATTATGGGGCATGGGGCACATTAGGGCATCAGGGCATGGGGCACATTAGGGCATCAGGGCATGGGGCACATTAGGGCATCAGGGCATGGGGCACATCTGGGGATCTTACTTGCGAGCAGAGTAGCGCAGGAAGCGTCTATCTTTCATATGTTTTCTCTCATGTCACGCTGCCCGCTCCCTGGCGGCCCCTCCTCTCTTCTCGTCTATCCCAGATGATGTCTCAAGCCAATGGGGATTGACGAGAAGAGAGGAGGGGCCGCCGGGGAGCGAGCAGCGCTGAGTGACATGAGAGACAACGTATGACAGTAGACGCTTCCTGCGCTACTCTGCATCTCATTCGGCTCTGGTCTCTGCAGGCAAATCCTCCGTGTTTCCCCGATAGTAAGACATACGTCTTACTTTCGGGGTACGGCTTACATTAGCTGTCCCCTCTGACACTCCCGATACGTCTTACTATCGGGGGTGTCTTACTATCGGGGAAACACGGTAGTACTTCCTCTATTTTTTCTTTGATGAAGTCCTCATTGTAGCCTTTTTGTTTAAATTTTTTACCAATTTCCGTAGCTTGTTCCAGGTACCCATTTTTGTCACTGCAGTCTAATTAGTCTAATTAGTTGTCCTTTTGGAATGTTTATCAGCCATGGACTATGATGGCAGCTATCCGTAGGTATATAGCTGTTTCTTTCTACAGTTTTAAAAAACGTTTTGGTGTGGAATCCTCCATTCTCCAGTGTGATATCAAGGTCTAAGAATTTTATGTTCCTGTCACTGATATCAAAGGTTAATTTGATATTTTTTTGATTATTGTTGAGTTCCATAAAGAAATTTTCCAAGCTATTCTTAACACCTTTCCACACGATAATACAGTCATCTATAAACCTTTTATATAAGATCAGCTCTGATGGATAGTTCAAATATAGGACTTCTTCCTCCCAGTCGGACATAAATATATTCACAATCATAATGTCCTGCCTCCCACACCGGCATTGGAACAGTGCGCTGTCTATCACAATGCTGGTCCAGGAGGTGATCTGTGTTTTCACATACAAGATCTGTCACATCCCGAGATCTCTACTCTGTCATCTGGAATTTGGTAATGATCCCTGCTCTGCACATATGGTCACTGATAAGCTGCACTGGTGGGCATAAATTAGATCACACTGGTGGACATAGATGAGACCGCACTGGTGGACACTGATAAGCTGCAGTGGTGGACACTGATAAGCTGCACTGGTGGGCATAGATGAGACCACACTGGTGGACATAGATAAGCTGCACTGGTGGGCACTGATGAGACTGCACTGATGGTCACTGATAAGCTTCACTGGTGAACACTGATGAGACCGCACTGGTGGATACTAATAAGCTGAACTTTTGGGCACTGATGAGACCGCACTGATGGCCATAGATGAGACTGCACTGGTAGACACCAATGAGACCGCACTGATGGGCATAGATGAGACAGCACTGGTGGACACTGATTAGAACCACACTGGTGGGCTCTGATGAGACCGTATTGGTGGGCATAGATGTGACCGCACTAATGGGCACTGATCAGCTGCACTGGTGGACATAGATGAGACTGTGCTGGTGGGCATAGATGAGACCACACTGATGGGCACTGACAAGCTGCACTGGTTTACACTGATGAAACCACACTGGTGGGCATAGATGAGACTGCACGATGGGCATTGATGGGACCACATTTATGGACACTGATAAACTGCACTGAGGCGATGCTGAGGAGGCTGCACCGATAAACTACACTAATGGGCACTAAGGATGCACTTATGGGCACTGAAAAGCTGCACTGATAATGCAACACTGATATACTACACTGATTGGGCACTGATGAGGCTACACTTATGGGCACTGATAAGCAGAGTGGACACTGTCCACTGCTTTACAGACACTGTCCACTGAAAATATGTGTAGGAGGGGTTTCCACAATCCCTGCAAAGTTCTCAGTCATTTTATGCCTCATTTTCAGTTTGATGTGTATTATATGTAGGACTGACCCCAGAAGGAGCTGCTGGTTTGATTTGGGCCTGCACTCTGCTAATAAACCCCACTAACTTGACTCAGTCCCCTTGACACAGCTGTGGTGCAATACAATACAGTACAATATAATATAAGGATTTAGGGAATTGGGAGCTAAATTGAGGAAAAGGACCTCCAAGGTAGTATTCTCAGGAATACTACCGGTACATCGAGCCACACCAAAAAAAAAGGCGTAGGGCATCTGACAGGTCTTTTAAAACGAGGGCACCTGGTGACCCCTCCCCCCTCTGACGTCATGGGGAAAGCCATCATGGAATTCCCCATGATGTCCCTGTGCATCAGAGGGGGCGGGGTCACCAGGTGCCCTCCATTATAAAAGACCTGTCAGACGGAGCGGAGCCTCACACAGCGGGAGCCTCCCATTGCACGGAGCGGCCCAAGAAGAGACAGAGACACCGACACCGACGCCGACACCGACGCCGGCGCCGACACCGACGGAAGAAGATGCCGGACGAGAAGGACGAGAAGACCAGCGCAAGAAGAAGCGGATCGGAGGAAGAAGAAAATGGAAGAAGAAGATGGAAGAAGATGAAGGAAGGAGAAGATGAAGAAACCGAAGGATGAAGAAAGAAGAAAGAAGATTTTAATAAAGGAATTGTCAAAGACTGTCTCCTGTCATTTTTACCATTTTTGCCACTTTTTTGGTGAAATGGTAGGGGTACTTTTGTACCCCCTTACCATTTCACACAGGGGGGGGGCCGGGATCTGGGGGTCCCCTTGTTAAAGGGGGCTTCCAGATTCCGATAAGCCCCCCGCCCGCAGACCCCCACAACCACCGGCCAGGGTTGTGGGGAAGAGGCCCTTGTCCTCATCAACATGGGGACAAGGTGCTTTAGGGGTCTTAGACCCCCAAAGCATCCTCCCAATGTTGAGGGCATGTGGCCTGGTATGGTTCAGGCGAGAGGGGGGGCCGCTCTCGTCCCCCCTCTTTTCCTGCAGCCTGCCAGGTTGCGTGCTCGGATAAGGGTCTGGTAAGGATTTTGAGGGGGACCCCACGCCATTTTTTTTGGCTAGGGTTCCCCTTAAAATCCATACCAGACCTCAAGGGTCTGGTATGGATTTTGAGGGGGACCCTACACCATTTTTTTTTTGGCTGGGGTTCCCCTTAATATCCATCCCAGACCTGAAGGGCCTGGTTATTGAATTTGGGGGGACCCCTACGCATTTTTTTTTTGTTTTTTATTAATGAATGACAGCTCTCTGTGTTACAGGAGCCATAAATTCATTAGCCGCGAGTGATTTAAATAGCTTTCTTCCTGCAAAAATGACACTTTTTTGCAGGGAAAGTTCTAAGCACAGGAAACCTGCCCTCCTTCACAGGCCACCTATAGACACCCCCCAGATGTGATACTGCAATGCTGTTCTAACAGCATGCACACACATATCCCCAGAAATAAAGCACATATTGTTGTCAGCAGTCAGCAGCACACTGACACGCTGACACTGTCTGAAACATAATATGCGAGGCCGCCGGCGCGGCGGCCTCTTATACCGTGGGGCGTGTACTAAAGCCCCTGAGCTATAATTGGCTACAGGCATCCTGCTTGTAGCCAATTATGGCTCTCCTCGCTGCCGGCGCTGTGATTGGCCAAGCATGGGGGGTCACAGTGCATGCTTGGCCAATCATCAGCCAGCATTGCACTGCGTGGGCCGCAATGCATTGCGGGGCCGCTCGCATCACACGAATTTGATGCGAGCGGCCCCAATAGTTCTGGGCTCGCCGAGCGAGCGAACACCCGGTGCTCGATTCGAACATGGGTTCGAATCGAACACCGGGCTCATCCTTAATTGTCACATGTGAGGAACTAAAAATATACTTAAAATTTAAAAGTCAGATATAAAACAATTAAGATCAAAGTCAATGTTCAATCCAGCTGGCGCAAAACTATTAATCTCATATATCCACCTAGACTCACTCTTACTGAGTTCTCTGACTTTGTGGCTTCCTCTCCAATTGGGTTTGTATTTTTCTATTGCCCAAAATTGCATTTCTGTGGGATCTTTATTGTGCACTTGTGCGAAATGTCTTGATACACTATGTTTTGGGAACCCTGCTTTTATATTCTTTACATGCTCCCTTAGACGTTTCCACATAGGTCTTTTGGTTCTTCCTATGTATTGTAAGGAGCATGAACATTCCAGCATGTACACTACCCCTTCTGTTCTGCAAGAGATAAAATCCTTTATTTCATACTCCCTTTTTGTGTTTGAGGATATAAATGTGTTGCATTTTCTTCCTCCTTGCTTAGTGTTTCTGCATGCATGACACTGTTTGCATGGAAAAAAAACCTTTTCCTTGAAAGAACGACATGTTTTGATTATTTTTTGGTGGATCTGGGACGTTGTGTTTTGGCGCTTTCCGATATATGAAGCGTGATTTTTCAGGTAAAATTCCTTTTAATTGTCTATCTGCTTGTAGTAATGACCAATGCCTTTTAATTATTCCCTCAATTTTTTTATGCTGTATATTAAAGTTAAAAATCATGGGAATTTCTGCATAATTTTCTATTTTATGGTCCTTATCCTTTATAAGTGTTTCTCTTGGTAGCTGTACCGTGTTTCCCCGAAAGTAAGACAGTGTCTTACTTTCTTTTTATCCCTAAAAGCCCCACTATGTCTTACTTTCGGGGTATGTCTTACATTATGGGGCACATAGCACATCATGGGGCACATAGCAGATCAGGGCACATTATGGGGCACATAGCACATCAGGGCACATTATGGGGGACACAGCACATCTGGGCACATTATGGGGCACAGCACATCTGGGCACATTATGGGGCATGGGGCACATTAGGGCATCAGGGCATGGGGCACATTAGGGCATCAGGGCATGGGGCACATTAGGGCATCAGGGCATGGGGCACATCTGGGGATCTTACTTGCGAGCAGAGTAGCGCAGGAAGCGTCTATCTTTCATATGTTTTCTCTCATGTCACGCTGCCCGCTCCCTGGCGGCCCCTCCTCTCTTCTCGTCTATCCCAGATGATGTCTCAAGCCAATGGGGATTGACGAGAAGAGAGGAGGGGCCGCCGGGGAGCGAGCAGCGCTGAGTGACATGAGAGACAACGTATGACAGTAGACGCTTCCTGCGCTACTCTGCATCTCATTCGGCTCTGGTCTCTGCAGGCAAATCCTCCGTGTTTCCCCGATAGTAAGACATACGTCTTACTTTCGGGGTACGGCTTACATTAGCTGTCCCCTCTGACACTCCCGATACGTCTTACTATCGGGGGTGTCTTACTATCGGGGAAACACGGTAGTACTTCCTCTATTTTTTCTTTGATGAAGTCCTCATTGTAGCCTTTTTGTTTAAATTTTTTACCAATTTCCGTAGCTTGTTCCAGGTACCCATTTTTGTCACTGCAGTCTAATTAGTCTTATTAGTTGTCCTTTTGGAATGTTTATCAGCCATGGACTATGATGGCAGCTATCCGTAGGTATATAGCTGTTTCTTTCTACAGTTTTAAAAAACGTTTTGGTGTGGAATCCTCCATTCTCCAGTGTGATATCAAGGTCTAAGAATTTTATGTTCCTGTCACTGATATCAAAGGTTAATTTGATATTTTTTTGATTATTGTTGAGTTCCATAAAGAAATTTTCCAAGCTATTCTTAACACCTTTCCACACGATAATACAGTCATCTATAAACCTTTTATATAAGATCAGCTCTGATGGATAGTTCAAATATAGGACTTCTTCCTCCCAGTCGGACATAAATATATTCGCAATCATAATGTCCTGCCTCCCACACCGGCATTGGAACAGTGCGCTGTCTATCACAATGCTGGTCCAGGAGGTGATCTGTGTTTTCACATACAAGATCTGTCACATCCCGAGATCTCTACTCTGTCATCTGGAATTTGGTAATGATCCCTGCTCTGCACATATGGTCACTGATAAGCTGCACTGGTGGGCATAAATGAGATCACACTGGTGGACATAGATGAGACCGCACTGGTGGACACTGATAAGCTGCAGTGGTGGACACTGATAAGCTGCACTGGTGGGCATAGATGAGACCACACTGGTGGACATAGATAAGCTGCACTGGTGGGCACTGATGAGACTGCACTGATGGTCACTGATAAGCTTCACTGGTGAACACTGATGAGACCGCACTGGTGGATACTAATAAGCTGGTGTAGTAAGGAGGGGTTTGGGTTCCTGGAGGACAGGGACGACTTCTCAGTCGATAACCGGTACTATAGAAGGGACAGACTGCACCTAAATGAGGAGGGTGCAGATCAGCTAGGAATAAGGATGGCCAAAAAGTTAGAGGGGTTTTTAAACTAGGCAATGGGGGGTCCAGAGATAGGAATAGTCAGCGTGGAACATATTCCAGAGGCTAATATTAGGGGCATTAGTGGTAGGGTAACTAAAGCACATAAACCCAAGGTAAGTATAGTAGCAAGTCCTAGTTGCAATCTCGGAACACCCAAGAGGATAGTATGTGACTGGTCAAAATATAGTAATGCATTAAAGTGTTTGTTCACCAATGCCAGAAGTCTGCCAAGCAAAATAGGTGAGTTGGAAGCTCTGGTGCATCAGGAGAGCTATGATGTAATCGGTATTGCTGAAACTTGGCTGCAGTCCTCACATGACTGGGCTATAAATATTCCTGGCTTTGCACTCTTTCGGAAAGACAGAGTTAAAAGGAAAGGTGGAGGGGTCTGTCTGTATGTGAGAAGTGATCTCAAAGCGAGTGTGAAAGAGGACCTGGGGGATGGAGAGTGGGATGAGTCTGAAGCATTATGGGTGGAACTGCATACAGATGTGCGTAGTTCAAAGTTAATCATTGGAATTTGTTATAGACCACCCAATGTTAATGAGGAGGTGGATACTCAGCTCCTTGCACAAATAGAAAGGGCTGCAAGGGCTGGGACAGTGACAATAATGGGAGATTGCACTGATGGTCACTGATAAGCTTCACTGGTGAACACTGATGAGACCGCACTGGTGGATACTAATAAGCTGAACTTTTGGGCACTGATGAGACCGCACTGATGGCCATAGATGAGACTGCACTGGTAGACACCAATGAGACCGCACTGATGGGCATAGATGAGACAGCACTGGTGGACACTGATTAGAACCACACTGGTGGGCTCTGATGAGACCGTATTGGTGGGCATAGATGTGACCGCACTAATGGGCACTGATCAGCTGCACTGGTGGACATAGATGAGACTGTGCTGGTGGGCATAGATGAGACCACACTGATGGGCACTGACAAGCTGCACTGGTTTACACTGATGAAACCACACTGGTGGGCATAGATGAGACTGCACGATGGGCATTGATGGGACCACATTTATGGACACTGATAAACTGCACTGAGGCGATGCTGAGGAGGCTGCGCCGATAAACTACACTAATGGGCACTAAGGATGCACTTATGGGCACTGAAAAGCTGCACTGATAATGCAACACTGATATACTACACTGATTGGGCACTGATGAGGCTACACTTATGGGCACTGATAAGCAGAGTGGACACTGTCCACTGCTTTACAGACACTGTCCACTGAAAATATGTGTAGGAGGGGTTTCCACAATCCCTGCAAAGTTCTCAGTCATTTTATGCCTCATTTTCAGTTTGATGTGTATTATATGTAGGACTGACCCCAGAAGGAGCTGCTGGTTTGATTTGGGCCTGCACTCTGCTAATAAACCCCACTAACTTGACTCAGTCCCCTTGACACAGCTGTGGTGCAATACAATACAGTACAATATAATATAAGGATTTAGGGAATTGGGAGCTAAATTGAGGAAAAGGACCTCCAAGGTAGTATTCTCAGGAATACTACCGGTACATCGAGCCACACCAGAAAGGCAGAGGGAGATTAGGGAAGTAAACAAGTGGCTGAAGAGCTGGTGTAGTAAGGAGGGGTTTGGGTTCCTGGAGGACAGGGACGACTTCTCAGTCGATAACCGGTACTATAGAAGGGACAGACTGCACCTAAATGAGGAGGGTGCAGATCAGCTAGGAATAAGGATGGCCAAAAAGTTAGAGGGGTTTTTAAACTAGGCAATGGGGGGGAGGGTCCAGAGATAGGAATAGTCAGCGTGGAACATATTCCAGAGGCTAATATTAGGGGCATTAGTGGTAGGGTAACTAAAGCACATAAACCCAAGGTAAGTATAGTAGCAAGTCCTAGTTGCAATCTCGGAACACCCAAGAGGATAGTATGTGACTGGTCAAAATATAGTAATGCATTAAAGTGTTTGTTCACCAATGCCAGAAGTCTGCCAAGCAAAATAGGTGAGTTGGAAGCTCTGGTGCATCAGGAGAGCTATGATGTAATCGGTATTGCTGAAACTTGGCTGCAGTCCTCACATGACTGGGCTATAAATATTCCTGGCTTTGCACTCTTTCGGAAAGACAGAGTTAAAAGGAAAGGTGGAGGGGTCTGTCTGTATGTGAGAAGTGATCTCAAAGCGAGTGTGAAAGAGGACCTGGGGGATGGAGAGTGGGATGAGTCTGAAGCATTATGGGTGGAACTGCATACAGATGTGCGTAGTTCAAAGTTAATCATTGGAATTTGTTATAGACCACCCAATGTTAATGAGGAGGTGGATACTCAGCTCCTTGCACAAATAGAAAGGGCTGCAAGGGCTGGGACAGTGACAATAATGGGAGATTTTAACTACCCAGAAATTGACTGGAATAATGGCACTGCTGGGACAGTTAAAGGACAAAAATGTATAAACCTATTACAGGACAATTTTATGGTCCAGTTTATTGTGGCCCCAACCAGGAATGATGCTCTGCTGGATCTGGTAATCTCAAACCATGCAGAGCATATTACTAATGTTCAGATAAAGGAGCATCTGGGTAGCAGTGACCATAACATGATTTCATTTGATGTTAGCTGTAAGCAAAAATCACATACAGGAAAGATAAAAACACTTAATTTCAAGAGGGCAAATTTTCCATGGATGAGGGCTGCTCTCCAGAACTTAGACTGGGAGAGAATATTGGCAACAATGGGCACAGAACAGAAATGGGGATTCTTCAAAAATACTCACTGCAAATTCCCATGGGCAATAAATTTAAAAGGCTAAAAATAAAACCTATGTGGCTCACAGCCAAAGTTAAAAAAGCTATAAACTATAAGAAAAGAGCTTTTAAAAAAATATAAAAATGAAGGATCACTAGTGTCATTTAAATGTTACAAAGAACATAACCGAATATGTAAAAAGGAAATCAAGGATGCAAAAATTCAAAACGAAAGACAGATTGCAAAAAGATAGTAGGACAAACCCCAAAAATTCTTCAAATATATTAATAGTAAAAAGGTCAAGTCTGAGCATGTAGGCCCTTTACAAAATAATCTAGAGTGGGTGACTGGGGACAGAGAGAAGGCAAATTTATTAAATACTTTCTTCAGCTCTGTGTATACAAAGGAGCATGGGGAGCTCATGTCCACAATGGGGGTGGTAGTGACACAGCCCCAAATCCACAATGGCTCAAAAGTGATATGGTCCAGAAATATTTAGACAGAATAAAGGTGGATAAAGCACCTGGACCTGATGGCATCCACCCACGGATCCTAAAAGAATTGAGCTCTGTAATTTCAAAGCCATTGTATCTAATTTTTAGGGACTCATTAATGACAGGAATAGTACCACTGGATTGGCGCAGGGCAAACGTGGTGCCTATATTTAAAAAGGGAACAAAGTCTTTACCAAGTAACTATAGACCTGTTAGTTTAACTTCTATAGTTGCGAAGATACTGGAGAGATTAATAAAAGACCACATAGACGAGTTCTTGCAGGAAAAAAATATTTTAAGCAACAGACAGCATGGATTCATGAAAGACAGAAGTTGTCAGACAAACCTCATTTCTTTTTATGAGGTGGTAAGTAAAACCTTGGACAGAGGCGTGGCTGTGGACGTGGTATACTTGGATTTTGCATAAGTGCTCGATACAGTTCCCCACACACGGCTCATGTGTAAGGTAAGGTCTACAGGTTTGGAAATATTGGTTTGTAAGTGGATAGAAAACTGGCTAAATGACAGAATTCAGAGAGTAGTGGTTAATGATTCTTACTCTGAATGGTCTAAGGTTATCAGTGGTGTACCCCAAGGTTCAATGCTGGGAACCTTACTTTTTAATATCTTTATAAATGATATTGGGTCTGGGATCAGAAGTAACATTTCTGTCTTTGCAGATGACACCAAGCTATGCAGTGGAATAACGTCCTTACAGGAGGTCTCCAAGCCGACCTCAATGCTCTGTCTAATTGGGCGACTATGTGGCAGATGAGGTTTAATGTTGATAAATGTAAAGTTATGCACTTGGGGGCTAAGAATATGCATGCATCATACATGCTAGGGGGAGTACAACTGGGGGAATCCATAGTGGAGAAGGATCTGGGGGTTTTGGTAGATCATAAGCTCAATAATAGCATGCAATGCCAAGCTGCGGTTTCCAAAGCGAGCAAAGTCCTTTCTTGTATTAAGAGAGGTATGGACTCCAGAGAGAGAGATATCATTTTGCCCCTGTTCAAATCATTAGTAAGACCTCATCTGGAATATGCAGTTCAGTTTTGGGCACCAGTTCTCAAAAAGGATATTGGGGAACTGGAGAAAGTGCAGAGAAGGGCAACCAAACTGATAAGAGGCATGGAGGAGCTCAGCTATGAGGAAAGATTAGAGGAACTGAATTTATTCACCCTTGATAAGAGGAGATTAAGGGGGGATATGATCAACATGTATAAATATATAAGGGGTCCATATAGTGAACTTGGTGTTGAGTTATTCACTTTACAGTCAACAAAGAGGACAAGGGGGCACTCTTTACGTCTAGAGGAAAAGAGATTTCATCTCCAAATACGGAAAGGTTTCTTCACAGTAAGAGCTGTGAAAATGTAGAATAGACTCCCTGCAGAGGTGGTTCTGGCCAGCTCAGTAGATTGCTTTAAGAAAGGCCTGGATACTTTCCTAAATGTACATAATATAACTGGGTACTGAAATTTATAGGTAAAGTTGATCCGGGGAAAATCCGATTGCCTCTCAGGGGATCAGGAAGGAATTTTTTCCCCTGCTTTAGCAAATTGGAGAATGCTCTGCTGGGGTTTTTTTGCCTTCCTCTGGATCAACTGTGGGTATAGAATGGGGTATATGGGATTGTATGATATATATATATATATATATATATATATATATATATATATATATATATATATATATTTTTTTTTTATTTTTATTTTTTTTAATTTTTTTTATTTATTTTTTTTTTTTTTTTTTTATTTTTTTTATTTTTTATTTTTTATTTGTGGTTGAACTGGATGGACTTGTGTCTTTTTTCAACCTAACTAACTATGTAACTATGTAACTATAACACAATATACCTGTATTGTCCTCTCAGGATCCACTGGCTCCACCTGCTGGGAGAAAACAATACTCCACACAACAGGGTACTTAACCACTTCAGCCCCGGACCAATTGTCAGCTTAAGGACCAGGGTCTTTTTTCAATTTCGCACTGCACTACGGGCCAAAATGTATTCAGCCACATGTCTTTAGTAAACAAAAATGCCAATAAGCGTATATTTATTGGTTTGCGCAAAAGTTATAGCGTCTACAAACTAGAGTACATTTTCTGGAATTTACACCGCTTTTAATTTATGACTGCCTATTTCATTTCTTGAGGTGCTAAAATGGCAGAGAAGTACAAAACCCCCCAAATGACCCCATTTTGGAAAGTAGACACCCCAAGCTATTTGCTGAGAGGCATGTTGAGCCCATTGAATATTTTTTTTTTTAGTCCCAAGTGATTGAATAAAGACAAAAATAAAAAATAATTTTTTTTTTCTTCAAAAAGTTGTCACTAAATTATATATTGCTCACACATGCCATAGTTATATGTGGAATTGCACCCCAAAATACATTTTGCTGCTTCTCCTGAGTATGGGGATACCACATGTGTGGGACTTTTTTGGGAGCCTAGCCGCGTACGGGGCCCCGAAACCCAAGCACCGCCTTCAGGATTTCTAAGGGTGCAAATTTTTGATTTCACTCCTCACTACCTATCACAGTTTCGAAGGCCATAAAATGCCAAAATAGCACAAAACCCCCCCAAATGACCCCATTTTGGAAAGTAGACACCCCAAGCTATTTGTTGAGAGGCATGGTGAGTATTTTACAGCTCTCATTTGTTTTTGAAAATGAAGAAAGTAAAGAAAAAAATTTTTTTTTTTTCTTTTTTCAATTTTCAAAACTTTGTGACAAAAAGCGACATCTGCAAAATACTCACAATACCTCTCAGCAAATAGCTTGGGGTGTCTACTTTCCAAAATGGGGTCATTTTGGGGGGTTTTATGCCATCTGGGCATTCCATGGCCTCCGAAACTGTGATTGGCAGTGAGAAGTGAAATAAAAAAAATTACTCCCTTAGAAAGCCTGAAGGCGGTGCTTGGTTTTTGGGGTTCCGTACGCAGCTAGGCTCCCAAAAAGTCCCACACATGTGGTATCCCCGTACTCAGGAGAAGCAACAGAATGTATTTTGGGGTGTATTTCCACATATGCCCATGACATGTTTGAGCAATATATCATTTAGTGACAACTTTTTGTAAAAAAAATATATATATATTTTTTTTTTTTCATTATTCAATCTCTTGGGACAAAAAAAAAAAATATTTAATGGGCTCAACATTGCTCTCAGCAAATAGCTTGGGGTGTCTACTTTCCAAAATGGGGTCATTTGGGGGGGTTTGAACTGTCCTGGCATTTTATGCACAACATTTAGAAGCCTATGTCACACGTCACCCACTCTTCTAACCACTTGAAGACAAAGCCCTTTCTGACACTTTTTGTTTACATGAAAACATATTTTTTTTTTGCAAGAAAATTACGTTGAACCCCCAAACACTATATATATTGTTAAAGCAAAGGCCCTACAGATTAAAATGGTGGGTGTTGCATTTTTTTTTTCCACACAGTATTTGCGCAGCGATTTTTCAAACGCATTTTTTGTGGAAAAAATACACTTTTTTTTATTTTAATGCACTAAAACACACTATATTGCTCAAATTTTTGATGAAATAAAAAATATGATCTTAGGCCGAGTACATGGATACCAAACACGACATGCTTTAAAATTGCGCACAAACACGCAGTGGCGACAAACTACATACATTTTTAAAAGCCTTTAAAAGCCTTTACATGATACCACATTAGATTCACGGAGGAGGTCTACTGCTAAAATTACTGCCCTCGATCTGACCTTCGCGGTGATACCTCACATGCATGCTGCAATTGCTGTTTACATATGACGCCAGACCAACGCTTGTGTACGCCTTTGCGCAAGAGAAGGGGGGGCAGGGGTGCTTTTTTTTTTTTTTTTTTTAGTTTTTTTTTATTTATTTAGCTTTTTTATTCTATTTTTAAACTGTTCCTTCCATTTTTTTTCTTTGTTATGATTTTTATTGTTATCTCAGGGAATGTAAATATCCCCTATGATAGCAATAGGCAGTGACAGGTACTCTTTTTTTGAAAAAATTGGGGTCTATTAGACCCTAGATCTTTCCTCTGCCCTCAAAGCATCTGACCACACCAAGATTGGTGTGATAAAATGCTTTCCCAATTTCCCAATGGCGCGGTTTATATCCGGGAGGGGGGACATTCCCTCCTACTGCTTGTAAAAGCAGTCTAGAGGCTAATTACCCGCTAGAATTGCTTTTACATGAAAGCCGATCACTGGCTGAAAAGAATGATACCAAGATGATACCTAAACCTGCAGGCATCATTCTGGTATAACCATTCAAAGTCCAGCAACATACTGGACATATATTGTAATCTTTTTCCGCGCTGCAACTGAATGGCGCACCTGAAAACAAAAAAATGCTTAACACTAAAACACAGTAAACAAAATTACATACCTGAAAAGCAAGCATGATAAAACATGATAAAACATAATAAAACATTGCAGAATAGAATGGAGTAAAAAAAGAGCAACAATAGAGAGAGAGAGAGAACAATAAAACGACAACTATTTTTGTTTTTTTTATTTTTTTGAGATTCACAGGTAAAAAAGCTCCTGACTGTTAGCGACTGAATCAAAACGCTACCACAAAAAAAATGTTAGCGATCGCAGGGATCAGGCCTGACTCTGCGAACGCTGCAGTTATGTGTGCTTAGTGTTTTGTAAGTGACAGTGATCGATCGATACTGCACTTGGGTGGGCTGGGCTGGGCGGAGGGGGAAAACGCAGGTGCTAGCAGGTATCTGGGCTGATCCCGCTAACAATGCGTTTTTTTGGAACCCTAAACTGCTGGGACGCTAGTATAGATCTGATCAGATCAGATATTGATCTGTTCAGATACTATACCACTAAGGGAGGTGTATGCTTTGCGCGTGGGTGTTTGCGGTACTGGCACTAACCTGGGGCGACGCAGACCTTATTTGACCCTAAAACCTAATTGATATCACCCGCCGGGCGATCAGGGGGTTAAACCGTTATTGGGTAATAAATGGCGGGTGCCCTGACAGTATAAAAAAACAAGCTAACTAACCAGCGTCACCCGTAACAGTAATACAAAAAAAAACTGGTTACCTAGCGACACTAATGCAGGGATCAGAAAAACGATCGCTTAGTGACACTGGCAAAAGGGGGTGAAAGGGTTAACTAGGGGCAATCAGGGGGTTAAACCTTTATTAGGTAATATATGGGGGTACCTGACGCTATATAAAAACCTGACGGGGAACCTAAATAACGAAATAACTAACTGGCTAACCAGCGTCACCAGTGACAGTTATACGGTGATTACTGGTGAAAGGGTTAACTCTAGGGGCAATCAGGGGGTTAAAACCTTTATTTAGGTTGTAATATGGGGGTACCTGACCTATAAAACTATTTATGAACCTATATGCCCTGGTAAACAATGACCGCACTAATGGGAATCAAAAAAACGATCGCTTAGTGACACTGGCAATGGGGGTGATAGATGAACTGTGCTGGGGGCATAAGATTAGGTAATATGATGGGCACCTAGCGACCTGCACGACATTTTACACTGATGAAAAACGATCGCTTAGTGAGACTGGCAAAATGGGGGATGAAAATAACTGAGAGGCAACTCAGGGGTTAAACCTTTTTAGGTAATATATGGGGTCACCAGGACGCTTATAAAAACCTGACGGGGAACCTAAATAACGACATATTAGGGCATGATGGCACTTGGCTGGGCACTGATAACCAGGGTTCCACCTTGACAGTTATACGGAAAATATTGTAGGGGGGGCAAAGTTCTCCATTTATGCATAAGCTCCTTTTCAGTTTGATGTGTTTCAATTATATGTAGGGATGAAGCTAACCTACTGGGCAATAAACCCCAGACTAGCTTAGCTGTGGTGCAAACAATACTACAATATATAAAATTTAGGGAATTGGTAGCAAGTCCTAGTTGCAATCTCGGAACACCCAAGAGGATAGTATGTGACTGGTCAAAATATAGTAATGCATTAAAGTGTTTGTTCACCAATGCCAGAAGTCTGCCAAGCAAAATAGGTGAGTTGGAAGCTCTGGTGCATCAGGAGAGCTATGATGTAATCGGTATTGCTGAAACTTGGCTTCAGTCCTCACATGACTGGGCTATAAATATTCCTGGCTTTGCACTCTTTCGGAAAGACAGAGTTAAAAGGAAAGGTGGAGGGGTCTGTCTGTATGTGAGAAGTGATCTCAAAGCGAGTGTGAAAGAGGACCTGGGGGATGGAGAGTGTGATGAGTCTGAAGCATTATGGGTGGAACTGCATACAGATGTGCGTAGTTCAAAGTTAATCATTGGAGTTTGTTATAGACCACCCAATGTTAATGAGGAGGTGGAGACTCAGCTCCTTGCACAGATGGAAAGGGCTGCAAGGGCTGGGACAGTGATAATAATGGGGGATTTTAACTACCCAGAAATTGACTGGAGTAATGGCACTGCTGGGACAGTTAAAGGGCAAAAATGTATAAACCTATTACAGGACAATTTTATGGTCCAGTTTATTGTGGCCCCAACCAGGAATGATGCTCTGCTGGATCTGGTAATCTCAAACCATGCAGAGCATATTACTAATGTTCAGATAAAGGAACATCTGGGTAGCAGTGACCATAACATGATTTCATTTGATGTTAGCTGTAAGCAAAAATCACATACGGGAAAGATAAAAACACTTAATTTCAAGAGAGCAAATTTTCCATGGATGAGGGCTGCTCTCCAGAACTTAGACTGGGAGAGAATATTGGCAACAATGGGCACAGAACAGAAATGGGGATTCTTCAAAAATACTCACTGCAAATTCCCATGGGCAATAAATTTAAAAGGCTAAAAATAAAACCTATGTGGCTCACGGCCAAAGTTAAAAAAGCTATAAACTATAAGAAAAGAGCTTTAAAAAATATAAAAATGAAGGATCACTAGTGTCATTTAAATGTTACAAAGAATATAACCGAATATGTAAAAAGGAAATCAAGGATGCAAAAATTCAAAACGAAAGACAGATTGCAAAAGATAGTAGGACAAACCCCAAAAATTCTTCAAATATATTAATAGTAAAAAGGTCAAGTCTGAGCATGTAGGCCCTTTACAAAATAATCTAGAGTGGGTGACTGGGGACAGAGAGAAGGCAAATTTATTAAATACTTTCTTCAGCTCTGTGTATACAAAGGAGCATGGGGGAGCTCATGTCCATAATGGGGGTGGTAGTGACACAGCCCCAAATCCACAATGGCTCAAAAGTGATATGGTCCAGAAATATTTAGACAGAATAAAGGTGGATAAAGCACCTGGACCTGATGGCATCCACCCACGGATCCTAAAAGAATTGAGCTCTGTAATTTCAAAGCCATTGTATCTAATTTTTAGGGACTCATTAATGACAGGAATAGTACCACTGGATTGGCGCAGGGCCAATGTGGTGCCTATATTTAAAAAGGGAACAAAGTCTTTACCAAGTAACTATAGACCTGTTAGTTTAACTTCTATAGTTGCGAAGATACTGGAGAGATTAATAAAAGACCACATAGACGAGTTCTTGCAGGAAAAAAAAATATTTTAAGCAACAGACAGCATGGATTCATGAAAGACAGAAGTTGTCAGACAAACCTGATTTCTTTTTATGAGGTGGTAAGTAAAACCTTGGACAGAGGGGTGGCTGTGGACGTGGTATACTTGGATTTTGCATAAGTGCTCGATACAGTTCCCCACACACGGCTCATGTGTAAGGTAAGGTCTACAGGTTTGGAAATATCGGTTTGTAAATGGATAGAAAACTGGCTAAAAGACAGAATTCAGAGAGTAGTGGTTAATGATTCTTACTCTGAATGGTCTAAGGTTATCAGTGGTGTACCCCAAGGTTCAATGCTGGGACCCTTACTTTTTAATATCTTTATAAATGATATTGGGTCTGGGATCAGAAGTAACATTTCTGTCTTTGCAGATGACACCAAGCTATGCAGTGGAATAACGTCCTTACAGGAGGTCTCCAAGCCGACCTCAATGCTCTGTCTAATTGGGCGACTATGTGGCAGATGAGGTTTAATGTTGATAAATGTAAAGTTATGCACTTGGGGGCTAAGAATATGCATGCATCATACATGCTAGGGGGAGTACAACTGGGGGATCCGTAGTGGAGAAGGATCTGGGGGTTTTGGTAGATCATAAGCTCAATAATAGCATGCAATTCCAAGCTGCGGTTTCCAAAGCGAGCAAAGTCCTTTCTTGTATTAAGAGAGGTATGGACTCCAGAGAGAGAGATATCATTTTGCCCCTGTTCAAATCATTAGTAAGACCTCATCTGGAATATGCAGTTCAGTTTTGGGCACCAGTTCTCAAAAAGGATATTGGGGAACTGGAGAAAGTGCAGAGAAGGGCAACCAAACTGATAAGAGGCATGGAGGAGCTCAGCTATGAGGAAAGATTAGAGGAACTGAATTTATTCACCCTTGATAAGAGGAGATTAAGGGGGGATATGATCAACATGTATAAATATATAAGGGGTCCATATAGTGAACTTGGTGTTGAGTTATTCACTTTACAGTCAACAAAGAGGACAAGGGGGCACTCTTTACGTCTAGAGGAAAAGAGATTTCATCTCCAAATACGGAAAGGTTTCTTCACAGTAAGAGCTGTGAAAATGTGGAATAGACTCCCTGCAGAGGTGGTTCTGGCCAGCTCAGTAGATTGCTTTAAGAAAGGCCTGGATACTTTCCTAAATGTACATAATATAACTGGGTACTGAAATTTATAGGTAAAGTTGATCCGGGGAAAATCCGATTGCCTCTCGGGGGATCAGGAAGGAATTTTTTCCCCTGCTTTAGCAAATTGGAGCATGCTCTGCTGGTTTTTTTTTTTTTTGCCTTCCTCTGGATCAACTGTGGGTATAGAATGGGGTATATGGGATATATATATATATGGGTATTTATTTATTTATATATTTATATTTTTTTTTTATTTTATAATTTGTGGTTGAACTGGATGGACTTGTGTCTTTTTTCAACCTAACTAACTATGTAACTATGTAACTATGCCCCCTTCCTCATTTCCTGTTCCTTTGCATGTTTGTCACACTTAAGTGTTTCGGAACATCAAACCAATTTAAACAATAGTCAAGGACAACACAAGTAAACACAAAATGCAATTTGTAAATGAAGGTGTTTATTATTAAAGGTGAAAAAAATCCAAACCATCATGGCCCTGTGTGAAAAAGTGATTGCCCCCCTTGTTAAAACATACTATAACTGTGGTTGTCCACACCTGAGTTCAATTTCTCTAGCCACACCCAGGCCTGATTATTGCCACACCTGTTCACAATCAAGGCATCACTTAAATAGGAGCTGCTTGACACAGTAAGGTCCACCAGAAGATCCTTAAAAGCTACACATCATGCCGAGACCCAAAGAAATTCAGGAACAATTGAGAAAGAAAGTAATTGAGATCTATCAGTCTGGAAAGGGTTATAAAGCCATTTCCAAAGCTTTGGGAATCCAGCGAACCACAGTGAGAGCCATTATCCACAAATGGCGAAGACATGGAACAGTGGTGAACCTTCCCAGGAGTGGCCGGCCGCCCAAAATTACCCCAAGAGCGCAGCGACGACTCATCCAAGAGGTCACAAAAGACCCCACAACAACGTCCAAGGAACTGCAGGCCTCACTTGCCTCAGTTAAGGTCAGCGTTCATGCCTCCACCATCAGGAAAAGACTGGGCAAAAATGGCCTGCATGGCAGAGTTCCAAGGAGAAAACCACTGCTGAGCAAAAAGAACATCAAAGCTCGTCTCAATTTCTCCACAACACATCTTGATGATCCCCAAGACTTTTGGGACAACATTCTGTGGACCGATGAGACAAAAGTGGAACTCTTTGGAAGGTGTGTGTCCAAGTATATCTGGCGTAGAAGGAACACTGCATTTCAGAAAAAGAACATTATACCAACAGTAAAATATGGTGGTGGTAGTGTGATGGTCTGGGGCTGTTTTGCTGCTTCAGGACCTGGAAGACTTGCCGTGATAAAAGGAACTATGAATTCTGCTGTCTACCAAGAGATCCTGAAGGAGAATGTCCGACCATCTGTTCGTGTACTCAAGCTGAAACGAACGTGGGTTCTGCAGCAGGACAATGATCCTAAACACACCAGCAAGTCCACCACCGAATGGCTGAAGAAAAACAAAATGAAGACTTTGGAGTGGCCTAGCCAAAGTCCAGACCTGAATCCTATTGAGATGTTGTGGTATGACCTTAAAAAGGCCGTTCATGCTCGAAAACCCTCTAATGTAACTGAATTAGGACAATTCTGCAAAGATGAGTGGGCCAAAATTCCTCCAGGACGCTGTAAAAGCCTCATTGCACGTTATCGCAAACGCTTGGTTGCAGTTGTTGCTGCTAAGGGTGGCCCAACCAGTTATTAGGTTTAGGGGGCAATCACTTTTTCACACAGGGCCATGATGGTTTGGATTTTTTTTCACCTTTAATAATAAACACCTTCATTTACAAATTGCATTTTGTGTTTACTTGTGTTGTCCTTGACTATTGTTTAAATTGGTTTGATGTTCCGAAACACTTAAGTGTGACAAACATGCAAAGGAACAGGAAATGAGGAAGGGGGCAAACACTTTTTCACACCACTGTATTTTTGAGATCTCACTTAAAGTACTTAGTCTTGAGTCTTCTTGTCTTCTGCTAGCAATGATAATTTATTATAATTTGTAATCCAAGAAGTAAAGTAAGTAAAATTGAGTTGTTGATGATCCCGGAGTAACTTCCATAACTATGATACCAGGCTTGAGATGCAATAGCAGATAGGCCTTATGCCTGCCTAGTGTCAGTTGCTATACTCCTCCTCCGTAGGACTATTAATCCCAGCGAGGCCTGTATATAAGTCTGACTAGGTGCAAAAGTTAATAAACTGTGGGCCGCAACCCGCTCACCAACTGGATCAGAGCTCTGTATGGTAGCTCTGGTCCGGTGTTTGTAGCTTGCTTCTCTGTCAGCCAGCTCCGTCACTCCATTCTGCTCTGCTGTGTGAACCCGGTCCTCTGATGCTCAAATGAGTGTCTCTGGATCTCTCCAATCTGGTGTCTGTATCTCTGGCACCGTCAGGTCACTCACACAATCGAGCGGGGTTGCGCTCCGCAATGGCTGTAGGCCGCTTCCTCCGGGAAGCCTCCTTACAAGTCCTCACAGGCAGGCCATGTGTTCCCAAGAGACCTAAAATGGCCGCTAGGGCTCCTTTTATGTCCTACCCAGCATGCACTGTCAGAGAGGGTGTCCATGGGTAGGTCACCTGGCATCCTGGGTAAAAAGGTCAACTCTCCAGTGTAAATAACAGTCACTTCCTGTAAATAGTTCAGTGCTTTGTGAAAGCAAAAATCACTTAAGTCAACTATTAGTGTTTGGCCACTAGATGGCACCAAACACTAAGCCATAGAAACATCCATAGACTTTCATTATAAAAGTTAATACAATTTAGTAGGCAAGGATACCCGCGCTACATATATGTGATGTTACATATCACAGAGACCGGTATTATGGTGATATTGAAGTCTATGGAGATTTCCATACATTAGAGGGTTCCACCATTATTCTGGTATTAATTAGTAAGTTAGAGCTGCACTTTTTTGTTTTTTCCTCATGCCGACATTTACTTGTGCAGCATGCCAATGTAAAACAGCATGGCCCACTCTTTCTTTCTTTGGTTTGACTAGGGATGTGGTCATATACACCATACAAGCACTGATTACTGTAAGATCTCAAAGCTACAGCAGGAGGAGGAATATTTCTAATACTGAATTACAGCAGAGTACATTGTGTATAATATAGAATTGTGGGCATGTGTCTACAGTTCAGTAATGATTTATTTATATGTTTATCTCCTGTTGTGGCTGGAGGGGAGAGCACAAACATGCTTTGCATTTATAGGACTGTAACCTACCTATCCTTCTGTTTGTTACTGAGTAGTGTTACAGACTAGTGTGGCTGGTTGCAGAATGAGGGGTGCGATTTGTGTTGAAGTGGGCTTGTTCACATTTACATGTACAATGTACAGGCCTAGTATACTCTCCCACATTCAATCCAATCCCAAATATTCATGGGAAGTGTGGTTTGATTACATTGTAGAGAGAGAGGAGAGGATATGATGCAATCACTATTCTAACAACTCCTCCTTGGCAGAATACATGATGTATTTTTTGAATTACAGAGAGGACTTCCTGAAAATTCAATTAGACTTTTCTATTCACTGGTAAGAAATTTCACAAATGTAATAACTGTTTAGTGTTTTGTGTGGGGGAGTACTAATGGGGGATTTTATTTCCAATCCCAGAGTTTTGCTTTAAGCATCAGTAAATCACTGCTCATAGAAAAATTAAATTTTTTACAAACTTTTTCCCCAGGGCAGTACCTGGACCCATAACCATTGAATGCCCAATTACTCACATATACGCCTTTAAAATGGGCACTTTTGTTTTTTTTCCAGTTTGGGTCCCATAGACTTTGTCAGGGCTGGCTCAGCCCTTCCTTCTCTGAGCTGTCCGCTCAGCTGTCAGCTAATTGCCAGCTCTCATGTCTCTCCACAGTTAACCAGCTGTTGTGGATCTGCTCGTCAGTCCCGCCTACTTAAAGATCTCCAGCTCACTTCATTCCTGCCTTTGCCTTGGTCACATGACAAGAAACCATCTCCTGTGTTCCTGTTTAAAGACTGGCTTTGCTGACATCCCTTCTGGCTCCTTATCCTGCTTGCTGTTCCTATACCTGGATCTCTCTGTTCTGGCCTGGCTGATTACCCAATCTGGTTACTGAACTCTGGCTTAGCTGATTACCCGGTCTGGCTACTGAACTTAGGGGGTCATTTAGCTCAACCCTAGCCATAGCATTTTTGTACGGTGTAGTCACAGTGCTTTGCTTGTGTATGCTAGGGGGCATGTAAAAGCAATATTATGCCGGTAATATATTTTTTCACTGTGAAACAACCACCTTGCATCCTTATGTACAACAGGCAGATAGGAGGTAGTTCATATACACAAAAAATCATAATGATGATTTAACAATATGGCTGAATTTGTTTAATCTGGTCTACAGCATTATACATTGAATCAATGTGTTATGTTTACAGCATTCTCTTCCCCAGCATTGTTTCCTTTGTATTCAGTTCAGGTTTGAAAAGTAAAATGTAGAGTTTTGGTGAAAACATACACAATAATATTCCAACACTGGAGGTCAGTATGGCAAATATCTCCACAGCCACCATATATTTCCCTTTGGTGCTTAGATAGGCTGGGATCATGGCAATCCAGACACTGCAGAACACCAGCATGCTGAAGGTGATGTACTTGGCCTCGTTAAAACTGTCCGGTAATGTCCTCACCATGAAAGCCAGAACAAAACTCACAGCTGCCAGAAACCCCATATAACCCAACATAGAGTAGAACCCGATAACTGACCCTTCATTACACTGAATGATGATCTTCCCAGGATAGGAGTCCATGTCATACTCCTGAAATGGTGGAGAGATGAACACCCAGAGAATGCAATTCATAACCTGAATGGATGAGCAGAATAACATGACTGTATTGGGAAGTTTGACTCCCACCCATTTTCTACAAGAGCTTCCAGGTCTGGTGGCTTTGAAAGCAATGAAGACCATGATGGTTTTGGCTAGGATAGAAGATGCTGAGATGGTGAAGGGAATTCCAAAAGTGACTTGTTGCAGCATACAGGTAATAGCCACAGGACGGCCAAGGAACAGGAATACAGAAAGGAAACTCGGTATGAGGGAGAGGAGCAGAATGAAGCTGAGGTTCCGGTTATTGGCTCTGACTATGGGAGTGCTCCGAAACCAAACAAATAGTCCAAGTAAAAAGAGAGATGTTGTAGCAAATATGACTGAAGTTATAGAAAAAAATAAAACTAGAATATCCTCCTCGTATGATAAATATTCATTGACCTTCTCAATACAAATAGTTTTAGCTTTGTTAGGCCATTCATTTGCAGGACACTTCTTGCAGCTTTTACTGTCTGTAGAGTAAAAATAAGTGAAAATAACATTAAGCATAGTATAACAAGAATGCAACTATTTAACATTTTTAATGTAATTGTAATCATTTTCCATACCATTACTTTTTGATAAGTGCGGTGCGCATGCGCGAGGGCTCCGTGATGGCCGCATAGACATGGAGCTCCGCGCCACCCCGGGCAAACGGTCACAACTGTCAGCAGCCTGAGAGACCCTGCGCCCTTGAGAGCGGGCGTACGGCCCCCGGATCGCTCAGGGATCAAAACCGCATGTACTCCCAAGCCCTGCGGCGTAATCTGGAGCCGGCTTTTACAGCCTCCATCCAGCAGGGGTGTACCAAGATGGCCACCGCTACTCATTCAGTCAGCCTGCCGCAAGTATCATCCCCAGCTCCTCTGCAATTTCCCCCCGGGTCACAAACCCACAACATTCAGGACATGATTCCCTCCCCAGCTTCTACAGTATCTCTCCTGGACAGAGCTTTTGGAGACCCCCCCTTCTCCCCCACAGAAACTGACATGGCTCCATTTTCTAATTCTCCTCATAACACCAATCCAGTCAGGGAGCACTCTTGTAATGTGGAAGAATTATACCTCAGATTCTCCACTCTGCTTGAAAAAGGCTTAGCTTCCACAGTAGCTCAAATAACTGGGGAAATGAAAGCGGACCTCCAGAATATCGGATCCAGAATTGATGCGGTCGAAACGCAAATGGAACAAACTACTGCGTTCACACACCAAAATTCAAACCTCATACATTCTCTCCAAGACCAGCTAGACACAGCTCTGTCACGCATAGATGATTTGGAGAACAGGTCCAGGAGGTATAACTTCAGGGTCAGAGGCCTCCCGGAATCCGTCACGGACGTCACCGCCGCGACCCAAGACCTCATGAAATCACTCATCCCTAACATTCCGCCCCATCGTTTGGAATTGGATAGGGCCCATAGAGCCCTAGGCCCCCCCAGAAAAGATGGCTCCCCTAGGGACATTATTGTAAAGCCACACTATTACTCAGTGAAAGAAACCATAATGAAGCAATCCCGAAGTCTCTCTCAAGTAACCTGCCAGGGCCACACCGTGCAAATCTTTGCCGACCTAGCTCCCTCAACTATTCAACGCAGGAGGGCAGTGAAACCACTCTTACAAGCTCTCACTCTGAAGGACATCAAATATAGATGGGCCTTCCCATTTGCAGTGAAGTTCTCCTTTAAGGGTCAGAACTACTCTTTCTTCAATTTCACATCCGGCGAGAACCTCCTCCTCAAACTGAAGATTATTTCTCAGGAAATAGATATGGAAGTCGCAGCCCCTCATCCAGGATCGAACAAGCGTCCTCCACCGTTGAGCCCACAGGATCCCTTATGGAACAAACAGGCTCGTCGACCAAACCAAAATGGTCCACCTTGACTTTCCTTCAGAAGCAATGTTTAGTTCTCTTCTCTTTTTATTTTTATTTTTTTATTTTTTTGCCATTTAAAGGACCCCCTCAGCTCTGCTGGTTTCTTTGCGGGTGGACCCTGCCACCCTAATTCCCCACCTCAGGCTTGATACTCCTCGACCTGTTCACAGACCCTATATGCGAGAGTCTTTCTTATCTTCCTAACTGTTTTTATTGAGACTGCTCGCTCCATAGGCCTCACCCCTGGAAAAGACTTGCAGTGATTCCCTCCTTTATAACCTACATGAGGTTTTGTAACTTCTATTCGACAAAGCCCTTTTCAGGGATCCACATGTAGCCGCCAGGGGAGCCTCAGGGTTCCCACCCTGCTCTCCTCCTCTTCGCTCCTCTCAGTAGGGGGGAAGGGAGAGGGGAAATTGTAATATGTTCAACTATGAATATGTATGTTATTTACTTACCTATAGTTACATGGTTAATTCACCTTCTTTAGTTTAGTTTAATTGCTATTTTTTCTCCATATTGATTCTCAGGTTCTTTTGCCTCTGGGCTGCACTACGGTTGTGTTCATGTACCAGCCCTCTTTAGCCTTATGGTGTCCTGGCCCGGGGTGGCACACATGCGCCTCCGCCTACCCCTTTGACTCCTTTCGGACTCGGGGGGATAGGATCTCCAGGCCAAATTTGGCATGGAGTTTTTTGTTTTTCAAAACTCGCGCACTTTTCAGTGCGAGAGCCCTTCTTGGTCTTCTCTTTTTCCCCAGGGCTTCTGTCCTCCTGCGGGAAACTCCTTTCTGTCTCCTTCTCTCCTACCTCTCCTTTCTTCCCCCCTCCTTTTCCTGGAGCATCAACTGACTGGTGTCTCTATTGCAGAACGGTTCCTCAACTGGCGAGATCCCCTACAGAGGCCCATCAGGATCAGATCAGAAAGGCCCAATACCCTGTCCAGCAGCATCGGTTTTCAAAAGGTAAGTGATGGTAGACTTGAGAACGCACATCCCAGACAGACCCATGGCTGAGCACACAAGGCAGGCATTAAAAATTGCAACTCACAACGTCCAGGGTATTAACTCTCCTATTAAACGAAGGAAACTTTTCAACCTATATAAATCCTCCAAACTAGACATTGTCATGCTACAGGAAACTCACTTTCCGGTCCGGTATAGTCCCAATTTCCTCCACTCTCATTTCCCTAACTTTTTTCTCGCAAGTGCACAAAACAAGACAAAAGGGGTTGCTATTCTCTTTGCTAAATCATGTAATTTTCGCTGGATCTCAGACGTCAGGGACCCAGAGGGCAGATTTCTGCTAGTGAAAGGTACAATAGACGGGCAACTTCACTCCCTTATATCTTATTACGCACCAAATAGAGGTCAAACATCCTTCTTTAAAAACCTATTTGAGTCCCTATCCCCTGAGCTGGAGGGTACTGTTATCTTTGGAGGAGACTCTAACTCTGCCTTTGACCAGAGACTCGATAGATCTAAACCCCCAAATTCCCAACTCACCAGACCAACAAAGGAAAGTCTTAGGATTGCCAGACTAATACATAGGCATGGCCTGGCAGATGTCTGGAGGGAACTTAACCCCAACAAACAGGATTTCTCACATTTCTCTAGTCCACACAACCTATACGCTAGAATTGACCATCTCCTAGTCCAAGCCTGTACCACCCCACTCATATCTGAGGCGCGAATCCAGGACACCGTCCTATCAGATCACTCATTGGTCCTTATGTCACTTCACATGCGACACTCTAGACCAGGATGGGGTCACTGGAGACTGAATGAATCCCTCCTGTCAGACCCAGTAAGGGTATCTATGCTGAATACCTCCCTTAAGGAATACTTCGTATTTAATAAGTCAGTAGACACTTCTGCTGAAACACTATGGGCGGCCCACAAGACATTCATTAGAGGTGAACTTATCAAAACAGCCACCCAATTGAAAAAAGAAAGGACAGCTGATATAAAACGACTTGAGGAAGAGTATAGCTCTTTACGATCTCAACACAAAAGACACCCCTCCCCTTCCCTTAGGTCCCAACTGGACAAAACTAAATTAGAGCTCAATCTGGCTCTCACGGCCAAAGCCGAGAAGCAAATTCGCTGGAGCAACAATAAATTTTACACGCAGGGAAACAAATTGGGGTCTATGCTGGCCTCGAAATTAACCCCCAAGTTCCGATCTTATGTTATGCCCAAGATCAGAATCCCTGGCCAAGGCACCTCAGTAAACCCAACTAAAGTATTACAGGTTTTTCACGAATATTACTCTAATTTATACAGCCCCCTTAAAACTAAAGGGGGGGTGAACATCACAGATTACCTTGACAACCTCCCAATCCCTTCCCTTTCTTTGGAGCACAGAGAATTGCTGGAGGCTCCCCTCTCAGAAGAAGAGGTAAAGGATGTCATTACGACTCTTAAATTGGGTTCTGCCCCAGGTCCGGATGGTCTCTCAAATCCCTATTATAAGACGTTTGCCTCCACACTAATCCCTCACTTAACGAACTTCCTTAATACTAAATCACAAGGATCCCCTATGGACCCTCACCTAAACACCGCCTACATTACAGTAATACCAAAACCAGATAAAAACCCTGAAGAAGTCGGCAACTATAGGCCCATCTCCCTCATAAACAGTGACTTAAAAATCCTCACCAAAATTCTTTCCAACCGCCTAGCTTCCTTTATCAACTGTTATATACATAAAGACCAGGTGGGGTTCATTCCGGGTAGACAGGGCCCTGACCAAATCCATAGAGCAGTAGACATAGTCTCTATTCTACACACAAACTGGTCAGGGGGCCCTCAGCAATCGGGCATGTTACTATCACTAGACCTCCAAAAGGCCTTTGATTCGGTCTCATGGCCATATATCTTCACAATCCTAGAACGTTGGGGCTTTGGCGATAATTTCATGGGCATGATGCGGGCACTCTACTCAAACCCTACAGCCTACGTTAAACTGCAAGGGCACTACTCAAATCCAATACAAATAGCTAGGGGCACCAGGCAAGGATGTCCGTTATCCCCGCTTATATTTGCAATAGCAATTGAGACACTTGCCATCTCAATTCGCCAAAATCCTGACATTCGGGGTGTTCAATGTGGTCCCCAAGTTCACAAATGCGCCCTCTTCGCGGACGACATTCTCCTATTCCTTACATCCCCTATAACCTCACTTCCCCACCTTTGCCACTCTTTAGACGAGTTTTCCAAGATTTCAGGCCTACGAATAAATTATTCAAAATCACAGGCCCTTAACATCTCCCTACAATCAGACACTGTAGACCTTTTAAAATCCAACTTTGACTTCCAATGGAGCTCCTCCTCCATTAGATATCTGGGCATAAATCTCACGGCTAAACCGGAAGACCTGTATAATAGTAATTATCCCCCTATGTTCCGGAAACTGTAATTGGATCTTTCTACTTGGTCCAAACATAATATATCGTGGTTTGGGAGGATAAACTCTGTTAAGATGACACTACTCCCTAGACTTCTTTACCTCTTTCGCTCACTACCGATCCCGATTAAAAAAAGCCATATTAAGACGTTCCAAAGCAAAGTCCTCAGATTTACTTGGGGTAAAGCGGGCTATAGAATTCCCCAACAGACCCTATATTTACACAGGAAAAAAGGGGGTCTAGGACTACCTCATCTGCACAAATACTACTTGGCAGCCAGGATAGCACAAATGTCAGTGATCTATTCTAAATATGAGAAACCTGACTGGGTTCAGATGGAAAGGCAAGCAGTCCCTCAGTTCACCCTTGACTACTTATTTTGGTCCAACCCTAAAAAACGCCCCCCGATCTTAGCACCTACCCTATCCCACACATATGCCCTCTGGGATTCCCTGCGTTCGAACTCTACATTGGTCTCACCCTATAGACCATTGGCACATATATTTAACAACCCAGCCTTTCCTCCTGGAGAAGATATCCTAGCGTTTAAATGGTGGCTGGATAAGGGGCTATACCGGATCGGACACTTCTTCACATCGGCAGGCCCGATCACATTATCATTCTGTATTAACAAGTTAGACCTGCCCATCTCGGAGAAGTTTAGATTTCATCAAATCTCGCATTTCCTTCAGAAAATATGGAAAGACAAGCCTGCTCCCCCACAATTCACTGAATATGAACTATGGTGTGCTCAGTCGATGGACCAGAAGGGGGGAGTATCTGTGGTCTACTCATCACTTACCTCTTCTCCCAATAAACTCTCCTATATGACATCTTGGGAATCAGATTTAAATTTCCACTGGGACCTGGGGGTCTGGCAGAAAGCAAGCTTCTCTTCATTTCAGAGTATACTCAACACAACATTAATGGAAGCAAGTTTTAAAATAATATCGAGATGGTATTATACTCCATCGAGACTAGCCACGATCTTCACGGCAGCCAATCCTCTTTGCTTCAGAAACTGTAATCTCAAAGGCACAATGGCCCACATCTGGTGGGAGTGCCCCAGAATCCATCCATTCTGGAAAAAGCTCTTTAATCTTATTGATAGGCTTGTTGGCAGCCAGATTCCCAGGACCCCTCAAATAGCGCTCCTAAACGCATACATCCCTAATATTTCAAAGGCTTCACGTAGGCTGATTCACTTCATCCTTTTGGGTGCTAAACTTACAGTGGCCAAAGCATGGAAAACGCTGAAAATCCCCTTCCCAGCCGTAATTCGAAAAATCTCTTGGATAATGTCACAAGAGAAGTTGGCAAGCATACTCTCTGATACGGTGGGGAAGTTTGAGATAACCTGGGAACCCTGGGCCATTTACGTGGGGTCTCCTCTATCCACCAACTCATACACAACCGCTGTAATACCGATGCACCAGGCAGTTGCTCCTCCATGACACCCCTTCCCCTTCTTCTTCCCATTCTTCATCAACTGTTTATCCTTCTCTATTTCCCCCTCCTTCTCATACCGCTTTCACTCTATACAGCTATTTTAGTATGAAACAATCGACTTCTTCATAAGGTTCACTCTGACTGTTTGAACCGGACGACTTAGTATTTAATATTATGCAGTCCAATCTTCCACAGTCTCCTACCGCATCCAGTATTGGTTCTCCTCCCTCTGGGCACAGGAAGTTCCCGATAGGGGTGCTCAGGGTGAAGCTAACCATCTGTCTTCTATCTGTTAATGTTTCCAAATACAAGCTTTTTCTCCAGACTGCTTCCATAATCCCCTGGTCTGGATGACACAAAATACGGATCTACAATGTTATATTACTGCTTCTTATTTTCTTTCTTTGTTTGGCTTGATATGTCGATTGTCATTATCAATGATCGTTATGTACGTTTTTTTTTTCAAAATAAAATTCTTTGAAATACTTTTTGATAAGTGCAAAACTGTTGGAGGCGT